>OZ020516.1:8313644-8817273 GCA_963971425.1 Bryoerythrophyllum caledonicum | reverse complement strand
AGCTGGGTCCGACCTGGGCGCGAGCTTCGCACGAGCTGGGCGCGAGCTTCGCACGAGCTGGGCGCGAGCTGGGCGTGGGAGAGCTGAGAAGGTGTACCACGAACGTCAGCAGGTTTTCTCTATACGAGAGTTGGTTCGGGTTGTGTGCAGACGTGGGGGTTTGTGTGCACACGTGGGGGTTCAGGCTGTGTGCAGAGGAGGCAGACTCCTAGTTGAGACATCGTCGAGGATCGCATGTTGATTGGACCGCGTTGAGCACTGGAACATCGAAGGGGGTCGCTGCAATCGCGCGTGGTGGTGTGTTCTTGAGTAGGAGTTTGTTTGCAGCTCAGGTTCGTGAGTCTGCTGGATGTAGAGTGCGCTTCATTCATATGTGCTTGGATGTTTGCAAACTGTGCTAGACAGCCTCCGCATCCTTGGACTTCGCATTCACCTTCACCTGATGTACCGGAGCGGAGTGGATCTAGGCGCGCATACAGATATCAGCCGCTGTTTAACAAAGGAAGCTGAATTGTGACAATCCAGGAGTGTTGGCTGTGGATGTGTTTGTTGGATTGTTGGCTGTGGATGTGTTGGATTGTTGGATTGTTGGTTGTGGATGTGTCGGATTGTTGGCTGTAGAGTGTTGGATTGTTGGCTGTGGAGTGTTGGATTGTTGGCTGTGGATGTGTTTGTTTGGGTTGGGCATTTAGGTGGTGCATGCAATGTGGGCAGTTGCTGGGCGCGTGGGCTGTGGTTGTTTAGAGTAGGTATGGTTTTTATTGGTTGTGCGTATAGCTTACAAGAAGGCCTGTTCTGTTACGGTTTGTGTTTAGGTGGATTATAGGACATGGTAAAGGTGGAGGTCAGGGTCGCCAGAGCGCTAATTTGCGAGCCAGTTCCGAGCACTGGCTTCGTGTTTCCATTGAGGGTTACTCCTGTTTCAGGTAAGCTAATTTCTTTCTCCACTCAAGAGTTTAGTGATTTTTTCGATCAGTCCCTTATAATTCTCCCAGCTGACCTTTTCCATGTTCGATATTTTATTTTATTTTTTAACCCTTCTTGTGATTGATAACTGCTGTCAATCCTGCTGTGCCCTTAGTAGCAGCATGCCAGTTTTAAAATCAACGCCATCTCAACAGTTGGTTGCTCCACCATCACCATGCCACACCAGATGACGCAGGCCAGCATGCAACTCCCACTGCCATAAGAAACTTAGTTCAGTGTTTAGGGTAGGCCAGGATATTTTAGAGTTAATTCATAGGTAGGGTGTACGGTTTAGGGTTTTAGGATTGAAGATTTGGCTTTTGAAGAGTATTGAAGAGTATTACCTTTATCATCATGGCCACTGTGATTGATAGCTTGGTGAGAGTCTGTGGCCACATTATGAAGCTGTTTTGCATGTTTACTTCAATCATTTCATACATAGGCCAAGATCTACTTATACCAAATTATTCCATGTTTTTATTGTGCTGGCCTGCCTTACGCATATTTGATTGTGGCCTGGACTTAGGTGAGTGACCCGCGTGTCCCAGACTTACGGAACCTACGAATTCAGGATGCCATCAAGGTGCTCAGGGCTAGGGCCACGATATTGGATGAGGCCTCTCTGAGTGCTTATTGGCGGGACTACATCAAACAATGCGAACCTGGCATTGTTCCCCAGATACGCAAAGTCCTGCCCTTCATTTAATGTATGCACCTAACCTGGCCTGCCCTATTCTAATCAAGGCCGTCCCATGTGTAGCTTACGGTGGAGGGAAAATTTGGTGAAGAGGGGGTTATTGTTTGCCAGAGCCACTGGATTCGTTGCATTCCAAACCGTAGTGCATTCACCATCTCTGAGTACGAGTTGCTGATGGTAGAGATCAACACCCTCTGGAGGCGCGATAAACGACGGGAGGGAGGCAACACTGCGCGGGCGAAGGTCCCTTTCTTTTGCCGATTTTGTGGCCAGGACTTCATCGACAAGTCGGCACTCGGGTATCACCGGCAGGAGCGTCTCTCCAAGGAGTTCGATTACGAGCAAGATGGGGACTTGAAGATCTACCCTTCGCGTGGAGTTGACGGCAACAGGGAGGCCCGGGATGTTTTCCAAAAGTACTGTATTCCCATTCCTTTTGTCATGACAGGCAAGACAGCGAAGTGGACGAAGGGCACAAGTACCAGCCCGGCCCCTCCACCACTTTCAAATCCAATAGAGGTCCTTAGCTCTGGGGAGAACGATGGGCCAAACCGGAAACGGAGATCGGGGATTCACTCCACATTCCCGAATGAAGCCATGGCCGGTATGTCGGTTGCGGATCTCATGGCTGCCTCCCGGAGTGCAGGGCAGAGTTCGCAGCGAAAAGGGAGAGGACTCAAGCGGAAGGGAGACAGCCGCGAAGAAGCCAGCCAACATCGAACTCCACCAAGGGCTGCCAAGCGACAGCGTGCTCCTGCGGTAGCCACAGCCACACCCTCAACGTCCAAGCAGAATCTCCGACATAGGCCACCCCAGCGTGTGCCTTCGGAGGAGGCAGTCCCACCCGGGGGAGCTCATCCTCCCCATTCCAGCCATCATGCCAAAGCTCCTGCACATGGTTCTCCCGGTGATCCAGCCAAGGCTCCACTTCTATTTCAGTTTAGGGCCGCTGACCCTCTTCAGACACGCGGCGTTCCGGAGGGCACCCCCCCGCCAAGAAATCCCAAATATGTCGGGCCTATGCCGGACAGCCCAGCGCAAGACAGTCCAGGCCTTGGGGGACCTGCCCCGGGCAGCCCAGCGCAGGACAGTCCAGGCCTTGGGGGACCTGCCCCGGACAGTCCCCACTGTGGGCAGAGCGAAGACAGCTTTCAGCGCGAAGTTCTAGATTGGCAGCCAAGCGATTCGAGGGCCCGAGAGCTCTCGAGGGACCGGGAGCTCGCGAAGATCATAGGAGAGGCCAACAACAAATTTCCGGATGTTAATCCAGATTTGGAGCCGGATGCCCTTCCAGCGGCTCCTGGATTATACTTGCTTGTAAAGTTGACAGGTGATGTCATTCCATTGGCGGAGTTGAACGAATTGGAGAGGCCCATATCCACGCTGCGGGCAATGCACGGCGATGGACGATTGCCAAAGTTACTTTTCCGCGCTTGGGGAGCAGTCCAGTGTGACTTACAACTCCTTGTAAGTTGCTGGCCACGTCTATTTCCACTTTTGTACCACACATAACAATTGAGATTGATTAAAGTGCATGTGTCCAATTTGGATATTGCAGGACACGATTTCTACCCGTGACCTGGATGCCATCGATGCTTGTAAAGATGTTTTCATGTGGCAAACAGAGGCCTTGATGGAGGAGGAGATCGAGAAGTTCTACCTCCACCACGATGAGGTGTTTACCTACGAAGATCGCCTCCGACATTGGCATGCGAAGGTTGCAGAGACTGCGGAAGGGAGGACTGCATATATTTTTCATTGCATTGGCGCATATGATCATCGCGTGGCCATCGACTTGGAGAGTTCTCAGTGGGCATGGTCTCCACTTTTTTGTGTATTTAGTATGCTACCGATTCCACCCGTCATTGAGCGTCCCTTTTCGCATTCTAACGTGGAGTTTGATGTGTTAACATCATGGATGTTAGAGGAGGAGCGGGGCGGGAAGCTGGATGTCACACCGCCACCATTGGCACGCGCCCTGAAGTTGCATTCGTGCAATGTTAGAGGCTGCAGGGTGCCCATGACGTGTCCTGTGCGTGGATAATCGGCAGATGGAAGTGTGGAGGGACCAGTGTCTCAGGTGTTCACAGCCATGCGTGAACTCGTCCGCATGGGGAAGATTTATTTTCCCGACATGGATACCACCGGACCACATTTCAGCGCTTTTCGAGATGCGCTGGAGATGCGAGACATCAACTCCGAGCTGCGCAGTGAATATGTTCACTGGCTGCGGGCAACGTTTGTGTTCACGTGCTGTGACATCTTGCACGCGAACATGGCCGATGAGCTTCGCAAGTTGTGGGTCAAGGATGGGACGACTGTGTTGCCACTGGAGAGTCCTAGGTTTGAGCATGTTCTCCTCTTGCGTGAGAATATCTCTTCGGGCTATGCTCTCGGTTCTATAGAGGCTATGGGTGTGTGGCCAGCAGGTATCCAGGAGCGGTTGTAGCTTGTGTCCAGAGATCTGATGGTGGCTAGTGTTGCAGCTTGCCGTGCGAAGTTGGACAAGATCATTGTAGATGGTGAGTAGGCGGAATTCACTGGCTTCATGGAAGCTCAGCTATCCACATCATTCGAGGCGGCCAATGACTCGTTCGCGGAGGCCTTGGTCGTAGCCAAAGACATTTTGGCCTCAGGTTTTGGGCGTGCGGACGAAGCAC
Source organism: Bryoerythrophyllum caledonicum (assembly GCA_963971425.1). Taxonomy (NCBI): domain Eukaryota; kingdom Viridiplantae; phylum Streptophyta; class Bryopsida; order Pottiales; family Pottiaceae; genus Bryoerythrophyllum; species Bryoerythrophyllum caledonicum. Next base: position 8,812,950 of record OZ020516.1, on the reverse strand, counting down.
ACTTACCCTCCGGAGTGACATTGGTGGCGGGCATGCCCAATACTGCCGTGGGCACATCAGAAGTGACTTCCGTTGCTGCGTACTCCACGGCTGTCCTAGGAGCTGCAGGCCACATCGCGCTGGCACCTGCAGTCCCTCCGGCAGTTCCTCTGGAGGTGACTTCCACGGTTGGCCTGGCCACGGTTCTGGAGGATGTCTCCATCGATGGAGAAGGCCATGCCGTTGTGACGACATATCAGATTGCGTAGAAGTCTGGATAGTTCGTCCAATTTTTATTTTGATTAGGCTTAGTAAGTATGGAGGTTCATGTTTTTGTTTTCTTGCATACGCGTGTTCTAGTGCAGGTGTACTTATGATTCCCGTTTAGAGTACGTAAACGGGACTTACTCTACATTATAATATCGATATGTATTTACGGTTTTAAATTTTTCCCACACCGTTGTTAAAACATGAACTTTTTACAATGAGTAGTATTAATCTCTCAATGCATTTTATATATGATGGACGGCGTATGGTTGGATGGAAGGCCGGGAACATTGCCTTGAACCTGGCCTAAACTATCTGGTCCCACTTAGGAACATGTAAAGCAGTAATGTTGGAGTAAATGATAAAAGGAGGAGGGAAATCACAAGGGACAACTAATATTGGAAAGAAGGAAATGGGAAAAAAACTGGGCAGGAAATGCCAGAACTATTGTATAGTTTTGGCAAAATTGAGAACCTCCTATGAGCCACCTGTTCGCCGTCTACTTGGCCTCGTGGATGATCCAGACTTATGCCTACCTAATTCACTACATGCTTTGAATTGCCTTTTCGTGTTACTTCCCTCGTTTAAGTGAAACGACGGTTGAGATGCTGGATGTAGGATGCCAGCATCAGCTCTCGCCTTCAAGCTTGAGACCCTGCCCTTCAATTCATTGAGGCCAACCAACAAATGTCCCCGCAAGTCTACGTTCTGAATCGCAAAGTCATGGAGGTCAGCCCAAGTGGGCGTGATATCCACCAATTGTTTTTGCGGATTCGATGTGCCAATGTCTCTAGCATTTTTTCCTTGGGTTTGTGTTGCGCCGGGCACTCCATCCATCTTAGGAGGTTCCAGGCCAGCAGGAATTCCTCCCACAGCAATGGTACCCCTTAAAGTTCCGGCGTACCTTACAATGGCCGCGTCTTGCACTCCAACATTGATAAGCTTAAACACCTTCACAACGTGTTTGCAGATGTTCCCCCGCATCCCCAAAGGACACGTACAACGAGCCCAGTCTGTGTTAGGGCTCGCCACCACCCACACCATTGGAAAGTTCGTCTGACTGGCCACGTACGCTATGTCTTGGTCCAAGTCCACGAAGACATGCCCGTCCGGAATCTCCCTAGCTCGGATGACGGCACTGGCCACCATACCTTCCGCCTTCCCGTTCTTGATAAAACCGAAGAGCTTGCACTGAACCGCGTACCAGTAGTGAGTGAGGACATCCTTGACCAAGTGGTGTATCAACCAGTCCACGCGACGACCGTTAAACTTCTCCCTTGAAGTGGACAATATGGACTTCAGATTAGCATGATAGCTCTCCATAGCGGCGTTCGTATCCTGATTTGCATAGGGAACAGATCTGAATCCTGTAACCCACATTTCTAGCTTTGGAATCCAAGTCTTTTCGAAATAGTTGAAGAAAGTCTTGGCCCCGTCTCCATACTTATTCCGCAGCTGCTGGAACCTAGCCCCGGAATTCTGCACTGCTGATTCCCCCTCCAGAATTCCATTCCCGTACATTAAATCGGCACAGTCCTTCAAAATGTCAGTATGTAGGTAGTTGGCCTTGATTTTCTGCATAGCATTTTCAAGCCAGGCCTTGCGTACATGCCATAGGCAAAGAAAGATCTTAACCCCGTCAACGCCATCCCGTTCAGGCCACACCTCCCTACACACAAAATCCCGGGAAGTTTAGTTCTATGGCCTGTAATACGCGTGTTTGGGCTACAATATTTAAGCCATGTCACGAAGGGCAGCATGATACCTGATGGCATTTAGTTCAGCCTGGTCATTGTCGGTGACGACAGCATTAGGCCGCCAACCTGATTGTACCGAGATACATCGATCTCTAAGCTTCTTGAGCCAAACAACAATGTCCTCTTGACGGCTCTTTCCTTGAATTGTGAATGCCTGCCTGTATTATGCCAACTCTGGTCTTGCGCCTAGGTGTAGCGGCCTCGTCAATAGTTTTCTGTGCGGCCAGAAGCTTGGCCTGGGCCTCCTGGATCCTGGCCTGCACTTCATCGTCCTCTTCGATGGCCTCAACGTTCAAATCAATTTCCTTCTCGGTTGTGCTCTCTAGTTGTGACCGACTACGTTTCGTACCCTTGCCTTTCCCCGTCGCAACCATCACAGATTGTTGAATGATCTTCTTCGCCCTCTGGATAGTTTTGTTTCGATTGGTGGACTTCCGCCGGTCCGTCAAAGTGTGGGCAAATACTCTTTGAACTTCAGCTTTATACTGACTTGAGCGGTCCTCCGGGCCAAATTGGCAAGTAAACCTGAAGAAAGGAAAGCCGGGAATGTGAGGATTGATTCCTGTAAAGGTGGCATGTAATGTAAACCAATGATTGTTGGCAAGGAATACTTACTTGATTTCTTGTATGGCAGATTCAGACCGGGTTTGTGTTCTCTCAATGTCCTTTCTGTTGCTCTTGAAATTGTGATTGCTGTCCTCAAGAAAGATACAAGGGTATTGTCGAGTACTCATCTCACCCTCAAGGAAATCCTCCAATCTGTCCCATAATATTGTGGCCATCTTAATGGTTTTTTTTTTTCCTCCCCCTTGGTTCACTTTATCGCTCCATTGAAGATCTGCGCGATCGAAGGGTCCGGGTGGTGGCCTCTGTACACTATCGCGAGCCTTCTCCAAAATATTCCTTGACCAGGGCTTCTTGAAAGATTGTGGGGGTATGTCAGTGGCAGCTAGACTAGGGCATTTGAAGTCAGGTGGGCAGGGCACAGAATCAGGCACGTGTTCTGGTACGGGCTGACTGCCCAGGCCAGGGTGGGGAACATTCGATAGGTAGTGATGAGGTTCACGGCCGTGCAGGCCAGGTCCTACAGGGGCGGAGGGGAATTGGCACGGGTCATCTGCACGGCAGTAGTCGTGCTCACAACAGGGGGGGTGGCCTAAGTCGTCGAAGGCAGTTGCAGCGCCCCACAGATGATTATCTGAGGAAGTGATATCTGTGTAGTCCTGCCCTGTAAGGTCGGGTTCAAGTTGTAGATCTACATTTGGTTCCATTGAAACACTAAACCGCACACTATGTAGATCTTAATCAATCGAAACGGAAATCAAGATCCGAACGAAACGAAATCCAATATCCAAACACAGAAATCTGCACGGAAGCTCTTCATTGTAAGCAACTTCGCCAAAACAGTCATGGAACTCAATGCACACTAAGATATGGTCTAGATTCAGCATCAACTTCTTGCCTTTCAAAAAAACAACTTGGATGCATGCAAGAAACCGCACTCCATTCCAGCATGATTGACGTACCCTAAACCACGCTCTAGCACCATGCTCTCACGCAACTCTTCAGAGATGTATAGAAACTAAACCTAAACACAAAAACCTCCTATCAAGAATGCCGATGGCAAGTTCAATATCCTTCTTGCACCCCAACGACAATCCCTGTACACGAACATTCTCCCTGGCCTGCGAGAGGGCATGGTGGAAACCCCAAACCCCAAACTGTCATCAATGTGGAGGGCGGCTATGGCAGGAGCGGCAGGGTGTCAAGATCCATTTTTCGACTTGGACATTACTGCCGGTCAGGGTCGACGAGGCGTGGGCTGCCTGGTGAAGGGAAGGACGGGCTGGGGGAAAAAAAGAAGGAGCTGGGCAGGGACGGCCGGGCACATGCGCGGGCAGGAGGAAGACCGGGCTGGGCTGGGCGGGCGGGGGGAAACCGGGCTGGGCTGGGCGGGTCCGAGAAGGAGGGTCCGGCCCGAAGGCAACCACCCTGACGAGGCTGCGGCATGGGCCAACGCTCGTCGGGGTGAATTAGCCAGATCCAATATGTTCACCTTGGGTTTCCTCTTTGGATAAGATTTCCAAGAAAACTCTTATGTGACGTGGGAAATGTACATATCATATCGAAATCAGGTGAGGGCGGTGGAAGTACCCAAAAGCAAATCAACAACCATCTTATTCCAGTTTTGTAAGCTCTCTTAAATTATAAATACAGAGTACGGTACGTTCAACACATCATCTGGTCCCGTAGTCTAGCGGTCAGGACATTGGACTCTGAATCCAGTAACGCGAGTTCAAATCTCGCCGGGACCTTCAGTAAATATTCGGATTTTTGATAGGATATATCCATTTTTTGGGCTAGAATCTGTCCATTTCCACCAGGAATTTCCATTTCCTCTACAAATATGTCCATTTTTTTGCTAAAATCTGTTTATCTGCACTTGAATCAGTCTACTTGCACAGCAATTCTTCCGAAATTCATCTATTTTTGTTTTGCTAGAATTACTGCAAAGCTTCCGCCGGAATGCATTCAATTCACTAGAATGCGTGAATTTCACTTGTGAAGTGCGCGTTTCATTCCCACTGCAGTTGGGGTTTGCGTCGTCGTAGTCCACTTCAGAAGCACGCTGTGTCCCGCCTGAGCTGATTACTGACATCGCTTTGCAAACTTTGGATCACCGGGTGAGCTCTCTCCAGGATTTCGGTTGGAGCGGGGTAGCACGAGAGCCCGAGGTTTTCGAGGTACTACGATGTCATTTCATCGCCATTCAGTTTTGCAGCTTGCTCTGTTTCTTGTTCGATATGGACTTGAGGTTTCGCCGAATCGTTGTTCAAATTTGTGTGTTGGCTGGGTGCGTTTGCTTTATTTTGGCCTGTGGAGTCTGTGTGTGCTTGTGATCGAGTGATCTAGCGTGACAGAGCGATCAGGGTTTGGAGGGAGGTTGGATTTGATGTGTGCTGATGAGAGAGTGTGCTGAAGTGAGTGTAGTTTGGATTGGGGTCGATCGGAGAGAGCGAGAGAAGGAGACGGAGAGAGAGGCATGGAAGGAGAGAGAGATATGCAGGAAGAGAGAGGAAGAAACAGGGATGCTGCGTTTACTAATTGTCGTATTTTCAATTGAACCAGAAGCTAAGAATCGCTCCGGAATGGGGACTTTCGTGACCGCCGATACCGGGTACCGAGCTTTCCAACGGGACAAAGAAGCACTACTCCTGAACCTTGAGGCCATCAATGAGCGGCCTGCTTCGACCGGAGGAGATTCCTTATTTCCGTGAAGATATGGCTGCACAACCTCTAGTTCAAGCTCAGATCTCTCCGATGATCTTTGCTGAGAAGTGTGCGGTTGCACTCCATTGTAATTAGCGATGTATAGATTTTATGGAAGGCTGCATTCGTTTTTCCATTCCTCCTGCCACTGTTTCGTAACTATGCCTTTCATTTTTGGAGGAAATACAATGCAGAATCCATCACCAGCTGTATCGCGAGTCCATCCGGATAGCATTCTAGTCACTGTTGGTGGCAGAACTTGTTACCCGAGCTTGCAATTGAGTCCATGTCTTAAAGCTCCATCGCTTTGTATCTCATCTTTATCCTCAGCCTTAAAGAATCTATGGAATCGTCACCTCTCCCCCGACCATCGGATCATCCCAGAGATCACATCGTCACCGTCCATCCAGAAAGACGAACGTCACACACGTAAAAGACATGAGAGCGTTTGGATGCGAGAGGATTGCACTTGAGAGAAACATCTTCGGCGGAATCGGAGATGAGCGCCCTTGAATTGAAGCTCCAAGTGCGTTGTTAGGGTTTGTAGGAGAGATAGTTTGTTGCAGGAGGAAGAGGAAGAGAGAGAGAGAGAGAGAGAGGAGAGGAATTGGCGATGGCGACATTGCTGAAGGGATTGCAATGCTCGCCATCGCCGGTGCGCCTTGCGACGTGCCACAGGTTGCAGCACGTGCGCTCGGTGGCATTCCCGTGGGCGTTTCCGCTGCACGCGCCGTCCTCGCGGCTCGTCAGGGTTTTGGACGGTCGGAGGTTCAGCAGCTGCTCGGGGAGGTCTGGTCGGGGCGTGGTAATTGTGTGCGCGGCGGAGGGGAATGGCGATGGTGGAGAGAAAGGCGAGCGGTTCACTGTCACCACGCCGCTGTACTACGTGAACGCTGCGCCGCACATGGGAAGCGCGTACCCGACCATCGCTGCGGACGCTCTGGCGCGGTTTCATGTGAGTTTCGTTTTGCGACCTTTCTTGGCGTTGAAGTTTTTGATCTGGTGTCTGAGTGAGAGGTGTGGTTTGCAGAGATTGCAAGGACGCGATGTGAGTTTCATTACTGGCACGGATGAGCACGGGGAGAAGATTGCTCTCGCCGCGGCTGCGAAAGGGCGAGCTCCTAAAGAACATTGCGACGCTGTCGCTGCAGAGTATCAGCTTCTCTGGAAAGAGGTTAGTTCAATTCTGCATTCTCTCCTGGACAATTTCACCTAATTTCATGTAGATTTGCATCTAGTTATCTAGTTCTGTTGATTTGCGGAGCTTTTATCAGCCTTCGTAGAAAGAGAAAAGTTCAATGCAGCACATGAAGTAGCTACTATCGGCATTCGAGGTTTTGCCACTTGTTGTGTTGCTCTGTTAATTAATGGAGCTTCTGTATAATATAACAGCTTTTCTGGAATAAGGTAAGGTCATTTCAGCATTCTTTCCCGGGCACGTTTCCACCTTATTTTATGGATATCTACAGGTTTACAAGTAGTTGTTGATTTACGGAGTCTTTGTGCAATATCTCTGTTGCACGCTTTGTGGTGCGCTCTTTATAACTGTGAGTAGGTTAATACACCTTTGTTTAAGCTTATTATTTTACATTCTTGTTAAGGGTTTAGGGTTTAGTGACTGACGTTTTTGAATTCTCTCGTCCGTTGCAGCTTGGCATAGCTTATGACAAGTTCATAAGGACTACGGACGGTCATCACGAAACGATAGTAGCTGAATTTTATAAGCGTGTAGAGGAAAAAGGGGATATATATCGGGCGAAGTATGAAGGCCTGTATTGTGTCAACTGTGAGGAGTATAAGGTACTTGCTATCACTAGTATCTGTGATATTTCTGGAGGTTTGATGCATGTTTTGTACATCTGCTGCCCGACTTAGTTGAGTTTATATGTGTTTTCTTGGCTGGTGACTGACTCTGTCGGCTTCAATTGGATGCTAGTCCGTTGATTTTGTATGGTGACTGATTGGGAGGACCACATGGGAAGAGGAGTGGGACAGGATGAGGACGATTTGTTGGAGGATCTCTGCTGTCCTATTCACCGGAAGCCTTGCGAGGCGCGCAAAGAAGACAACTATTTCTTCGCTCTCTCCAAGTATCAGCAACCACTAGAAGAACTTCTTTCATCCAATCCAGACTTTGTGCGACCTTCTTTTCGGATGAATGAGGTTTGTGTTGTTACCGAAGGACATCAGTTGGCGTCTGAATAATTGCAAGCTGCACCTTATCACATTTCAATGTTGTGGCTTATTGTCCGAGTGCATTAGTGGGATTTAATCTCGACGTTGTCGTAAAGGATAGCTTCTGACAAGTTATTTGCTGGGGAGCTACAGGTCAAAGGGTGGGTGAAAGAGGGCCTGCGAGATTTTTCCATTTCACGAGCAGCAGTTGAATGGGGTATTCCTGTACCAACTGACCCGAAGCAAACAATTTACGTGTGGTTTGATGCTTTACTTGGGTAAGTCCCATCACTTTTACTGTGCATTGGAACTTGGTTTTTTTTTCCCCTCATTTTCAAAACCCCTGAACATAATTTTGCTGGATAGTCGTGCAATCTGAGGATCTTGATATCACTGATCCCTTTATCAATATCAAGTCACATTCAAGTAACAAAATCATTGCAGATATATATCAGCACTTCTAGCAGAAGGAAAAAAACCTAATTTGGCAAATGCCACCGAGAGAGGCTGGCCTGCATCTGTTCATATTATCGGCAAGGTATGTTAACCATGCATTGACCAACTCATGGCGGATGTTGTTTCATCGTCTCTCAGGGGTATCCCTTTTTTGGGACCCTCTTGTTGGTCCTTGGTCTAGTTATTCCGCAATGTGGTCAGCTTTGGAGAAGTGGAGGGGTATCATGGGAGCTAGACATAGGCCTTCCGTTTTTTGAAGTATATCCTCAGCGCCGCTGGCTTTGCTAATCTAGTTTCTGGAGCTTAGTTTGGAACCTTATCGTGCCATTGACTTGAACGCCGTGGTGTAGGACATTCTGAGATTTCATGCTGTATACTGGCCAGCGATGCTTATGTCTGCTGGCCTTCCCCTTCCAGAAGCCGTCTTTGGTCATGGATTTTTGACCAAGGTATGTATGTCTTTCGTCATATTTTCTCTGCACTTTTTGCAAACCAAACTCATTTATCTTGATGCTAGTAATCCACCCTCTGATCTTTTAGATAGCACTGTAGTACCGCATGGACTGCTTCGTACAGAAATGTAAGTTTTTGAGCCCTTTGTGCAAACATTGCAGACAATGACAATATCATTAGAGCATACGCGTGGACACGGTTTGGGTATCTTAATCGTGGTGTGCTATTTCTTCAATACTATCTCTACGTTTTCAACAGGCTGCGTTTAAAGATTGAAACTGTTGCTGCCGCAGGATGGACTGAAAATGGGAAAGTCTCTGGGCAACACAATAGAGCCCAGGGATTTGGTGTCTAGATTCGGCCCCGATGCTGTTCGCTACTATTTTTTGAAGGAGAATGAGTTTGGAAAGGATGGAGATTTCTCTGAAGGGCGATTTATTGATATCATCAATGCGCATCTAGCGAACACCATTGGTAAGTCGAGAGGGAGTGGTCCTCATCCGCATAGACAATTGAAAATTACGGCTCTACTTCTTTGCCTGTTGGTTCGGGTTCCTTCGTGGACTGCAAATTTAGAAGATCCCAAAGTATTTATTGACCTTGATATGTTGAGTTTTGTAGGTAATCTGCTGAACCGTACTCTTGGATTGCTGAAGAAAAACTGTGATGCTACTATTCCTTCAGACTCGATCTCGGTCGCTGAAGATAACTCTATGAGAGTCCTCACAACTGAATCTGTAAGCATGTGCAATTTATGCGTAAAACAGCTTGATCATAGTAGATTCCACTCTTACATATTTTTCTTTTCTTTTCTTTTCAAGAGTTTGGTGCGGTGACAGTAAAGTTTGAGATGGCACTGAATCTGGCTTTTGAGAAATCCCTACTAACTGTACTACGTGCTACTACTATCGAACATATCATCCTGTTCTATGTCTTAAATGGTAGAGGGATTTGGAACGGATGATCACCTGAAAAGTGACCCTGCATCTACTATTTTGTAGCCTTAGCCCAACTGCTTCCTGTCAGCTTACTCGTATCGTCTTTACTTTCAACATGATTCTTTCGTTCAAGTAGGTTTTAACAAGTATTTTGATTTGTGAGCAGGTAAATAAAGCAGTGGCACACTATTCAGAGCTCGACTTCTCATCAGCATGTGAACTTATCCTTAACATTGCTCAAGCTGGCAACCTCTACATGAACAATAAAGCCCCTTGGTCACTATTTAAGCAAGGTGGCTCTGCTGCAGAAGATGCTGCCCAGGTATGAGTCATTGATTTACCTTCAAGGTCCATCAACTACCCTCATACACACGGAAGGCTTCCTTTACGATATGACTCTAAAAATGCGTAAATTTATTCCTTGATTATCATAAAACGCCTTCACAAGCTGGCTTCAGAGTGCAGCTATATTCATCGTTTGCTTCACACTGCCTGAACCCTTGTGTGATAAATGCAGGACTTGACTGTGATTCTGGAAGCTGTGAGGATAATGGCGGTGGCTCTTTCTCCCGTTGTTCCGGAACTTTGCAGTAGAATCTACTCACAGCTGGGATATTCTGAAGCAGAGTATATGTCCGTCTCCTGGGTACGTCTCTTGCGTTCTAAAGGATGAGTTATTTTTTCTCTAGTATGTCTGATCGTGATATCATGTGCAACGTAAGGACTCTTGATTGCTGTATTGTACTTACCAGGAGCCTCTGTTGATGAATTGTTGTTTTCGTGACCTGTGAGCTGAATTACGAGACTTTGTGAGCAGAAAGACACTCGGTGGGGTGGCTTGAAAGGTGGCCAGGTCATGGCGGACGCTCAGCCCATTTTCCAGAAATTGGAAGACCCAAATGCGCCGGAGCTGCAGAACAGCCCTGCGAATACAGGAGGGAAGAAAAACCAAGGAAAGAAACAGAAGGCGAGTGTCAAGCAAAAGCCTGATTCTGCCGTTGCTAATGCTTAGTTTAGTGCCTCTTGATTCTTTATCTTTGCGTTCGGTCTGATTATTAAAGTTTGACAGCAATTGCCTCCTTGATCTTTGCTTTACCCTATCATTGTGATTTTGAAAGATATCGTAGCATTGTAAGCAGCAGACGGAATACGGTAGGCAAGCGAGGTATTTCATAAAATTAGTTATGAAACTTTTGGGAGCCATTTTCTTACCTTTGCTTCTCGTCTTTAACTCCCTCATGTGTTTGCTCGTCTCACCATGCTCACCCAGAAAAATAAGGCTCGTCTGTGATTGAAGGCAATGCTAATGTTGTCCATGAGCCATTTGGAATTTGCTAGCAAGAGATTCTGGAAAGTTTTCACATTTTTCAAAGGACAAATGACTGCCCACTTTCCAAGCTATCGTTGTTTATATTTGTCAAACGTTGAAACCTTCGAGGTTTGTAGCGTTCAATTCTGACACGTGAGCAAGAATATTGAAATAGTATTTTCATTAATATAAGACTTACATATTATGCTTGTAGAAGAAATAAGGAACAATATTTCTTCCATCAATAGTTGAAAAATATACCAATGCCAATAAAATAAACAAATAAAATAAACAAAAATCTACAAGAAGAGGCATGAAAGATTTGAGCAAACAAATTTACAAGAAAAGAAAAAACGCTTTTGGATGGTGGGGATTATAAGAACACAAAGTATATGAGCAATAAGGCAATGTGCTTTTATTCTTGAACATTTCTATGAAACAGATATAGTAATTGAAGTTTGTACTTTGTATAGCTAGTAAGAAAAAGAAAAACAATTATAAATGTTTGAAGTAAAGAATGCTTTCTATATCCAACTTGGAATGACTAAAATGGTTAAGTACAAAAAGCTCATTTAGATGCTTTATGTTATTTTGTTAATGATAAAGTTAAGAAAATATAATAATTGGTTATATAAATAATGGATAATTGGCAAATACATCCAAATTTGATTTGTATTGTAAGAAAGGGAATTTCTAGTATGTTGCCAATGATTGCTTGAATGCGATAGTTAGTGATGCAAGAAGAAGAATTGAATGTGAACTAATGTAAACTGCAAAAGAAAAGGTACATTCGAGAAGTTTTGGGGTCTCCAAAAAGGCCCTGCAAGGCCAAGTCGGGCAGGGTGAGATTTGGCGCCAAGGACGCATGGGCAGCAATGACTCAGCTCGGGGCAGCCTCATGGGCATCATTATCAGACGCAATGTACCTATGCATGGTACAACAATGTACATGTTGTGGCAATTGGGGCAAGGCCATGTTGGCCCTTGTGGCCATCATGGCAACAGTCAGTTAAGTCCATGTTATTCGTGATTGGAATTAATGTTGTCCTTTCTAAAAATATTATATTCAGAAGGTCAGCAGTTGTACTTGCCAAAATGAGTTTTTAACTTCAAAGTCAACCTACTGTGCTAAGGAAATAGTAGTATAATATGCCAACAAGGCACTGGTGTACTAAGTGAATATTAGTAAAATACGCCGACAAGGCCTTAGTGTATAAATTAAATATTAGTGTAATATGCCAACAAGATGTTAGTAGGGCGGGAAGGAGAAAAATGAAGTGGCGGGAAGGCATGTGATATGTGGCATGTGGCGTGTTTTTGGATGTCCCAAGTGTTCCTTAACTTTCGGTCTACTCCTTGAATTTTGCTGCAGCACAGCCTCCTTGCATGGATCAAAGCAAGTTTTATTTTCACGTTGTCTGTAGTGTAGGGGTTTGCTTGTATTCCTTCACCGTAACCTTCATTGTTGATACAAACCATATGTGTTGTTTGCGGAGAACTTCTAATGAAGATACATTGGCATATTGTTGCCTTTAATTTTCCTGCTGCAGCAAAGTTTTTGCTTAGATCAAAGTTCTTGTTTTCACGCTGTCTGTGGTCAAGTCTAGTGCTTTGCTTGGTGATTCACTTCTTGCATTGTAATGTTAAGTGAAGTTTTCTCCTAAAATTAACTGAAAACCTGATCAAGAATTTCATATAGTATAGTCAGAGAAAAGTTCCAAATGCCAAGAGTAGATCAGTTAAGACTCAAGAGTTGAATTCAAATTACTTTAATCATGACAAAATTTCTTTCCTCAATTGTTAGATTGCTACAAAGTAACATCACTTCTAACTTCATTTCTAACTGAATAAGCGGTTAAGTGGTGGGCTTTGATTGAGACATGCTTCTTCCAACAACAAATTGTGTTGAAACAACAAAGGCCGTAAAAAATTGTTGCTACAGCAAAGCAAGGAAATCAAAACCCTCTCTGTGACAATGGCCGAGTGTCTTGCCTTTGACTCAACAATATTCTCGCCAAAAGTATATTCTAATATAAGAACCCACTCAGCACTACGGTCTGCATGAGCATGCATATTTTATTCGATGGTGAAGGACAGGGCTCAACATATTTTTATTCCCCTTCAAACAAAATATTTTACAAATTTTTATAGAAAGGACAAAACCGTGACCAGGCCATGTCACGCACACAACCGGCCGTTGATTTGTCCTCAGCTTTGGTACATCCACCATGGCATACCCTGAATCTTACATGGCACCATTGGTGACTGCGTCACCAGCTCCTACGTGGAGTGTACTTTGAGAGGGGAGCAACTGCCTGTGGAAGGCCTTCTAGAGACCCCAAAACTTCTCTAATGACTAAGATGTTTGCAATAGTTAGGATTCAAAGAATGATGTAATACTTATATATGATGCATTGATGAGATTAAAAACTTATACTCATGAATCATATTTGAATGTAGTCTAGTGAAATGAAAGTAGCAATCCATGTAACAAACTGTACGCAATGACATCTAGATGTGCTCACAATGATTAAGAGGGGAGATCTATGTACCAACTAGAATGGACAGTACAAATAACATCCAAATGTGCCTTTTTAAACAAAGAAAAGAAGATATATCTTGACGTAAGTCTAATGATTGAGAAGGGAGATCTATGTGGCAGTTGGTTACCACATCCCGGTGTGTGTAGATGTGCCTCTGATGATTTGCATGGGAGACCCATGTAGCAATTAGAAGGTACAAATTACATCTAGATGTGATGATTAGAACTGGAGACCTATGTACCAAGTAGAATCATGTACTAAGTACATTGGGATGTGATCCTTTGAAATGAAAAAGAAGATCTACCTCGATGTAAGTCTAATGATTGAGAAGGAATATTCATGTAATGAGAGTAACTGCATATTGGTGTATGTCGATGTGCCCCTAATGATTAGCACAAGAGACCTATGTACCAGCTAAAAGGTACATATTACATATGAATATGTCCCTTCCAACTAAAACGGAAGATATATTTTGGTATAAGACTAATGATTGGAAATGGAGATCTATGTGACATTTAGTAACTACATACCGGTGTATGTGGATTTGTTCCTAGTGATTGAGAAGAAAGATCTATGAAATAGATAGTATGCACAAATCACATCTTGGTGTGTTGCTAGTGAGAAAGGTGATCTATATGAGAGTTAGTGTTTATATGCCATTGTCTCTTGATATGCATTGAAGATTGAGATTCATATAACAATTAGTATGCATATTAGACCACATCTAGAGGTTGAGTATACCCCTAAGTGATTCAAAATAAAGAATCCTTTCATGTTTTGAAAAAAACAATTCTTGCCTCTGGTGAAAAAAAAATAGCATATTAAACCAAGCCAAGTTACAATTTCACACAAAATTTGTCACATATTGTTGACCAAGGTAGCAAAAAGCTTCTTTTTTTTTACATATTAAAACTTAGAGGCCTTTAAATTTGTTAGTTTTCATTTTATCCTCAACAATATGTGGTGCAAACCATCTTTTTAACCATTTGGATTATCATTCTTGAACATATTAAGTTCACAAAAGAATAAAATGTGGATTGGAAATTTTGATCCTCCACTCCATGCACAATTTATTTTGAATATGCTACATTCCTTCTCTACCTCTTAAAAATTGGTGTACAAGGAATTGATATCATGTTTAACATATGATAATGAATTTTGACCTTGTGTAGTTCAAAAATTTGACATCAAGTGAATCAAAGTCTACTAATCCACTCAACTTAGGAAAGAAAATGAACCGTTTCCTATACTTCAAACACTATAATCTTACAATCCATGCGGTCAAAGTTTATGAAACTTTGTGAGTTCATTGCTACTTAATAAGTCTTAATTGAGATCCTCCAATGAAAACTTGAAATAAAAGGCTTGGTTTCCCTCTTCACCCATTGCACTAGAATCAAGAGTTTTGAAGTGTTTTTGGTGTGAAAGTGTCAAGAAACTTAGAAATTAAGATGAAAACACGTATTGGATACCATAACAAGAAGAGTACATTTGCATAAACACTGGAAGTCTAACATGTGCCTTGCATTTTTGGAAAACTCTATTTTTCCTAACATATCATTGATATATTTGAGAGAGATGTTCATGTAAAGAAGGTGACAAGCACGTATTAGTTGGCAAACAAAAAATTGAAGGTGATAAAAAATGTCCAGCCTACAAAAAGTCTATTTGAAATACATTGCTAGAAATTACATGGACAGTCAATGGTGTGTCAAACATCCCACGAGTTTCTTGCAACCTTGCCCAGTCAAAATCCCCCCACAAACAATTCTGAGCCCAACTCCATCAGTTTGGTGAGGTCTTCTCAAAGAAGAAGAAGAACGCCGGTCCTCGAAGGGAGCCGGTGTGAGTAAAGTGTCCGTTCATTCCACCACTAAGGTCTTCTCAAATAACTAGCTTGTCCTCCAATTCATTGTGGCGGAGACGTCTCATTTGTGTACACACCTTTACGTCAATCCGCAACTAAGTTATGTACCTTCCTATTCTATTACACTACCCTATGTCTTGTGGTCATAGGCTTAGTGAAAAGAATGAACAAACACTCACATTCACGCCGGTCCCCAATGGAGACCAGAGTTCTTCTCCTTCTTGTAGAAGAAGAAGGACTCCGGTCTCCGAAGGAGAGCGGCGTGAATATTGTGTTTGTCCATCTTCTTCACTAAGCATATGGCCACGGGGCTAGTGTACTAGAACTACTCCCCCCTCTCGAGGGTAAACACTTTTTTACACTAAGTGCTTCCCCACACTAATTGCCTTAGAGACAACCGACATGCCATCTCCCCCAGGGGCTTTGTGGGTCCCCATACAACGAGGCCTTGGGACGCCCACCATAATTGGGTGGACTATGGTGGTAGGCACCACGCCGACAATAGGACTTGAACTCACAACCACCTCACCGGTGTGCCATGATCCAAACCACAACACCGAGGCCATGGTTCCTTCTCCTTCTTGTACCTTCCTAACTAGGCCCTCATGTCACTAACCTCACTAATTATTGTTTGGCATCTAGGAACGCTTGAATCCCATAGTTGCTCTCCCACCGTATACACCCGGAAATGTTTGTGCATTAAAATAGACAACTTATGAGATGTAGTCAAGGGGATTCTTTAGAGGTTAGAAAAAAATAAGCTTGAGTTTGTGAAAAGAACAAGAAAAGGCATGACAGAATTGAATAAAGATTAAGTTCTATATGACAAACATGGAAATATGATTTTTATTCTCATCGGATCTAATGGAAAACAATTATGCCATCTTAAAGGAAAACTTCGTGAGTGCAAGCATGTTGGGCAAGTCTAAAAATGTTTGCTAGGACACTTTATTAAATGTGAGATTTTCATACTAGCAAGTAATATTATCTTCTTTCTTCTTGTAAAAAAAATTCTTATCTTTAGTGAAATAAGCATTTAAACACGAGTCAAACATTTTCACACATTGTCAAGCGAGGTACCCAAAAAACTTCTTCTTTTCACATAAAATTTAGAGATCTTCATATTTTTACTTTTTATGTTTCCTACTATAAGATTTGGTGCAAACCTTCTTATTGACCTCAATCATTCTAAAACATAATAAGTTCACAAAGAAACAAAAGGTGAATGGGGTATTTTGAACCTCCACTCCTTGCACAATTGTTTTGAATATGCTACACCTCTTCGTTGCCCCTAGAAATTGGTGTAGAAGGATCTAAGGGCTGCTTCACACTATGCCCAAGTCGAGTGACCGTCCGTCAAAATGAGTGGCCAAACTATGGTGAGAGGCCAAACTTCATTGCCAAAAAAATACATTAAATAATATAGATTGAAGGTTTGGCCAGTCGTGGTGTGAAGCCCCGAAGGCCAAGTCCAAAGTCCAAACCCCATATCATTATGCCAAAAAAAATCAGCCCAAAAAAACCAGCCAATCAAAATCAGCCAAAAAAATCAGCCCTAGTATTCGGTCTCTTTCATCTAACGGTCTAGATTTTGTCAATTTTTGATTATTTTAATTAAAAAAAATCGACGGACTCTTGATTGTAGTTTGGGTCGACTAAAATGGGTGACCCAAGTTTTGCTCGAGAGGCCGTCGCTTTGGCTCTAAATCAACCAAAAGTGTTGCCATGTAGGACGACAACCTTTGGAGTTTGGGCACAAGTGTGAAGGCCCAAAGTCCGGACTTTGGCCATTCTAGCAATCTCATTGGTGGAAATCGACGGCCACTTGACTTGGCCACCAAGTGTGAAGCGGCCCTAATATCATGCTTAACACGATGGTTTAAATGAATTTTGACCTTGTGGAGTGCAAACATTTGATACCAAGTGCAGTTAAAGTTTGTTGATCCATTCAACGCAAGGAAGCATATGAACCATTTTCCGTGCTTCAAAGACTATTATTAATCTTTCAATCCGTGCGGGCAAAGTTTTTGAAATTTTGTGAGTATGTTACTTAATAAGTCTTAAATGAGATATTGCTATTTACACTAGAAATAACAAAAACTCTCCCTTAATCATTGCACTAGAATCAATAGTTTTGAAACTGTGTTTTTGAATGTGAAATTGTCAAAAGAAGTTTAGGGGTTAAAAAAGGAAAAAAACGGTTTTGGAAGGCAATTGATGTGGACCATGTACTGGGGATTAAAGTAGAGGCACTTAATTTCGATCACTTAAGCGAGTTTGGGACTCAAATGACAATGTTTGTCAAAAACATTTATGTAGAAAGATGGGGAATTAGGAATGAAACTCAACAAATATTTTATCAAATTTAATCTCAAGGATTTGGAATTGATATAGAATTTAAAAGCCTTTAAACCACCGGAGCCTATAATCAAACTATAGAGTAGGTGAGATTTCGTGCCCTCCTTTGCCCAATGCCAACAAGTGAGAGTGAGTAAAAGAGACAAGACATGCCATGGATAACCAACTCATGGAGGGTACCCAATGTTGATCGCCCTTGTTCGATTTTTGAGGCAATGCCACCAATGAGAGCTCAATTGATGTGGAGCAACCCAAAATTGCACACATCATGACCCAATGCCGATAATGACTCGTGTTTTTAGATTTTGAGTTATCGATTTTGGGTCACTTGATACACCATAAATTCAAGCATTTGCCATTTTCATGCACCATGCCATGCATACTCTACTGATCGGAATTAGGTGGCCGATCGGAATTGGGTGCCTCTACCTTATAAAGACATAAAGCATATGAGCAATAAGGCAATGTGCTTTTGATCATGAAAATATCTTTAAAAGAATAGTTTTTAATGTTCATACTTTATATAAATGCTTGTAAAATATTGAGAAAACAATTGGAAATGTTTGAAGTAACGAATGCTTTCTATATCCAAATTCTTGTAATGGCTAAAATGAATTAGATGCGATAGCTTATTTAGACGTCCTCATTTTATTTGTTTATGATTAAAGTAGAAAATTATCTTAACTCATTACATAAATAAAAAATATTTGGCATATACATCCAAATTTATTTTGTAATTTAAGAAACAAACTCTCTAGTAACTTACTAGTTGCTAATGATTGGTTAAATGACATAGTTAGTGATGCAAAGAGAAAAATTGAATGAGAACTTATGTAAAGTGTAATTAA
Source organism: Bryoerythrophyllum caledonicum (assembly GCA_963971425.1). Classification (NCBI taxonomy): domain Eukaryota; kingdom Viridiplantae; phylum Streptophyta; class Bryopsida; order Pottiales; family Pottiaceae; genus Bryoerythrophyllum; species Bryoerythrophyllum caledonicum. Next base: position 8,794,730 of record OZ020516.1, on the reverse strand, counting down.
AAATGTAAGTGAGATTTGTATTGTAATTAGTATAAAAAGACTAATTTGATTATATATGATGCAATTGTGAGATCAAGATATGTGTAAGAATTTATACTCATGATGAATTACATTTGAATGTATCTTGGTGATTGAGAACAACAATCCATGTAACAATTAGCATGCATAGCTTGCATAGGTCACATTTAGACGTGCCTAAAATGACTAACAGGGGAGATCTATTTACCAAATAGAGTGTAAAGATTATATCTGGATGCATTTTTTTAGAATGGAAAAGGAAGATCTATCTTGATGGAAGTCTAATGATTGAGCAGGGAGATCTATGTGACACTTGGTAACCATAGACGAGTGTATGTGGATGTGCCCCTAATGATTTGCACGGGAGACCTAGATGTACCAAATAGATTGTATAAGTTACATCTAGGTGTGTACCTTTAGACTAGATAAGAAGATCTATCGTGGTGAAAGTCTAATGACCGAGAATGGAGATTTATGTAACAGTTGATGACTACATATTACCAGTGTATGTGGATGTATCCATAATGGTTAGTTGAGGAGTCCTATGTACGAACTAGATTGTACATATTACATGTCAACTGTACCTTTAAACTAGAAAATAAGACCTATCTTGATGTAAATCCAAGGATTGAGAAGGAAGATTCATGTGACAGTTGGTAACTACATTGATTAAGAAGGGAGATGTGTTAATAAGTGATTGAGAAGGGATTGAGAAAGAAGATGTGTTATTAAGTGATTGAGAAGGGCCAGAGATCTATGTGACGGTTAGAAACTATAGACCAGAGCATGTGGATGTGCCCCTTATAATTAAGAGGCAAGATCAATGTACCAACTAAAATGTACAACTTACGTTTGGATGTGTCTCCCTAAATTGAAAAGGAAGAGGTTCTTTCTTGATGTATATCTAATGATTGAGAAGAGAGATCTATGTGACAATTAGTATCTACATATTGTTGTATGGGAATATTTTCCTAGTGAATGAGAAGGGAGACCTAGGTAATAGATAGTACGCACATGTCATAGATTCTAGGTGTGTTGCTAATGATTGAGAAAGTTGATCAATATGACAGTTTGTATTTATATGCCATTTATGCGGGTAGGACTGAAAATTAAGATTTATATAAGAGTTAGTACTCATAAACCATATAGAGGTTGAATATGCCCATCATGAGTGATTACAAACAAAGATCTATGAAAGAACCTAATATATTCATAAATCACATTTAGAGGTTGCGTGTTTCTTTAAAATTGTGAGCCAATGAGAATGGACTAAAATGAAGAGATGTAGATATTTGTACTTACCAAATATAACATTTGGAGGTGGATCTATATCTTAATATTGATAAGTTGATGATTGACTAGCTAAGATGGAGACCAATTTACAGATGTGGATCACATCTCAATGTGATTCTATTAGGCTTTTACCTATGAATGACTAAAACATGCATGTTCTTATTTGGAGAAACATAAAATATGCTATTTCAATTGTGAAATAGGTATTTAATGCTTTCGTTGAGAAGCTTTATCATTTATTATCATTTGAGAATAGAAACATCAAATTAAAAAAAACCAACAAATATAAAAGCGACGGTGACTAAAAAATGTATAGCTGACAAAACTATTAAGACCATATGATAAAAGATACGTTTACATCCATAAAATGATGCACCGTCTTACAAAATTGGCCATAAAAAACAGTCCCCGTACTCTCTGATACCCGGAAGAAAAGTGAAGGTCGTCGATACCCGGTCAAAACCCGCAAAAGCCTGGGCCCATGAGATGCCGCACCTGCCCCGCCTTCAAATATTTCCAAGCCCAGCTCGGTCAGTTTGGGTCAGGCTTGTCTCAGACTCTGTCCCCCGCTTCATTGCGACGGAGACGTCCCGCTCGCTCGGCACCAGCAACACCATCTTTCCGTCAATCTGGAACTTATTACTGTACCCTACTAACCGGGCCCTCATGTCGCTAATTTCACGAATTACCTAGTGCGTGTATTCCACAGTAAACACCTGGAAACGTCGGTGCAGTAAATATGCAGCTAGTACTGGTGCTGTAGCACGTACACACAGTAAATGCAAATAATACCTAGGCTGGACAAACAAGCGGGTACTTGATCAAAGACCCAGTCTGCGGCCGATGTGATGTTTGCTTTGCAGCTCAGTACGTTAGTAACCGTTCACAGACGCAACTCCAGGATAGTGCTGTGGGAGGAGCAGAGCTAGGCAGCTCCAGGTCCGTGACTGTGCATGAGAGGGACGTCGAACCAAGCCGATGCCTTGTGGCTCTGTGCATCTTCTGGGGCCCAAGGTGCAACGTCGCCCTCGCCATTACAATGCATGTGAACTGCTCAGCGACTCTGCCTCATCATTGCCAGCCAACAAGCAGGCCCCACCTGCAGCTCGTCACCCGGTTTGAGCACCGGGATGATACCTCCATATGCAGGAGGGTATGTGCGGGTAGCGCAGGCCGCGGGAGGGGGGCATGACAGGAGGCGCTGCAAGGGAGAGGAGCATTCAGCTCTCCTCGTTTGCAGCAGTGCTGAGTGCCTGCGGTGTTTGCTCCTTGACGTGCATGGTCTCCAGCATCGAGTACTCTGGGACTCTCCTGGATGCAGGTGAGTTGCCTCTCTCTGAGTTTGCTGATTTCTGTTTCCTTTTGATATGTTGGTTGTTTGTTGGCTCTCTTGTGCTGATTATGGGTGCCTTGTTCATGTTCTCACAGAAGCGGGTGCTGCTCGTCGAGGAGCTTCACAAGCAAGCGCTACTCATGGAAGTAAGTTGCTACTGATATATCCCCAGTTGTATTCCAGTTTGATATGTTTTCTATGAAGCTGTTTTTAAGGAGTTGTTCGTGTGACTTGTTGCTGTCGTCGCAGTTGGCATGGGTCGGGTGATGACCGATCTGGAGGATGGAGCACAAACGCCCCTCCTGCCTCAACCTCAATTTAGTAGCACACTTAGATCTAGGCAGTCGCATCTTTTAACGTTCCTGAATGATTTATAATGTTATTAGAAGTAGGGAGCCTCATTGGTACTCTCAGCTACTGAAGCAAACTCCTCCAAAATTTAGTTCCAACTCATCGATACATCTCCGCCATTTAATGATCATCTCACCTCTATTCCAGTTCGCTAAGTTCCATACGACTCGTTCACATGTGTTGTTGCTGATTTCGCAGTATTGTGATATAGTCAGGTGATCATCGAGTCTTGTTCATCTAGACATGGAGCATGGAGCAGCACAGACGAAGGGTGCGAGACGAGAGTGACTTTGAGAGTGTAGTAGCATTGGGCATTGACGAGTTCTAAGCATCCATGTTTAGGTGAAGGGCACCCGCCAATGCTCAGTGCCATTACGCACTCAGCGTCTCTCTTGCCTCACATCCCGTTTCATCACACCAGGCCTTTTACACTGCTTAGTTATTTCCGCGCTCATTAGGTTCAGAAAATAAACGCTGTAGCTGATCTTGTCTGCAACGTGGTGGTCCTCCTGGAGCGATGCGAGTAAGTGTCCTCCCCCGTCTCCCCCACCTGCACTAAGTGATGATTGATCTGTTTTTCTGAGATTATGATAGTTAATTGTACTGTCATGGGAGCCTTGTTGACTTTGCTACAGAAGTGGTGGAGCTGGTACTTCAGTTTTCACAAACCAAGATTACAAAGCAGTTTCAATCTCTTGCACGTGAACTGACATGGCTTGGCCCACATTTTGTTTGGTGTGCAGATCCGAGGGCAATTTACCCCAGGCACTCGGTGGAAGGTGACGGTGTCTGCATATGGCTTGGTGCTGCATATGGCTTGTTGGGCTACTTGCAGACACCGCCACCTTCCTCTGCGTTACCTGGTTCATATATTTGACTTAGTGCTTGATCATCTCGTCTCAACCACGAGAGTTCAGTTTCTCAAGAGACGGAGCAACATAAATGAAAGGTGCCAGACGAGTGAGGCTCTGCGGGTGTAGAGGACTCACCTGCTGGGATAGAAGTATCCTTGGATATCTGTGCAAGGGCATCCATCGAACAGGAAGGTCCTCTATGCACTCAGCGTCCCTCTTGCCTTACACCTCGTTTTCCATTTCATGAGTGGAAACTCAAGCCAAGTAGCATAGACCTGTGTGTTTACATCACTTGTGTAAATGGCTTCTGGTGGGTTCGGAGGGACACACCTTGAGGAATATATGCTGCATCCCATCAATGGGGTAGAATCCGATACATTTTGTTGAGTGGTGGTTCCCTTCGCAGTCAGCCGAAGTTCTTTGCTCAAGTAAAAGTCTCCAAGAACGGGTCCAGATGTGTTCAACCTACTTTCATGTGGACCTCCGAAAGCCTGCGTATCAACAGGTACTACCAGAAAACAGGGGTCTAAACAACATTTCAAAAAATTCAGCAATTACGTTTTTGGTGTTGTTTATATTGAAAGCAACAACTGTGATGTTGTTTTACGTATCAAACAACACCAAAAACGTAATTGCTGAATTTTTTGAAACGTTGCTAGACGACCCATTTTCTTGTAGTACAATCCTTTTTCCAATTCCACTGCCCACCTGTAGTACATCAAAGAACTTCTCAGAGCAATACCCGATCGAATAGAGCTAGTAGCACTCGATCCAGTGGAAGATCCAGCTTTACTCCCAATTGGATTATGTCCACACACTACTCTGATAAGAAAATTGTCTGAAGGCGACAAATTTAAACTTACTTTCCAGGGCATGCACTATATCATCATCCGTGGAGGGATATGCCCGTCCGAGGGTATCTTGAAGCCAATCTTGTGGAGAACGCGAAGCTCGGCTCCAAAGCATCAGGATGGAATGGGGAAGCAAAGAAACTTCCAATTATGTCAACCGGATTGTCTTTTTTAAACTATGAGGTGGCTCCCTACGTTCCAATTGAAGGTAGTGACAATGCTCAACACACAAGTATTGCAAACGATCTGGAAAACAGGGATGAGGGCTACATTCTGCAAAACACCTCATACAATCGACATGCTTCCGTACACAACAACTAGCATCATTAGGCGGTTGGGAAAATGCCTAGAAAAGGATCATGAACTGCATAATTTGCGGCGACGCTTAACGAACAACGAACATTACGTAAATTGATTTACTGCAACCAGATATCGTCCACATCGCTGCATTGGCCGTTCGGACAACACGCTGTGTCAATGGCTTGACACACGAATATATTATTTACTAACAAATAGAATATGGTTGATCGCTCCAAGTTGAGATCACGTGTTCATGTCTCAACCTGCAGAACTACCGGCAACTGCTCACTCACACATTAGTACTTTCTCACGGTCTTTGTGTGCTCTATACCACAGACGTCCTTCACCTTGTACACAGCCTTGAACACCCTCCCATTTCTGTAGAAGTTCTTCGGGGTCAACACTTTCTCCCCACTTCTACACTTGCACCTTGCCTTGACGGCCCCGCGGCTAGAGCTGAAGGTGACCAGGTCCTCGAACGTGATCTTCTGATTCTTCGAGACCTCCGAATACCCGCAATGCGCAGTGAGGGTGCGTGTCATGCTGCAGCAAGGCCCGCGGTTCGGGCGCCTCAAGCTATCGTGCACCTTCACTCGCAGGTAATTGCCACAATTATCCTTGGCTGTGTACTTGTTTTTGTCTGGAAGAGGACTTCCAGGGCAGAGGCTGATGTCCTTCACAGGAGAAACCTTCCATTTAAACGTCACCTTCTTCTTGTCGCACTGGCAGACTCGTGGAGGAGGGGGTGGGGAGCGAGGAGGAGGCGGGGGTGAGGGAGGAGGCGGAGGAGGGAGTAGGCCACCGGGAGTGTAGCAGAAGGCCGCATGGCCCAAGATACAAGACACGTCAGTCGAGACACCCTTGGGTGTAGTCGGTATATCGTCTTCGGAGACGTTACAGTAGACGTTGGCGCAGGCACCGAAACCCGTGAAGATACCAGTGACTTCCACCACCGGCACACCCGCATTCGCAACGGTGACTGTGCCGTTTACATCAGTTAAAAGTAGTATGCTGCCATCGGCACAGGGAGCATCACACACACCACTGCCGAGACAGTCCCCCCCCTGCCCCTCTAGACCATCTGTTCGGCAGAAGATGGACCCACCGGCGCAGGTTGGAACAATATCCTGACTGTTGTTGCCCTCATAAGCGACGCCGCCTCCAGGGCAGGTGTACAAGGTTGAAGGAAGATCTGCTCACAATGAAACGATCATGATCAAGCACAATTTTAAGCAAGATCGACCTTGACACCACAGGACCACAGACAGACAGTCGCACAAAACAGTACCAAACTAATGGACATCGGTAGTGCGCAACGCACAGTGACGGCCAACTTCGGCAATAAACGTGACCGAAGCAGAGGGACATCGTCCCGATCTCAGACAGAAGTAGTTCCACAGGTGACGGCGAGGCAACATCGAGGACCAACACACGTACCTTCTTGGCCGTTGCACAGGGCGAGTCCTCCAATGGCCAAGGCCAGGAGCAGCGCGAGCTTGCTCATCATTGCAACAGACCAGTCCAGATCCGCTCCTTTCAGACGTTCAGGAGGATATGTTGAATGAGAGGTGAGCTGCAGGGAATGTCCAGCGCGGACTGTTAAGAACTCACACAAGGGTCCTTGTAAGTCCAGGGAACGATGCTTATCATCAGCACCTCAGCGCCAAGTCTAAACTCCGCGCACTGTGCTGTGTAGTGGGCATGGTTATTTGCAGTATGTAGTAGCACGGTCAGGAATATCATCGGCAGAAATAGAAACACTGACTTCGATACGATCGAGATGTTGCACTAGACAGCTTGGAAGAGTGGCCAGGACACTCCAGCATGGTAATTTTGCATGATTCTGTTGGCTCAGCCAGTTTCTACTCTAATTCGAGCGCCTGTCACTCCCGCCCCATTTGGAATTACAGAGGCCGACACCCTCTTTTTGTTTTTTTGGGGCACAGATCAAACCGGGGTTGACTTGTTGCAGACACACGAGTCTCTTGAGTGGTCGGTTCTGGCGCGCCTGTTCGTCTATTTGCGTGTTACCTCTGAAGCATTTAACTCTTGATTAAATGTGTGCCAAAACAAGCACAGATGAATGAAACACGAGCCACCCTCTGGGTTCTCGTTATACTCCTCGCTGGAGCCGTTCGCGGAGCTTTTGCAGCTGCTCGTCGGGCAGCTGCCCCAACTTTTCAACTGCCGCAGGCTGGGCCCCGCGCAACCCCCGCCCCGCTGCACCGGCGCCTGGCGGCTCCCCGGCCCGCAGTCTGCGCCAGACTCGGCCCACCACTGCTGGCCCATACCGGAGTCACTTAATGTTTCAAGGGAGATACTGCAGCAGAGTCGCATCGTAAGTTACATCAGAAAAATGTGTTTCTATCGGTTTTACATGTTCCTTCGCGATTTTTGTTAGATCAGAAAAACTCATTATATGATTAATAATGAATTTTGGATCATACCCATTATGGATGCAGGTGAAGATGATGAGGCAGCGTTTGGTTCGCAAAACTTTTGAAATGATTGAAAGATTGCTAAAGATGAAGACAAAGAGGTACTCCCGCTCCTTCCTCCTGATTGTGTATTGTGTAATTCTTCTACATACATCCGATCCCGTTAAAGAGTTGCAAAGCGAAGTCCCTTTGATAGAGTTGACAAATGTGTGGATGCTAGCAGGCTTATCCGAAATTCTGGGACGTTTTTGGGAAGAATTTGAAGTCGGGTTGCACTGAAGACACCTCCAACCACAAGCGTATTGCTCCTCTGCTTCGATTCTACTCGAGCTAGAGTGACGACACTCTCATGTATGAGTATGTGGAGCGCATGAAAGAAAACCAGAAGGAAATTTACTTTTTGGCTGCAGACAGTATCAAGAGCGCAAAGAATGCACCTTTTGTGGAGGACCTCTTGAACAGAGACCTTGAGGTGAGTGGATTGAATTCATCCCAACTTTGTTGAAGCTTGAGCAGTATGGATATAGGAGCAAGGTCTCTCTTCCTTGCCCTGTCGATTTCTTGAACCGACCTCACATGGCTCTATTGCAGGTTTTGTACTTGGTGGATCCAATCGATGAAGTCGCACTTTCTAGTTTATCCAAGTACAAAGAGAAGAAGTTTGTGGACATCAGCAAAGAGGACTTAGACCTCGGTAATTGCTTGCCCATCATTATCGTAGAAATCATGTGTTGGTGACATGTATTGATTTCAATTTCTGAACAACTTGTTCTGAGTTGTAACATCACGTGTTGCTCTTTTAACAGGGGTGAGGACAAGGAAAGGGACGAAGAGGTCGGAAAGGAGTATCAAGGTTTGTGTGAATGGCTGTCCAAGAGCCTTGGTGAGAAAGTGGCGAAGGTTCAGGTCTCTAAGCGGAGGACCTCGTCGCCCTGTGTCCTGGTTTCTGCCAAGTATGGCTGGTCGGCAAACATGGAGAAGAAGTACACTGAAGATAATGGGGGTTTTATGTTGTATGGTAGTGAAGATGGGCGGATGATAGAGAAGAAGTTGCTAATCCTCAGGGTGCATATAACTGAAGAAAATTATTTAAAGATTCTCCAGTATAGGCAGTGAACGAATATCGTTGTGACATGACCCGCCAATACTTGAACATACTCTCGTCCATTGCATGTGTAACATGTTGTCTTCATTTGGTGTATCACAGAATCATGAAGGCGCAATCATTCGGAGACGAATCTAAGTCTTTTAGCCATCTGCTGAGGCGACGTACCCTTGAGATCAATCCTCATCATCAAATTATCAAGGACTTGAATGTGAGTTACATTATTCCTCATTTAGTTCTTCGCGACAGTGGAAATTTCCATACCAGCCTTTGCACATGAGATCAGAACCACTCACTGTACCAGATATATTTCCTCCTCGTCATCCGTGTTCTCTCCTTGCAGGCAACGTTCAACGAAGCTACATCAACCACTGAAGCAGAGAAGCTGGCTGACCTTTTGTTTGAAACTGCAAATCTATCCAGTGGTTTCACCGTAAGTCTGCACATTTTTCCCAGCTTTTCTCCATATAAGTTTGAAGCGAGGAAATTCATTAGTGTCTATCCTCATCTCACCACCAGGTATTTTAGGATTTAGGATTAGTGTCCTAGGTAGACGTTATTGCTATGTATTCTGACCTTAAGTTTGGTTGTTGCAGCCTGATAACCCGGCAGATTTTGGAGGAAGAGTCTTTGCAATGATGGGCATGGCCTTGGAAGCGAAACGGAAGACGTCAACCCAGGAAACCATCACTCCTGCGTCAGAGGAGAAAGCTGCCTGATTGCAGTTTTATTCTCAGGGTCAGTGGACTCTACACGATTTTGATCCATCCCAGCCTTCCACATCATTGCAAAAGTTTTGCTACTTGATGTAATTTTTTCCTATCTCAGGCCTAGTGAGCTTCCAGGACTTCATGCCAAGGCACGACGCTTACAGGAAGGGAAGGATTTGAGTTTCCTCAAATACTCCCCAGCGTCAGTTTCAGCAGAAAGGTTCAGTTTCAACAGAGAGCTGTTGAACATTTATACGACTAAATATACTTACAGAAATTTTTCAGATATAGGAAGGAAGGTTTCTGGGGATTGGATGTTTCCTCTTTATACAATTTAGCTGCACTATTTTGAGAGCATTTCTTTCATTTGAGGAGCTTGAGGTCCGAGGCGTTTGTCAAGATGACAGGGTGATGTGGCAAACTTGCACTTGCACTCCACCTTTAATGATATCAAGCCATCAGTTAAACAAAACAGATTTTTGAACAAGGATGCATATGGAAACATGTGCTCGAGTAAATTAAATTCCTACCAAAATGCAAGTGCACCAATCTCATTCACAAATCATTTTGCTTTGTGGTGCTCCTGCTTTCTTAGCTTTGTACGCAGTAACAAGCTCTTCCAGGACTTCGGATAATATTGCAGCCAACGTCACTGGAGATGAAGTACTGTTCTTGCAGGAACCAAAAAAAAAAGTGATAATTTGCAGGACAAATTTAGGGTTGAAAGAAACGTGTTAATAACAAGTTTGGCACATTCAACTTCATCCTAATTGCATGCCCAGTTGTAATTATCTGCTGACTTTGACAGTAGTCAAGGTTCCAGTGATCAAGCTTCACCAAATACTCAACCTCAAATAACTGAATAGCACTAGCTTGATGAAATCGCAGCCATCACTTGAAATACCGCCAATGTCCTTTGACATGATAAGGAAGCGGAGCTGCAGAGAGAGCCCGAAGAAAGCCGAGCTGATAGGAGGCGGCGCCAAAAGGAGTCCTGAAACTTGGGTTTGCATGTGTTCCGAAACTCGGGGAATTTGAAGTTGGCGCAGTTGAAACCCGGGGAAGAGAGTCGACTCCGGTATGGGCCAGTAGTGGTGGGCCGAGTCTGGCGCAGACTGCGGGCCGGGGAGCCGCCAGGCGCCGGTGCAGCGGGGCGGGGGTGCGCGGGGCCCAGCCTGCGGCAGTTGAAAAGTTGGGGCAGCTGCCCGACGAGCAGCTGCAAAAGCTCCGCGAACGGCTCCAGCGAGGAGTATAACGAGAACCCACACAGAGGAGAAGTGACTACAGTATACTGTACTGTTGCGTGGTGACCTGCAAATAATGTTTCTGCCGCTTTGAGTCCTTTGCGGCATCAGTGAGCAAGTTTAAATGAACAGTTTCCATGCGGAATGTGAAAGCTCAAAGATAGCAGATCGAGGTGCAAGTAGAATGCACAAATGTAATTCTGTAGGAGCCGACACTACTACTATTTGGTGCAAAGTTACCCTTCTGCATGCCTGATTTCTGATAATCCTGGTGATTTTTTTCAAGCGTTATGCTACAGTGGTCTGCAAATTGTACTGATTGGGAACCTGCACGAGAACCAACCAGCGTTTTTTTTTCATTAAACCGTCTGTAGCGCCAGTGGCTACACACCAACCAACCGTTTGATGATGTTGGGCGATTCGAATTAGAGTAGAAAGTGGCCGAGCCATATACATGCAAGTCTAATGTGTTTTCCCATAACGTATCATTTCCCAAAGCATATCACTTATACTTCCATCATGTATGCACATGACGATGGTCTCCTACAGGTCCATCTACACGGTGCACCCAAATTTTATATGGAATTTGAATCTAACTTACTTTATGTCGTATCAAGTAACATACTTCTATGTAGCTTTGAATTTTTAGTCTTTTGATAAACTGCAAGATGGCTTGGAATTATTCTAACCTGCTACTATATGGGCGGTTTTCAAATATGGCTGACGTTACAAGGGTGATGTATTTGCATGGGTGATTATGGGGGCGCGCTCCTCTTGCGGCTAAGTACTTCCGTCTCGTGGAAATTGGAATATGTATTGGAAGGAGGGTCTGTTGCTGCTGCGAGGAGAGCAGACCTCCAATGAACTCGCAAGGCTTGGATTCAAGACTTGCAAGACTTGAATGGAGCCTAGCGTGATTCCTTGGTGGTCTACTCTCCTTGTAGACTTGATTCAAGACTCACAGAAGTACAAGGGAGCTCGTATTAGGTAGAACTCAGCATCAGACATTGGGAACGGGTTACTTCTTCTTTCTCACTTAATGAGAAATTCGATATTGATTTAAGCAGGTTCAACCTGTTTCAAGTTCTCTGGGTGGTCGTTGCCTTCACGTTCATCGGCAGCTCTTTTCTCAGGTGAAAGTTTCAGGTAAGTATTTTGAGATGGTAGTATTGATTTGGAAGCCCTGTCAATAACCAAGCGCCGTGGAAAGTATGTTGCTAAGTACTCTTGGATTTTACGTCGAGTTTTACGATTCTAGTTTCATAAGTACTTTCGAACGGATTTATTTTATGTTGAATTGATTCTACTTCGGGAGCTACACCTTTTGCACTTGCTGATTCTGTTTCATGGTTGGGTACAACCGATTGTACAATCTATGTACAAGATATGTTTCATCTCGCTCATCTGTCTACTACTATTTGGAATCAAGTAAAGCTTTGTCCAGTCTTTTCACTGGTTTTCTAACAAGGACTTACAAATTTGATCCTTACATTTGCAGCATGTGAGTTACGAAACCAGATCAGGTGCTGAGCTCTTCTTCAAAGCTCAAGTCGTTCAAGCATTTAGATCCATATCCATATACATGCATATATTTTTCAGATGTGTCAGCTGATACACACGTCAAATAGCATACAAGGGTGTGATACTTACTTGTGTAAAGGGCTGCCGATGATTGCGGAGGCAACAACACCTTGGGATACGTATGTTCAATTCCACCAGTAGCCTAGATTATTGGTGGAGTTGGGCAGGTTGTTTGGGTGGCGGTTTCCTCGGCGTTCATCCACATCTCTTTGCTCAAGTAATAATTTCAGCGCAGTGCGATAGGTTTATGTTTAGACTACGACTTTCATGTCATCTACGAGCCAAGCCTCCTGGTTGCAGGTAAGTTACCTAGTCCCCCATCTCCTACACCTGCTCGTGATGGAAAATACTGTACTTGTCTCCTTAAATCAGTAAGATGGTTGTTCATTGTCCTAATGTGGGAGCTTTGGTTGTATCCTCGCAGGTTTGGCTGCTCCCTGAGGACCTTCACAGGCAAGCTCCACGAAGATACGTTGCTACTGGTGGATCTGCGAAATATTTCCTTCGTCAATTCTACGACCCATTTTAGTATGTTCGCTAAGTTTCTGACTGGTTGTTCGTATGTGTTGTCAATATTTGCAGAGGTACATAATGTGATCGTTACTTGATGATCGGTTCTTCCTTTCAAAGACAGGCGGCCCGCTGCACGGGACATGAGCCAGGCTGGCATTGTGTACGCCACGGAAGTATCCTTGACTCATGTGTGCAAGGGCACCTGAGCAGGATAGCAATATGCACCCAACGTCCCTAATTCATAAGCGAGCAGCATGATGACAAGGTGCTACTCGTGGATCCCCAGTATTGCAGACCCTTCTCCATTTACTTTCCAGTTTGCTGTGTTTGCTAAGTATCTAACTGGATGTTCTTATGTGTTCTCGATGGTTCAGAGCAACGTTATGACATCAAAACTATATGATCGAGTCTTCTCAATAAGTACTTGATGCTGGAGTCTTCTTACTAAGGCATGGAGCACGTTGCACAAACAAAGAGTGCAATACGAGAGTCCGGGCTCTGTGTGCTTAGTGGCATTGTATACTCTGCGCAAGCATGCTTGACTCATGTGTGCCAGGGTACCTCTTCAGGATCCACGGTGCCATTATGCACGTGGCGTCTCTCTCGCCCCACATCCCGTTTTAGCATAAGAAGATGCGCACTTCGTCTGTCTGCTCCCTGGTCACCAGCTTCACATAAAATGAACTCATGAATGTCTTGTGGGAGCTGATCTCATTCCAAACTTCCATCACACAACCTCGGTCACCTGTAAGAACTTGGTACCTCACCTTAGTGTCTGCACTTGAGGAATATGTATCGTTCCAGGACAATGTGATAGCAGTTTGTTGCATCGTATGTACTAGCATGGGAGTCTTGGTGCAGAATTGGAACTCTTTGCAAACCAAGCTTTGTTTCCACTCATGCACCATATGCTACAGTTTTTATATATTTCTATATCCTTTACCTGAACTGATGTGGCTTTCTGCACATCATTCATGATTGGTTTCCTAACCAGTTACATGTATGTTGTTGACCTTTGCATATTGAAGCGGATGATAGTCTGTCGATGACCTCTTCCTCAACGCACGAGTTCCCTCTAGCGTGGAGCTTCCAAAACGAAGGGTACGAGACGAGGGCCCGGATAGGATATCCCCATGCTGGGAATTACCAGACGTCGGAGCGTGGACCAGGTTCAAGGTCCAAACGCGGGTTGCTCATCCCGCAGCCCCCCATGGCGGCCCCGCCTAGGCCCCACTGTTCAAACCTCGAGCCCGCACTCTTCTCTTGTGCCTTAGCCTTTCCGCTCCCCGATTCCACCTAGAGTACCTTCTATTTGTGGAGTCAGAGAGGCATCCCGAACAGTGACAAACAACTGCCTCTCAGCGTTGTTAGTCCTCTTTTATGGCACCACCGCCTACGTTGTACATATGAGTATCGGCAAGGGCGCGTGATGACAACAAGCGATTATATTGTACCTGAAGAATCTGGGAGCGGGAAGGCAAAGGCAAAGGTGGACACTACGGGCCGAGGGTGTGAACAGCGGGACCCGTTCGAGGCCGGTGCATGGCCAGGCCAACACGGGGGCTGCCTGAGGAGCACCGAGCGTTGGGACCTTAACCTGGTCCGTTACATTTATCCATGCCCCCATGCGTGGTAAGTCCCAGCATGGAGACATCATGTGCGCCCCTGAGACGAGAGGGACTCTGGTCTCGTGCTTTTATTGCCTGTCCCCTGCACTGGGCATGCAGCAGCATTCAGGGCTGTTTGTAGTGTGAAGGGTGCGGCATGAAAGGATGCACTCAGCGTCTCACCTGCCTCACACCCCGTTTCATGTCACCGGGGCTATTACGTGCGCCATGGTTTTCTTGCCGGCAGCTGGTTCAGAAAAATGATTCTGAAATGTTGTTGGAGCTGACCTTGTCTACAAGGTTGAGGTCTTCCTCGGACTCCATTTAACAGCCTCGTTGCAGCAAAGTTGCCGCACGGATTTCCTCCACCTGTGCTAGATGATTGATCTGTTTCAAGTTGGATAAGATAGTTGATTGTACTAACATCGGCGCCTTGTTGATTTCATTTCAGAGCCGCTACTCCAGTCTTCAGAAACCAAGCTTAGTTAATTTTCACTCGATCATCTTCATGCGACAGTACTGATTTTCATCTCCTGCACCCCAATAACTGACATTTTTATTTGGTGTGCAAATCCGAGAGCAGTTTATTCCCGGTCACTTGGACGTGGAAGGTTACAGTGTTTGCAAATGGCGTCGTGCTGCGGCATCGGGCTACTTGCCGGACACCTTCACCTTCCTCCGGTTACCTGGTTCATGTAATAAACTGAATGCTTGATCATCTTCTCTCAAGCACACGAGGTCAGTTTCTCAAGACATGCAGCACACATGAAGGCGCTCCAGGAGACGTTACCACATGGGAAAAATGCTAGTTTTACCACATGGTTTGTCAGGTTTTAACACTAATCGGGTATTCTCAGTCTATGTGGAAAAAAGGGGTTTTTACCTTGTCTCTGAAGTGGTAATGCCTCCTAGGGCCCCTTGTGGCAGCATAAACAGAGGTGCGAGACGAGAGAGGCTCCAGGGGTGTAGTGGCATCTTGTCCTCGGACAGAAGCATCGTTTTGTATGTGCAAGGGCATCTATGGGACGCCAGGTGCCATTATGCACTCAACGTTCCTATTTCCTCACACCCCGTTTCCCATGTCAGTTGAAACTCAAGCCAACTAGTAGCATCACCTATGTGTTCAAATTACTTGTGTAGAGATATTCCGGTGATTGTAGAGGGTGACCCCTTGTGAGAAATATGCTCTATTCTACCAACAAGCTAGCTTTTTGGTGGAATCGGACACGTTTTATGGGTGGTGGTGCCCGGTGTCTTCACCGGTTGTTTTTTGCTCAAGTAAGAGTTTCCAACTTGGTGCGGATTAGTTCAACCTACTTTCATGTCCTCCACGAACCAGGTCCTCGGTGTTGCAGCTAAGTTGCCTATAAACCTGCACTTTATCATTTTGTTTCCTATTGTTATGTATGAAAACAGTTCTTTGTTTCATCTCTTGTCCTCATATGGGAGCCTTGTTGATGCTTTCTCACAGAAGTTACAACTGAAGCTGCAACTTAAGTTCTTGCAAAACAAGCCTTACGATACATGGTATAAACATTGTAATCTATAGCAGTTCCAACTCAAGTTATAGTTTTTGCAAACCAAACTTGAGTTGCAGCTCCAATTGATTTCAATCTACATTCCACTTTGGGTTTCCAAGCGTTTACATGAGTATGTAACTCCAATGAGGAAGCAGGCGGCTAAGATGGCTAAGAGGCTAAGATTCAAGGTATAACATGACCTCTCCGCCTTCTTTCTCTAAGGCTGCCAAAACTTCTTGTAACTTGAGTTAAGAGCTGTTCCATACGTAAAAAGCATTCCAGTGGAACACTACCAATCTCTTTCATTGATCGAGTGAGAAAAGAGTAGTATTATAAATCAAAGGGGGTGACTACTAAAACTTTTGGGTGCCTATACAAATAACTCTAATCATGGATACCACCAAGTTCCAGCCAACTCGCTAAAATATCCTTTTCATCGATAAAGCAGAAAGCTCCAAACACTTCCAATAAAAGCATTCAATCAAATCATCAACCCCCAAAAACAACGCATCTCAGCATCTTCCGTTGTACCAAAGTAAGCCACCAAGATTAAATTTCCAGTCAATGCATCCATTGAACGAATACAGCTACATGTACAAGCGTCACCTCATTTACAAATACACGGTCCAACTCACAATCAAGTGCACTACTAAGCAACAGTTTAAACAGATCATAGCACTGAATACATAATACTAACTTCAATCCACAGATGCAGACGGAGATGTCAGCAACTCCAGCGACTTCCTCAAATACTCTATGGCGGTGGGAACGTCATCGAAAGCCAGAGCACTCACCGCAAACCTGGACGACTTGTGAGCCTCCGCAATGGTCCCCGCCGAAGGCTTGTACTCGCTGTCATAGCTCCCATTCAGCTGGTACCCTGTTGAAGCAGGCTTGCTCTCGGCCGGTGCAACCGGAGCACTAGTTGTCCTAGCCAGCGCTGAAGTAGCTCCGTGAGAAGGGTATTGTGGCGCCTGATATCCACCAGATGGAAAAACTGAGGGGTACGCTGAAGATGGGTCACTAAAAGGTGACGAAGTCGGCCAATGAGAACTTTGCTGTTGATGATATTGAGCAGGATCTTGTTGATGATACTGAGCAGGGTCTTGTTGATGATATTGAGCAGGGTCTTGTTGATGATACTGAGCAGGGTCTTGTTGATGATACTGAGCAGGGTCTTGTTGATGATACTGAGCAGGGTCTTGTTGATGATACTTTGCAGCAGGGTCTTGTTGGTGGTACTGCGCAGGGTCTTGAGGATAAGCATTGTAACCTGGCGGGTCTTGGGGGTATGAGTACGTGCCAATTGTGGGGCCTGGATTATTATTTCCACCCAGGGAGTCAGAGGTGTGAGGATATGGAGGCTGATAAGAGCTCTGATTGTAAGAAGGGGGGATGGGGTTGGAGGGAGCAGAGGGAAGGTTGAAGTCTTCCGAGGATTTACTGTAGGAATGCTGATAGAATGGCTCCGAGGGTGGCGGCGGTTGGGTTAGGTTTCTGTGGGAGGGGGTACTGTCTAAAGTTGTAGATCTGAAAGATGTATCCCTGGGAGGCGACATCATGAGACGCTGCTGCGGTGTCTCCGGTGATAAGTTGGTTTCCTCCTGAAATATAGCAAAATTATGCTCTTAAACATGCGATCCAGATCCGAAGTACAATCATGTCCTACCACGTAACCATAGTTGCAATGAAACTAGGGCTCTCATTTCATTGAGGAATTTGAGCACTACTTCGATCAGAGATCAAACTATCAAGTACACGAGCTGATACACATGAATCTGGGCAAGACAATCATGTAAAAAAGCAAATGAAGCAGGCAAGACGGAAGGGTAGAAGAAGTAACCTCAGGATTCAAGGGTGAGACCTCTTCTAAGTCTGGTACATCTTTTTCAGCGGCAGGCGGGCCAGGAACCGGCTTTCTACCCTCTGCTAGTGCTTTGCGGATGTCCACGGCCTTCCAACTTGCGTACTTCTGTTTCTCCAGGATCTGTTTTTCACTTCAATTGCCTCAGCCCAGAAAGATCAACACAACACACGCTTGCTGCAATAACTGAGGTGGATGTCCACAAGCTGCATGAGATCAACTGCTAAGCGTGTAGCATCACGAAAAAACCAAATGCTACAACTGTCCATTAATGCTTACATCAGGTGGCAATTCGCCAAACTGGAGCAGGACCTCGAAGAAGATGCTCGCCGCATAAAACGTCATTGCAGTCTTCCTGACACACACACAACAAAGATCACCATTCAAACCACAAACCTGCTAGCCGTCCCTGGATGATAGATACTAGGTGGCTTTTGAAGCGGTAGTTGTAACCAACCATAAAACAAAAATTATGTATAGCTAGAACTTTGAATGAGAAGCTTAAATCCATTTTAGCGTTCCAAAAATGAAGTTGTTGCAAAAACATAGCCAGAGTCATTCTCATGATAAGCCCTACTTCTCTCCTCAACAGGAATAGTTGTGAGACATACAAATCAGCGCGACCAGCTCGGTCCTGTTTGTCAGCCTTGGCAAAGACGCGCAAGGCAAAACCTTCCATGTACATATTGTCATCCGCGCTCAGCTTCACAACCTTCTTATCCTGCACAAATCACACAAGCCTATCTGTAAAAACCATCAAAACAGAGAATCACTCACACGCAATAATTAGTTTATTTACACATCATCTAAGCACGAACATGAGCCTTTCATTTGATGACGAATTAGGGATCCACGATCAACGCCGAATTCGCTCATACACATCAATCTCCAAAAATCGTCACAGAATCAATGTTGAATCCTTGTCATTTATTCACTATTATTGCAGTTTCCAGATACGCAAGGGACGTACCTTCTCCAGCTGATTCATAAGCGAAATCAAAATCGCCTTCGTCTCGCTCGTTCGCTCCTTTGGCGGAATCTTCAACCCTTTCTCCATCGCATACAACCGACCTACCACCCAAAACAAATCCATCGCGCAAACCCTAAAAAACCCATCACGAATCGCGACCCAAAACCACAATTCACAAGTCTCCTCTCCACGAACAGTTCACACCTCTCCTCCCCCAAAAAAACTCGCAACTCTCCTGAAGACCCATCATCAAAATCACACGCAACTCCCTGAAACACCGAATCACTCACAGTAATAAGCTGCGAGATGGTCGTGCTTCTGCAATTCATCGGCTCGCTGCAAGTACGGCAGCAGCGCCTTGGCGGGCTCCCCATCGATCGTCATGGCGCCAATCTCACCACCAATCTCAGCACGCGAACAACCTGTCTCACCAACGCAAACTGGCAAAAATCGATTCTGAATCAGAAGAACCCTAATTTCCTGACGTTGCAGCGAGATCGCACTGATTTCGTCTCCCTCCTTCCTTCCTTCTTCCTTCTTCCTTTTACCCGGTCGGGTTTGCGTGGTAGGTAGGTTACCCGGTTGCAATCAACTCTGTAGGTAGCTCCAATAGGAAGGTCGGAATGAGCATCAGCTGGGATCCAGCACATTCCGTTGAAATTCAGAAGCAAAATCAGGAGTCTACAACCTTGTAAGCTTTGTTATCCTCAGTCGTCGCATTGTGAACGGGTCTGCTTCGGGAATCCTTCCGGTATGAGCGCCATCATGACCTTGAGAGAATGGGTTACCCTTATTTCTATGATCCGACATGCGGGACTTTTAGGGTTAGGAAAGGATCTAGGGTTACTAGGGTTCCGAATTATTTTGCGCAGACCGGTTCAGCTTTCAGGAAAGGAAAGCAAGTTCACGCACAATCGATCTCTACCGACATTGATCGCATTACGAACAAAGGACCTGCTTCAGAGAATGAGTAACCCTGAAGCCACCTTTGTATGGTGTTTGTCGAACTTCGAAATGCGGTCTAGGGTTAGTATACAGTCTGCACACGTTTCTAGGGTATCTATGATGCAAACTGTTGTGCAGACAAGTTCAGCTTCTAGGAAAGGAAACCAAACACGCATGGTTGAATCTCCACCGATATTGATCAAGTGGTTGGGCATCTCCCAACTGTTTACCGACTATTCGCCTGGTATACTTATTAGTCTTCATAACACCGATCAGAATAGAACTCCCATATCTTCGAAGCAGGTGGTCAGACTAGAGTGGAGTTTAGACATTTGATGCGTGGTTGAAACCGGGCATTTTATGCTTTTGATTTCGATGGCCATGTCGACTGTATCTCGCCGTGACCATCATGTGTTAGAGTTTGATCTTTTAAGAGATTGATCAGTGAGGGTTTAGGTCGGGGTTAGTTTTGGAGGGCTATGGCGCAATCGAAGGCGAGGATCGTGGTGGGTCTCGACTTCGGCACGACGTTTTCCGGGTTTGCATTCGCGCTCGGCTCCGATCCGGACCACGTCTACACGTTCTACGACTACCCGAAGGCGGGCGGATCCGAGAAGCCCTACTGCAAGACGCTGACGGCGAGCTACTACAGACGCGACCCCAGCGGCTTTTGGGCGTTTCAGTCGTGGGGATATAGCGCGCGCGCGGACTCCGAGCGCGACGCGGCCGCCGCGCGCAGGCTCAACGCGCCGCCAGCAGGAGCTTACTTCACAAATTTTAAACTCCAGCTCGCGGCAAGGACCACGCAGCTGGCCGCCACGGAGCTGCTCCCCGTAAACACGCTGATTACGGACTACCTGCGCGAGGTGGGCGCGCTGGTTGTGGCCCGGCTGCAGGGCCACTTCGGGGAGCACGTAACGAAGCAGTCGATCCAGTGGTGCGTGACGGTCCCTTCCATCTGGGACAACATGGCGAAGGCGGCGATGCGCGCGTGCATGACGGCCGCGGGCCTAGGAGCCAACCCGCACCCGCTCCTCATGGCGCTGGAGCCCGAGGCCGCCTCCCTCTTTTGCCACAAGCTCATGACGAAAGATCTCACCCTCCGCGCTGGCGACCGAATCCTCGTGGCGGACATCGGCGGCGGCACTGCGGACCTCGTGGTGCAGGAGGTCATCGCCGTCACGCCCAGGTGCAAGGTGCGCGAGCTCACCCCGAGCTCGGGCGGGCTCTGTGGCGGCACGCACCTCGACGCGCTCTTCTGGCAGTTCCTTCACCGCACCATCCCGTCGCTCCAGGAATCCATCGACGCACAGCCTAACATCCTCTCGCAGCTCGTTCCCATTTGGGAGCACATGAAGGCCGCGTTCGGAGAGCCCAGCATCCTGCCCTTTGAAATCAACCTCCCGGTGAAAGTAGTACGCCGATGGGAGGATTACGACCGCCAAAACAACCTCCCACGACGCGAGTCCTACGACGAGATCGAGCTCTTCCATGACGAGATCCGGTCCATCTTCGACCCAGTCGTGGACCAAAACCTGGACCTGATCTCACACCAGCTCATGCTCGCCGGATCCGTCACCGCGCTGGTGGTCGTGGGCGGATTCGCGGGCTCCCCGTACCTCATGGCCCGCATCCGCGACCGGTTCGGCTCCCGCATTCCGCAGATCATTAGTCCGCCGAACCCCGGCAGTGCCGTGTGCCAGGGCGCGGTGATGCTCGCGCTCAACCCTGACGCAGTCCTGTCGCGCATCTGCAGGAAGACACTGGGGATCGAGTTCCATCCCAGCTTCGACCCGGAACTGGACCTGCCGCAGTACCGCTACCGCCGCCGCGGCGGCCACACCTTCAAGTGCATGAAGCGCTTCCGCGTGTACGTGCACAGGGGCGACGCCGTGGAGGTGGACTCCTGCATCAGTCACGTGTTTGCCACCTCGCAGCGCGGGCAGCGCACCATGCCCGTGCGCCTGTTCAGCTCCGACGAGAGGGAACCGCGGTACACAGACGACGCGGGCGTGCGCAAAGAGGCCGAGATTTTGATCGATCTCAGCGTTGCGGGTTTCGAGGTGGATCAGCACAGAGTGAAGGTGTCGCTGTTTTTTGGGCGGTCGTCGATGGATGTCAAGGCGGAGGTCTTGGGAAGTGAGGTGGTGCCGCAGCTGGTGGAGCTTCCTGTTGAGGTAGAATTTTGTTGAGATTCTTGTATATATGTGCATAATTATAGATTGAATCACTGATCGAAAATTGATGATCATTCATGTGTGCACAAATAGCGTGCCTGATGATGATGAGTCTTGAATCTAGCTATTTTTGGTTTTTTCATGGTGATGATCAGTTCATGAATATTTTGTGGAGCCTCTGCAGCTGCGGTAGAATTTTTCAGGTTTACATGTATGTGCAAAAAGTTGTCAAGTACGGTCGTAGACTGAATCGACAGTGAAAATTGATAACCATTCATGTGTGAAATTAATGTGCCTAATGAAGAGTGATCGCGTGCCGGTGATCCCGAAGAATACCACCACTCAAAAACTTGGATTATTTTTATGGATTTCCCAAGGTGCCTGCTAATTTCGCAGTCATCGGCAGTCTTAATTCACACAAGTAATTTGAACACTCAGGGCAATGAATATGCTGCTTGGGAAGACATGAGTTTCAGCTCCATTTGTAACTTCTGTGAGAAAGTATCAATAAGGCTCCTTACTAGAACAAGAGATGAAACAAAGAACTGTTTTCATACATAACAATAGGAAACAGATTGATAACTTAGTTGCAACGTCACCAAGGACCTGTTTGTGGAGGACACGAAAGTAGGTTGAACAAATTCGCACCAAGTTGGAAGTTACTCTTCCTTGAGCAAAGAACATCCGGTGAGGCACCTGACATCACCACCCATAAAACGGGTCTGATTCCACCAAAAGCTAGATTATTGGTAAAATTGAGCATATTTTCCCAAGGTCTCTCCCTCCACAATCACTGGAAGTTCACCGGAACAGCTTGTATGCTACTTGGCTTGAGTTTCGACTGATATGGGAAATGGGAAACCGGGTGTGAGGCAAAGCTGCTCCATGTCTTGAGAAACTAAACTCGTACAGTACTTGCGAAGAGATGATCAAGCATTCAGTTGAATACATGAACCAGGTAAGTAGCCCTTAAAGGTGTCTGGCAAGTTGCCCAATGCCGCAGCACCACGCCATTTGCAGACACCGTCACCTTCCACCAAGTGACCGGGAATAAGTTGCTCTCGAATTTGCACAGCAAATAAAAATGTGGGTGAAGCCATGTCAAATATTGGGGTGCAGGAGATGAAAATCAGTACTGTAGCATGAGGATGATCGAGGGGAAACTTAGCTTGGTTTCTGAAGACTGGAACTGTAGCGGCTCTGAACAGTTCGGCAACAAAATCAATGTCAAGGCTCCCATGCTAGTACAATCAACTATCATATCCAAAGAAACCTATCAACCGTGAACTAGTGCAGGTGGAGGATCTGGCTACACTGAGACTTGGATACTTTTTGGCGCAGTACTATTTTCGTTCAAGTAATAAGACGCCGATCAAACTTAAATGATTTGTGGCAACTTCATTGCAGCGTCAAGGACGTTGCGAGAGACGAACAACAGGCTGCAGGTGTCCGGAGTCAACTGGATGTTGGTGTAATTATGAAACGGGGGTGAGGCAAGAGAGTAGAAGAGTGCATAATGGCACTTCGCATGAGATAGTTGCCCTTGCACGCATTCAAAAATGCTTCTGTCCGAGCACGTGATGCCTCTCTTGACTCGCACCATTTGTTTTTGGCAGCTCCACGCTTGACGGAACTCGTGCATTGAGGAAGAGGTCATCGACTGACTATCCGGTTCAGCCGCTCACAATATGCAAAGATCAATAAGATACATTTAACTGGTTAGAAAACCAATCATAAGTGATGTGCTGAAAGCCACTGTACCAATTCAGTGGCATGGTATAGAATAAAAACTGTAGCATATGGTGTATGAGTGGAAACTTGGCTTGGTTTGCAAAGATTTCCTATTCTTCACCAAGGCTCCAATGTTAGTACATACGAAGCAAGAAATTACTGCTATCACATAATTCTCAAGTGCAGAGACTCAGGTGAGGTGCCAAATTCTTAGAAAAGGTGCCCCAGGTTTAGCGAATTTACGGGTGAACTTTTGGTTGTGGGTTAAGCCTTATTGATATTCTCGCAGGATATCCACTCAAATCTAGTTGAGTAGCTAGCAGATGTCTCACCCGCTCATGACCAGTATGCCTCCTACATTATGTGCGACGTACATTATAATCACAGTAGACGTATTACAAGTTAATTTTAAGATTCTCAAGTCATCATAATAATCGTGGACAACATGTCGGCAGGGACATACTTGAAACTGTTACATCTTCAGGATTTCCATGGTCATGTCTTGATGATGCTATATCGTAATGAGATCAATTGTATAGATCCAGATGATTAAACTGCTGTACCTCTTTCGCGTTTTCTTCTTGCCAGAATCGGAGGCCTGAGCCGAGGCTAGAGGATTACTGTGCCGATTGCGCGTGCGCTGGTTGATGAACCAATTGTTCACCTGCTTCAGCTCCAACCCTGTCTCCTGAATCATGAGCTCCTTCTCATCCTTCTGATCATTTTCACAAGAACGCATCAACTTGAACCAGTGGAACAACTGGTTCATTAACCAGCGGAAGCGCAGTTGGCACAGAGAGCACTTGATGCAGAGAGCACTTGATGGCACAGCTAGCAATTGGAACAACCTGATGCAGGGGGCATAACGAAATGTATGGTAGTTATCAAATTAGCGCCTGGGATTAACTATGGCTCATACGATCAGGGGATGGATTGCAATAGCATTGGAGCATTTGGTCCACTTGTACCGTCGGAGTCCGAGCGAACACTCATGAAGAGAGTGAGGCACAAGCTCAAGCACTAGCTGAAGCAGGCAATTTTTCTGATCCTCTCACGAATGATTATGTAGTCATTTTGTATATTATGATGGAACAGTTCTTAATGAACCTAATTCCTTAAGTGATGATGTCGTTAATCAGGGGTACAACAATACCTCTGCCGAATTAAAGAAAGTGTATTCACAACACCATTTTCGGGTATTGGAAAGATCCTAAAGCTAACGAGTTAACCTTAAATAGTGAACATGGTAAAGTATTATGATTTAACCATAACTGGATTAGTTTAGTACATCCTTTCAGATCAAAACAAGATAATATGTTTGAAGGATTCATAGATACAGAGCTGCTTCTTCTTGCCTGCTTGGACATGCACTATTATTGACAGGATTGTATCTTACCATGAACTGGTCGAGTTCTGCTTGCTCATTCGGGGTTGTCTCAGCTATCAGATCACGCAAGGCGCGGTACCTCTCAGTGACGGTGGCGGCCTCTTCGACCTGCGCTACGATAGTCGGGAGCTGGTCCACGGAATCCCACGCGAAGGCACTCCCCGTGCCTCACCAGCATCTCCTGGTACCAAGGGTGGGTGACAATCAGGCACCGCCGCCTCAGCTCCTCCCAATTCTCCTGCTCCTATGCAGCGCGGGCTTCAGCCTGCATGTGATCCCACGCCACATGATTAGTGATATCATAGCCCATCGTGTGTGCGTGTCAACTATATACATGTATCGATATGTGGGATATCTCTGTAGCGATATTTAGGGGCGTTGCATGAGTTTTAGGTTAAAAGCCACATGATCTGCAGTTTATCGGCCACATCGTGATATTTTCAGTTGTGGGACCTAACAGCCATAAAGACTCCAGTATAGCTCGGGACGGCACCAGCGCGACTCTGCTGACCAAGATCCGGGAACGCGCCCTGCGGCGCATTCTCCCGCCCGTGCGCCGCTGAAAGGTTCAGCTCCGTCGCCATCCGCGCGGCTTGCTGCCGGAGCTGAAACTCACTCTCATTCTTGGCGGGGCCGACCTCGAAATGACGGGAGCTTCCAATCACCGCACCAAGCCAGTTCGCATACCGGCTATGATCCAGAAACGCGGTGGAGCTCGACGCACCACCACCATGCACCGCTGTGGAACTGCACACGCTCGAACCGCGGCTGGAACAAACGGGGCACGCTTCAATCGTACGGTCCTGGTCGCTATCAGCTCCTGGATTCGGTTGGCGCGAGAGGGCCGTGCTCAGCCAGGTCGGTGCGCGTTGAGCTGGCTCTAAGTTACTGTGAGTGTTTTCTCCGACGGATTCTGGTGCTCTCCCAGAGCTCTAGATGCTCGCCTTGGGCCAGAGGTTCGTCGAACGGCATGCTGGAAGATGTCTTCAAGTATTCACGACACAGATTAGGATCTTAAAGTGATACAACTTAGAGTTTACCTCATCACAAGAAGGTCGAGAAGTCCTAGACTCATGAGTCATATTCCATACTACATCTAGCAAACAGATGCAAAAACTCTTGTGAAATGTGCCATGCAAAGAGGTACACAAACTCCTTCAGTGAACGACTATCATACGGACATCCACTGATCGATCACATCACAAGCAGAGAAGATTTGACAAGTCTTAGGTCCACATGCTAGACCGTCACACAAGCTACTGAAGATGATGAGCTTCGGCTACTTTTACAGGTATGTGCATGCTCTAAGATCTTCAGACCATAAAGGCTCTCTCGATCTTCCAGATCTCGAGGTTGCCTCTCCCTAATCACAACACGAGTCTCGAGAGTTCTACATTTTAATTAAGAGTCGTAAAATGGTCTTAATTAAGAAATCTTGTCTTTGTACGACAATTGCATGCTATGAATCGCAACAATGTGTTGCACATTCTACCGACTGATAGCATGCAATATCCATACAGATACAAAAAACTCTTGATTAGGATCATTTTAGAAGGTCTCAAGCTTGACGGTCCGAAGAACTTCTCGGAGACATACAGACAGAAACAAATCGATCTTGGCTTAAGCAAAGGCGATTTGACCACCATCCAGCGGCTTGAGAATATATTCAGAACCCATAAACATGACCAACTTTGATGATAATTTAAGCTAACGTTAAACATGACCAAAGATACTCCAGTATATGAAGCTCTCTCGATCTGCAAAGACTACAGATCTCGAGGATACATCACATGTGACATGCTACAACTTGCAAGCAGATTCACTAGATTCACTTTCATACGGTATGAAAACTAATCTCAACCATACAGACATCAACAAACCGATCATGCATCTCAAGCAAAGACATTACTACGATTTGATCACAAGCTAGCAGCTCGACCAGCATCTAGACTCTTGAAGATCATGAACTTGGCTACTAGCTTCTTAATAGTATGTGCGAACCAAGACCTCATAAACATCATGAAAACTGACAAAAGCTAGCTTCATAGATGCAATCTTCAAAGGCATAGAAGCCCACTACGATACCTATTCCGCATCACAAGCATATTATCTACACAATCTGTAACTTAAAAGCATCGATCTTCAGAAGGACATAACAAAGTTGACGATCTTAACAACTGCTTCCAACCAATTAACGGATCTAGCATCCACAAAGCGGAGCACAACAGCATATCACTGTAATAACAACCACAACATCGATCATCATCCAGAACCCACAGAGGACAAGGAAATAACTCACCACCGTTTCGCAAGAGGAACAAGCACAACACAGAGTATCATCCTAGTCAGAGGCCAAACTCAAGTAAGGGTTCTACACTCATGAACCATCCTCTCCAAGAGAAAAATAAATAAAAGCCAGCTTCTCTCTAGCATCAAAACAAGTAGTAGTTCCGTAGCTTACCTCGAAGGGAGCCTCGGCACTTCACCGTCCGCAAGTTGTCTCCCACCACAACGAACAGGTGTGCTTACTAGTAACACCCTAACAAGTTGGCAGATTGGGAAACATGCAGGCAAACGAACTCATGTACAGAGAGAGAGAGGAAGACAACACCATGAGCGAGAGGGAAGAGCTGCTCCTGCTCCACGAGCCCCCTCTTTTAGACCCCAGCAAAGAGCATCATCAATGCCCTCCACCCGCTTTCACTAACCTTGCTCACTACTTACTAATCTCTCGCTGATTATAAAGCTCCTTTTTAGCAGATTAATGCATCCTCATGTCTTCCCTCTTTAGACCTTAACAAAGAGATTAATCACACATGACCCATGTATTTCCATTCCACTCACGGTAGCTTTGACTGGACATTTTCTCAGAGAAAAAGATGACTGCTTTTTGCCACTCTTTCACTAATCTTGGTACCGTTTTCACTAATCTTGGTCGAGTGCTGGTTCTTTTGATGACCTTTCCTTAATCTGGGGTAAAAATCCGCAACTTTTGGTTTAGTTTGAGCGGGAGTTTAGCTTATGATCTTGACTGTTTATTGGTAGTACTTGGGTACATCATGTTATGGTGTGTGAATGGTGTACTTATGTCTCCAGCATTTCTTTCCTTTTTAAGTGATGTTTATATCGGTCACATCCACGCATTAATTTTGTGGACCACTTCTTCAATAATTCACCAACTTCTGAGCTGCCTGCAAGGTCGAGCTAGTCCTAGTAACAGTTGTTGACCTGTTTTACCCAAAAACCACCACTATCGTGAATCTAGTCATCTTCGTGAATATATTGATAACTTCGGTGGCATTCATAAATGTAAAGTCATGGATATTGCACATCAATGTTTGCCATTGCGTTATTGGTGAAGTGAGGCAATGTAATCATAAGTTTTGACCTCATTTCTCATTTCTCATTTCTCATTTCTCATATATATATATATATATATATATATATATATACGAGCTCTAAATATCTATGATCGGAATATATGGGCAAAAGTTGGCCAAGATTCTTGACCTCCAAGGCTGCATTCACAAAGGAGTTAAAATACTCAATGTAACTTGATTTTTGAGACCACGAAGCTCTTCCTTCAATATGAACAGTAAAAATCATAACTAGCATTTCGAATAAACTTATCGTATAAGTAGTGTTATATTATCTCAGGTAGCTGTACAAAGAGCTCCATCACCAATTATTTTGTGATTTTCAGACGAGTTAAGTTTCTTGATCTACCATTCCACAATCTCCAAGCTCATGCAATTCTCACATCCACCAGACCTCATGCCACTCTAATCACAGGCCGGACCATGTCAGAGGTACTTTCCCACTTGACTGCGGCAATGAAGTGCCGAAGCGACTCCCCAGTGCCCACTCAACCAGGCTTTTCTCTTCCCCATTTCCACACACGAAAGTAGGAAAAAACTCATAACATGTGCAAAACCAGACACCTAGACATTCTGCAAATAATCTTGGAACGTTGGACATTCCACCACCGAATGAGTGAAAAGCCAAGTGAGGATTCCCTTTACACCAACGCAAGGCGATAAGATCAAATAACTTCAAGCCGAAAGTAGGAAAAAACTCAATCATGCATGTGGTGGTACATTTACAAGCAGGACAACGCTGCAACGACCAGAGCCCAGGCGTAGGCCGGGCGTCACTATCAGAAAATGAAGGCTTCGGGTACCACGGGTTGTGCGAAGGGGCAAGTTACACCAGCTGCGAGCGATGGGACATGAGCCTTACCTCTTCGTGCTTGACTGCTTCACCATGTCGTGGGCATCACTCGCTCAGAAGCGTACTGGCCTGGGCTTCAATTCGACACACACGTTAGTGTCACTCCCTCATCCTCAGTTGAATCCTCACCATGAGTCCGATCCTGATTGAATTCATGGTTTAAGATATCACAGTTATATATTTAAGATATTGAATGAAATTTTAAGTGCAGCAAACGTCTTTATAATCTACACTAGAAGAGTAACTTAAGAGAAAGTACCGGAAGCTATTGTGAGAGTATTATGTATTGTTTATTTAACCCCTGTAAACCCTTGACTACATCTCATCAGCTGCCCATTTTATTGCACCAATGATTTCGGGTGTTTACGGTTGGAGAGTAACTTGGACGCGAGATTTGATCGGGTCTTGCAAGAAACTCGTGGGATGTTAATTGGCGCCCCACTGAATGTTCATGTATTTTCTATCAAAGCATTTTGGTAGACTTTTTGTGAGCTGACCATTTTTATCACCTTCACTTTTTAATTTGTCTATTGATATGTTTTCTCACACCGTACTGATTATCTCAAAAACAAAACAATGGTATGTTAGAGAAGAAATGCAAGGTACATGTTCTTATGGTTTTTATGCAAATGTAATCTTCTTATTATGGTATCTGGTAGGGTTTTTGTGAAAGTTTAGGGAAGTGACTCTACATGTCATCCCGTACTTATTTATGGTCTTATGTTATTGAATTTTGGGATGACTTGGCTTGGGAAAGGTGTGGGGAAATGCCGATCAACTCTTTGGAAGTTTGGAGTAGTAGAGGGAGCTTAGCTTGCATTGAGTAGGGCCCAAGAGCATTGATTGCCATTACTACTCATGCATTTCACTGGTGCACAAAATGGGAGAATGGAACACAAAGTGACCTATTTTCGTGCATAAAAAAATCTCATCCTTATTTTATCTTCTCATTCCTCTTTGAGAAGCACTTTCATGAAAACTACAATTAGGTGTTTTCATCTTAATATAATTTAGGTATGATATTTGGTCTTGTAGGGACTTATATCAATTATAGAATAAAATCAAGTTGGATATGGTTTGGTTATATACTCTAGGATTTGAAACCAAAATTCATTCAACAACCAACTCCAGAAGGATTTTTGGCTCTTCTTTTCCAAAAATACTTCTATGTAGTCCATTGACTAGTTTCATAGAAAGAGACCGAAGATATTTTAAAGAGATTTTCATTTTTTACTTCCCACCGTAATATTCCAAAATAGATTATTAAACAATTCTTGTACTAAAAAGTTTTTTAAAATGAATATATGGATTGGAAGACTCATACTCTTGAAATGAAGTAAAAGGAGTTTGTCCTTACTTATATAGATAATTTAAAAACTTAAACTTTTCTTGGTATCATATTTTTGCACTATGTACCAATGGTCTAAATTCATTAGCATTGTCACGTGCATAATTTCAAATCTCTCATGCACAAAATTTTAAAGGTAGTAGAGTGCACACTTTTGAAAGAAATTGTGCATAATAATTACATCTATGTAAAATATGGCATATTGTAGGGGTATATAGCAAAGAATTTTGAGTTGCTAGAGACAACAAAAGACCATTTAGGTTGGCATAGTTTTATTGAATAAGTTAAGTGATTTACCAAAAGCTAAATTTCCATAGAGCTATATGAGCCATTTTACATCTTCATGGAAAACTCTAGAATATGATAAATTTATATTGCAATCGTGAGAAACTGCTGGAAATTTCAAAACATTCATTTCTATAATGTTAGGCTCTAGAATCAAAAGTTTGTGAACAAATTGTTTTTGAATGGTAAGATACATTTGAATATGATTATCATCTTATGATAGTTTGATCATTTTATAATTATCTTATATTGCATATCAATAAGTTTTTCAAAAACTACCATTCTTGGAATTTAAATACAAGTGGACATGTCAATGACTACAAGAACTTTATTTTGATAGACATTATCAAGATTCACTCAATCATTGGTAGAATACAAACACATAAAGATATGGCTTGTGAACTTTGAATATTGCCTATTTTAGTCATTCAATTATTAATACTAGAATCTTATTGATACATTTGGATATGGTCTCATTGACTCATTATCTCAAGGACACATCCAACCTCTAAATGTGGTTTATAATTATAGATTGTTTCATAGGTCTTCATACATCCTTAATCAATCATGGGCATATTCAAATTGTAGGTGTGGTCGATGAACTGTACTGGTAAACGTTACATATCAAGTCACAATTCTCATAGCATGTCTATATACAATGGCATATAGATACTAACTATCATATTGACTACCTTTCCAAATATCGCCATATTCATTGAAATGAGACATTTCAGAGCCTCATTTTTATCGTGGTGCCTAGTTTTAGGCATTTCATTAATTTGAGACTATGTTTTAAATTGGGACTCAATCTCGTTGAATTCCGAATTTTGAAGTATTGGACATAACATGGATTGTTGAATCATTTTTTGTATGAAATTGAGTAGGCCTTTTTAATATGATTTTGTGTGTTGAGATATTAGATTATCAAAAATATATTTAGATATGCATCATATCATCTAAGAAAAATGAATACATCATAAAAAAAATAGCATAGCAAGAATGAAATTGAGTCTTGACCCCATGAAAACATAAGCGGCAATGAATTTGAGCAACCCTAGCTGGGCTCAAAATTGGATTGAATTACACGGGTACACTCAAAGGCGGTTTACACTACAGACCAAGAGCCATGACCAAGGAAAATGGATTAATTCCATGGTCACACTTGTGACTAAAACAACCAATTTTGAAGTGTTTTGGGTGTGAAAATACACACGGCCTTTTACATCAGGCCTGCCTTGCCCTTATTCCCTTAGATCAAAGGATTTAAGGATTTATGACTTGGGGTGTGGAACAGGGTAAAAATGCACACGATCACACACGAAATGCCTCATATTGGACGAGGTCCAAGTATTGGGATGGAGGGCATCGAGTGGCAAGTGGGCACGGCAGGCAAAGGCACACCCCCATCCCACCCTTAGGGAGGAGGGTTGGCCACCTCTGAAGTTGGAGGGTGCAAGAAGCCTCCAAAAGTTCACTTGACGTGATTGTATTCCATCCTTGGATTGAGCATGCTTTAACCCTTTAACAATAAGGCCTAGCACGGGCATGACCTAACAAAGTTGGTATACAATGATACTTGGCCTTCCACTTGCACCGTCAGGCTTCCAATTTCAATTAGAAAAGTGAGTCCACTAACTAATTTCCGAGCAAATGTGTAGAGCATACTACACCAAACAATAAATATAGTATGGCTTCATTGGTAATGTGGGTGAAATATGCTGTAGACCACATCAATTTTGGTTTTGTAACATAATTGATGAGGGCACATTTCGACATGTGCCGTGTGTCATGCCATTCTTTGCCACCTCGCTACCAAATATCTGCCTCTCGTTGCTTGCAGAACTAGTTTGCCCGGGTCGATTCTGCAACATGCAACTCCCTCATGAATGAGACGTGCCGCGTGCTTGACAAAAAATCTCGCATTATTGTACGTCCACTATACAGAGATTGTCCACTGCATGTATCCGGTGAAGCATCGCGGGAACAATCGTCGCCACCCTATCCCCATGAGCCTACAGTTGGTCTCACAGGATCATCATCTAATTGGGAACCTGAGTCCTGA
This sequence comes from Bryoerythrophyllum caledonicum, assembly GCA_963971425.1. Classification (NCBI taxonomy): domain Eukaryota; kingdom Viridiplantae; phylum Streptophyta; class Bryopsida; order Pottiales; family Pottiaceae; genus Bryoerythrophyllum; species Bryoerythrophyllum caledonicum. Next base: position 8,762,013 of record OZ020516.1, on the reverse strand, counting down.
CCAAGTCTAGTGCTTCGACATGGCAAGCACCTTTTGGAAGGTGGGGCGCTGGGAGATGGCACTCCACCACGCGCTCACATGCGGGTGCGACGTGATGAGCTCGGCCTTGCCCGCGGCATGCACCAGCAAGTTGGTGTAGGGCAGGTGGCTGAGATCCGCCAGGCTGAAGAACTCGCCCGCCAGGAACTTGCTCTTCGCCAAATGCGCCTCGTAGACATCCAGCACCTTCTCCAGCTTCGCCGTCTCCGCAGCCACCACCTCCTCGTTCGTCACCCCGCCGAAATATATGGGCGTCAATTTCTCCATCACGATCGACGACACCGGCGGGTTGTAGTTCTGCGCCTCCACCTCCAGCCATTGCGACACCAGCGCCTTGTCCTTCACGCTGTGCCCCAGCAGCGGCGTCCCCTGCCCCGCGAACTTCTCGCTCAGGTACCGTACTATGGCGCGCGACTCTGCACGTGCACAATCTTCCGTTATCAACAAAGAACGACCGGTGGCTTCTCTATCGCAATGCCAAACACACGTGAACAATGAGACGGCAGCGCTCACCGAACAAAGTGATGTCCCCGTCCTGGAGCACCGGGATTTGTCCGAAGGGCTGCACTTGATCAAAACATACGATTCCTATTCAGTTCCAGAACTAGCCACAATAATCGAAACAAAGCAGGTCTACGACGTTGTCCATAAGTACATCGAATATCTCACTGGTATCATTGTATCACTCTAGTATCACCTAGGTTTCATCAGAGCACCACGCATCACAATTTGCCATTGACTCCTTGAAGACACGCTTTAGCCAATTCAAACCCCGGCAATCAATGGCAACTTCTACACATGATTCGACGTGCATGGTTTACCTGGAGGTTCAAGAAGGCCGGGCTCTTGTGCACGCCCTTCATAGTATCCACATACTCAATCCTGTAATCCTCCACATTGAGCTCCTCCAGAGTGATGAGGATGCGCTGTGTGCACGTGGAGAATGCATGGCCGTGGATAATGAGCGTCATGGTTCAGAAGTAGCAACGAGACGAAATCAACAAGGAGGCAAAGTGATATCTTGACTAGATGTCGATCAGGCAAGGAGAGAGCTGCAAATTATATGCACGACGAGGTACGCAATTGTGATCAACTACAGATCAGGAGAGATGGATTGTAGATAGGTGATCAACAAGACAACTTGTGATCGAACAACATCCGGGGCAAGTTTTATACTGTGAAGTCCTCCGGATCCACGTGATTTGACATCCGACAGAATATGCGTATGATATTGGAGCAGACGCAGGTCCGAGCGCTCCTTCCTAGTACAGTACGTGTAGAGCTTTGAGAGCTTTGCATCAGGAACTTTTGTAGGATTTCGCAAACTGAATCTACAGTGGTCTATAGTCTATAGAACCTTCGGCGGAAGTTATCATTTGTGTTGGCTTAGTCATGCATCATGTCCCCTAGAGTGTACATAATTCGTTGCAACTTAAATCCAGACAGTGTAAAGTCAATATGGGAAAATTATTGGTTGAAATTCTTCCTTTTAGGTTACAAATTGAACTTGAGATACTTGATATCTATGTATAAGCCGAATGAATTGGTATCTCAAACTGCTTACACTTTAGAAAAGAAAGGATAATTTCTGGTTGTCGTGGAAAACTCCCCGTTCACCGCTTACATAATACTAAAGCAAAATGAGGCTCTACAGACTGCATTGTTCTGAACAGATCCAGCCTCGTTCGTATATTATATTTTACCGGTATTTCTGCCGAACATTGTCAAGTAAGGTAGAGGCACCCAATTCCGATCACTTAAGCTAGTTCGGGACTCAAATCACATCGTATGTCAAAAACATTTGTGTAGAAAGATGGGGAATTAGGAATGAAACTCAACAAATATTTTCTTAAATTTAAATACAAAGATTTGGAATTGATATAGAATTTAAAAGCCCAGAAACCACCAGAGCCCATAATCAAACTCTAGAGTAGGTGAGATTTGGTGCTCTCCTTCACCCAATGCCAATAAGTGAGAGTGAGTAAAAGAGAGAAGACATGCCATGGATAACCAACTCATGGAGAATATTCAATATCGATTGGCCTTGTTTGACTTTTGAGGCAATGCCACCAATGAGAGCTCAATTGAAGTGGAGCAACCCAAAATTGCACTCATCATGACCCAATGCCGATAATGATTGGTGTTTTCAAATTTTGGATCACTTCATGCACCATTTCAAGCATTCGCCATTTTCATGGACCCTGCCATGCATCCTTTACTGATCGGAATTGGGTGCCTCTACGTTACCCATGGCTTGAGGAGCAATAGAGTACCCTAAAAATGACATTTTGTGTATTCACACTTTATGATTTGGAAATGCCATAGTTTCTTTACTTCTGATGAAGATTTTTTCCGAGAGCACTTCTATCTATACCACTCAGAGAGTCGGATTGTTGTAGACATGTCACATAGTTGGTAAAAATATTCATCAAGAGTTAAAATTCATAACATTTATAATTAGATAGTGTGGATCTAGGTTGTTTGGACAAACGAGACGAACGAGACGAACGGGACGTTTGTCCGGGAGCTCCACGGACGTCTGTAACTTAGAGAAAAAAAACTTACTTTTTTTACCTCTTTTACCGCCGGTTGCCACGGTTGCAGTCCGGTCGCCGACTCGCCGGAGAGTCGGACTAGTCAATGGACGGTCGCCTAGCGGCCGAGCAGCGATCGGGGTAAATTGGGCGACCGCCAATAACCTCGCGTCCGGACGTCGGGACAGACAAAACGTCCGGGAGCCAAGATTTTGGACGTATGTGACATTGTGACAACCTAGGTGTGGATACACTAAATTTCATTTTTCGTGTTGCCGATCACCATTGCGGCTAGCATATCAAGTGGAGTCAGTAGTATCAGTCTCCAACTCCTGATCAGCATTCAATGGTCATTGGTTGATCACTCACAATATTATGAGTGTCACATGACAGGTCTCAACAAAGCTTCTTACTAAACTAATGTGGTAAAAAGTTTGTGAATTTTGACCATATGTATTGAACGATAATTGCAATCAAAATTTGAAAATATATGTCCCCTAAAAGAGACACGTGGTCCTTTAAGGGGTTTAATGACATGCTATAGCCAGGCTTGTGGGATGCTCCACAACGCACACTCCATCAACCTGGCTTGAAGCCAGACAACCGACCGCAACTGATTGGCAACTACTGAAGCAAGAGTATCTATGTCACCTACATACTACAGTTGGAGACTATGGGAGGATGTCTGCGTGATATTCTGGTGGGGAGTAAAAGCATCCGCAGTGGAGGCCCGCTCGACGAGTATCTGGGCAACTGATCGGGTGAGTTTGCAAAGAAGCTCCGCAACGGCACTCGGCGCAGTGAGTAGATGGCTCTCGGCCCGGCAGAAAATACTCATATCACGACCAAAATGGAAATCATGTTGTGTATTGTATAGGTGTACTCTAGTATGTTGGTTTCCGTCGGAGATCAAGGGAGGCTGAGGTGGCAAGCAGAATTGGCTAAGTGAGGGTTTGTCCACACCGGTGCCATGAGGGCGGTGTGGATCTTTTCCGGGAAGAAAGGCCGGCAACTTATTTTAGCCACATTTCATATGGTGAACTTGACTATGCCGGCCAGTTCACCCTGTGAGACTGCAGATGCTCTAACGTAGGAAATCACAAAATTGACTGGCGATCCAAGATCGCTTCCTTCTATGTAACCCTTTCTAGATTTCAAGGAGAAAATGCAGTCGGTCATCACATCACTTACAAAAACATTATTGCATAAGTCATATGAAGACCAACTACATTTCCATCTTAAAATCTAGAAAAGGTATAGAAATAGTAGTATCGGGCCGCCAGTTGGTTTTGGGTGTCCTGCGTTAACTTGGATTTGGGCAACTTGGCCACCTTGATGTTTGGCATGTTGCCATGGTTAACTTTACCATTCAATGTAGATATTGTGGATTCAATATTGAAGTGGATCACCTATACTAATTTACATCAACCATACACATAATATCATGTTCTCAATAGAGAAATCCGCTAAGTAGTCCCCAGTTTGGTGCCCAATTGGTCCCCAGTTAGTCCCCAGTCTGTCGTTTGATGCCCAGTTTTTGGATATCCACTAAGTAGTGCGGACTGGAGACCAAATTCACCAAATTGGGGACCAGATGTAAACTAGGGACCAAATCTAAGTATAAGAAGCCAAAAGCTTGTAGAATTCAAAGTCTTTTTTGCTCTCACAAGCATGGATTCTCCTTCTAGCTCTCTTGAAGGTTCTAGCTCCTCTTCTTCTACCTCCTCTATAAACTCTATGTCTTCTACTAGTAGTGATAGTGAGATGGAGGACATGATGGTTATTGCTTGTGCACTTGGTGTGGCCGACACTTCTCAGTTTTTCTTTGGGCATGAACTTGAGGAGGGTAGAGGGCAATCGGTGGATCCAAATACTGGAGTTCGTGATGTTTTGGCTACGATGCGAGCAACTCCAATAATTTTCAAGACTCTTACTAATTTTACAGTTGTTGAATTTGATGAGTTGGCATCCCTTGTGGTGCCTACAATCAAGACTCATGCTAGAACTACAGGTGAAGCTCCCATTCTTCCAGGTAAACCATACAAGTTGACCCCTGAGCAACGCCTTTTGAGCTTCATTCTATACATGAAACATGACAACACTACCATGTATGATGCTTTCGTTTGGAATTGGTCCAAGAGTGCTTTATGTGATGATGCTCTCTTCATTGCATCATGCATCAATGAAGCACTTGCAAACATTGAGATCCATTGGCCAACAATAGAAGAGAGAGTTACACTAGCATTGGAGATAGCAGAATTTCAAGGTTGCATCGGGATCATTGATGGGACTTTAGTTAAGATTTGAAGGCCATGGAACAACGAAGAACACAAAACATGGTTCAACGGGCGCTAGAAGATGTATTGCATGAATAACACGGTGATTGTTGATCATCATGGTCTATTTATCAATATTGACTCTGGCTACCCAGGTTCATTCCATGATGTCACTATTCTGCGCCACTCTGAATTTCATATCAATTGGCGTCAATACTTTGCACACGAAGATGAGTATTTTGAATACCTATTAGGAGATCCAGGTTACATGGGCGAAGAGATGTACATCGTGCAGAGGTTTGGGAGACGAGAGTTGGCTCGAGCTGGCGATGCACCTGCAATCAAGGCATACAACAAAATGCATGCAGGGTATAGGGTTCGAGTGGAATGGGGAATAGGTGGGCTAAAACGAAAATGGAGACGCCTCATGAAGAGGTTTGATTCAACAAAACCAAAGTATAGTCATTTGTTCAAATCAGCAGCTCTTCTTACGAACTTCCTACATAGAAGGCGTATGGACTTTACATTTGAAGTCATTGGAGAACAACATGAGGATCCTGCAGAGCATGGATGGGATGGAGACTACTAACTAGAGGTTCAAAACCTCCCTAACTTTTGCCTTGAACTCCTCTTCTATAATTACACCGAAATCCTTAGCTTGTTTAAGCATTTCCATATGTACCTTGTTCTTTTTTGCTTGAATCATCTCTAACTTCTCTGTTATTAGAGCATCCTTACGTACTAACAAAGCTCCCTCGTGTTCACCGTTGGCTTGGTATTGCGATGCTATAGTAGCAATACTAGAGGTTTGTTGATGCAGCATTTCAGATTTTGTCATGTTCTTCCCTTTCTCTTTATCTGAAGATGAATTGGTCCTTGGGTTAGGAATGGGGGTCAAACCTATTGATGGAGTTGGAGTTGATGCAGAACTTCGGATAGTAGGAGCCACACCAACAGGAGAAGAAATTGGGATGGAAGCAGGCATAGGTGTTGAAATAGGAGTTGATGTAGAGCTCGGGGTAGACGAAGTAGTGTTCTCTATTAAGCTTTGTCTTCTTTTAAGTATATCACGAATGGCATGTCCATCGGTCGATTTTAATCGAGTTAACACATCTTCACTTTGTAGCACCACCATCTCTGCTCCATCTTCATTTGAGGTTCTTGTCTTCAATTCTTTGAGAGTCTCCCGAAGCCTATCCTTCAATGTATCTTCTGCAAGCTGAGAATCGAGATAAATCTGGAGGTAGTGCGCATATACTGCTTTCCACACAACTGAAGGGATAAGTTGAGTGATGTGCTTCCTGTCTTTGATGTATACACCAAAGTGATGATTGTACGGAGCTGCCATTGTACTCAACTGTGTAGAATCAACCATAATTCGACTTCCCTTCTCCCTTCATGGTGCTTTTGTCTTCCGCTTGATTGGCGCTTCCTCATCAGATCGAATCCCCTCTTCACCCAAATTTTCTATTGGGAAGCAATCAAGTTCATCCATAATTAAACCTGCAAGCTAAACAAGTAACCAACAATCAGCAATAAAAATAAGTGAGCAAGGAGCCAACCAGCAAGCCCAAGCAAAAATAAGAGCCAGCAAGCAAGCAGAAAACTGGCAAGAAGCAGGTACAAACCTGCTCCTCCCCCCTTCCCCAAGCCAACAGGAACCACCTCCTCCCACCGAAGCTTCAAACCCTACAATCTATTGATCTCGGAGGAGAAAGACAACGATCACATCTATGACCACGACCACATCTGTGACCACGACCACAGACTGAATTCACGAAGACGACCGAGACCACGAAGACAGAAAAAAAATAAACGCTTGTGATACCTATGCAACTTGCAATGTGCTCTTGCCCTTCCACCCACCGCCCTCCGCGCTCAGCCTTCCGCCCTCCACCCTCCCTTCGGAACTTACAAGTTGCTACTGACGGACTCGTGCTCCTACGGATTGGGCACCAACTCGAACTGGGGACTAAACTCCTGAGACCACCAATTTTGGTGCATTTTTGAGTTTGGTCCCCAGTCCGATGCTAGTGTAAAATTTTGGTGCCCAATTTCAGGTTTGGTCCCGAGTCCGAACAAAACTGGGTGTTTCGATCCCCACTTTGACCTACTTAGCGGATAACTCTAATAAGTGTTTGTTTTCAAGCAAGTGTGTATCAACCGACAATTGTATGTAGAAACTTGAACTAGAGTAATCCCCATGGAAACCAACCAAAATCCACAACCGACACTTGAAAATTTGGGATATATCCAACCAACTTCCATCCCATTACCACCTATTCAACTCCAAATGGAGACTTGCTAATAGTCAGGACCCCTTACTTTTGGTCGATACTTTTGCGGAGTACCTATTGGTGGCCCCCGGCAAAACATAGCAGCACACTTTGAAAATTCATAACTAATTTATATTTCATCGGAATAGTATAAAATCACTTGGGTTGAAATTATAATCCAATTGGCTATCATTGAAAAATAGATGTGTTATGATTTGTACTCTCTCATATATACACATGGGCTTATGCCCAATATGGGTATTCAAAAGGATTGTCTCGCTGTCATTTTAGTTGCCTCCCCTCAAATAAGCTTTCTGGCAATATATGTTCCGTGCCATTAACATATCTCCCCATCATCGAACTTGATCTAAACGTTTATTTGAAAAGTCTATGTTGTCTTGATTTGTCCTTTTGGAAATTAAAGGAAACTATCTCAGTTCCAAATTAAATGAAAAAGGATAAAAACGGACTAGCAAACTGTTATGTTTAGGGCTATTCACTGAACGGTGTAGCTGAGATCAGTCCATCTGATATACGTGCAACTGAGTTGGAACACTTATATAAAGATTGTCCAATGTATCCAATGAAGCTTCGCGGGAACAGTCGTCGCCGCCCTATGCCCGTGCAATTTCACTCTCCCGAGTAGTCCTGGCTCTCAGCCTAGACATGGGGTCGGCCCAGGACATTCTCAAAACCGCCTCTGGTCAGCAGTTCCTCGCCAGCCTCATCTAGTGTATCTCGCATTTCGGCCTGTTTCATCAAGTTTGGATACTTAGCACCATGACGATCATTGTGCACGGCGCTCTTTTCACCTGCACGGAGCGCGTCCTCATCACTCTGGAGGAGCTCAACGTGAAGGATTACAAGCTTGAGTCCGTGGATCTTCGCGAGGGCGAGCACAAGAGCCCCGACTACTTGAAGCTCCAGGTATAGCTAGATCAATTGCACCGACAGGTTTCCAATGTTGGTTATTGTCCGCGACTGCCGTAGTATCAGGCTAGTATCACGGGAGTATCACCCAGTTATTGATATGGACTCCTTCAGTTGACCTAAGAATCCTCTGTTTTGAGGATGTGCAGCCCTTCGGACAGGTTCCGGTGCTCCAGGACGGGGACATCACCATATTCGGTGAGCGCTGCCGTCTCATTGTTCACGTGTGTTGGGCATTGCGTTAGAGAGTCCAGCGCTCGTTCTTTGTTGATGACGGATGGTTGTGAACATGCAGATTCGCGCGCCATAATACGGTATCTGAGCGAGAAGTTCGCGGGGCAGGGGACGCCGCTGCTGGGGCACAGCGTGAAGGACAAGGCGCTGGTGTCGCAATGGCTGGAGGTGGAGGCGCAGAACTACAACTCGCCGGTGTCGTCGATCGTGGTGGAGAAGATGACGCCCATATATTCCGGCGGAGTGACGAACGAGGAGGTGGTGGCTGCGGAGACGGCGAAGCTGGAGAAGGTGCTGGATGTGTACGAGGCGCATTTGGCGAAGAGCAAGTTCCTGGCGGGCGAGTTCTTCAGCCTGGCGGATCTGTGCCACCTGCCCTACACCGAGGTACTGGTGCATGCCGCGGGCATGGCTGAGCTCATCACGTCGCGCCCGCATGTGAGCGCGTGGTGGAACGCCATCTCCCAGCGCCCCGCCTTCCAGAAGGTGCTCGCCTTACGGACGGAGCACTAAATTGGCCTCTCATCCATTCATTTCAGCCAATTCATATTCTAGTTGTACGTAATAGTGACCATCTCGATTATTGGTGCCTGGAATTAACTGGCTCGTTAGTTAAATTTAGTCGTTACCGTCCGTTTGTTTGTGGAGAAGTGACAAATTTCGGTGTTTTCTGGCGAGAGCCTCAGTGATAGTCTCTCAGATTGCTGGGACTGCACGATGGCGATGAGCGACAGAGTTTTGAATGAGTATTTTTCTGTTGAAACACTGTATATAAGGTAAACCCCCCATTACCTACAAGTTAAGCAATGTGCATATATGGAGAGGAAAGATTTATACATTCATTTTTTTTAGTGATAGCCAATGAAATTACAATTTCAACCTAAGTGATTTATTATTTTCTCAATAAAATGTAAATAAGTTATGAAATTTCAAAGTGCGCTACCATGTTTAGCTGGTGATGTCAATTAGAACCCCCATAAATGCCGACCAAAATTAAAGGAACCTGGCTAATAGCAAACCTCCATTTAGAGTTGAATAAGTGATAATCATCCTTGCCGATGTGCACCCAAAGGAACCTTTACATAAGAGTGTTGTTTATACTAATTCCATGCCCAATCTCCACCAAACAAAAAGGAGAAAGATTGAAGGCTATTTTTAATGTCAAAATGTTGGGTCAAGTATCTGTTTATTAGAGGACCTACCAAATCTTAGGTTGCCACTGGTATAAGCAGTCAATTAACCCCAAGCCCTCCACGACAATTGTACAAGCAAACCTTTATTCAACAAAAAGAAATGATTGAACATCATTGGCCACAAACGACTTAGAAATTTATGAAAAAATACGAAATGTAGTTTATTTTATTTTTATTACCGAGTCCATAAATTTCCCCTATTTTTTTTTAGCTAAATTATTTTTGAACAAACATCCTATTGTGGTGCTACAAGACATAAAGCTATATCGGCACTTCTATCTCATTAGTAGAAAGAAAAAGAAACAGAAAAAAAAGGAAAATCCATTATCAAATCCGCGTGTAATTTTAGCTTCTTTTTCCTTTTACCCTTCACCACAGACAATCTACCAGAAACCCGCTACCGTATGCATCACCGTACACCGTATCCGCTCAACCGAGGTCCCAACACCCCTATACCCGTCGCAACACCCGCCAATTACCCGCCGAGTAACTCAGTAGTGGCGGGTGATTTGGCGGGTGATTTGGCGGGTGATTTGGCGTCTACACCTGGAAAGGTGCACACGAACCTTCCGAACCAGTTATGAAATGCGTGGTCACATCCATTCCACTGCTTGTTAGCCTTCCTGTTATCCTCCATGCTCTCGCGATATTTCACACAATTCAGTCATCGGGAGTGCTCAGGAGCACTTCGTGTTTGTGGGTTTGTTGTTGTTTTCGGGTGCAATTCGTCGTTGCAGGGGTTGAAAGAGGAGCGTCATAGGTCAGAAGGGGAGCACGATGGCGCTGGCCAAGGCCCAGGCGCTCATCAGCGAAAACGCCCTCGTGGTGTTCAGGTGCGTTGATTTCGTGAAGTAAAGAATCACACGAACTCTTGGGATGAGTTCAGTTGAGGTGGTCTCTTTGATGATGGTCGGTGGATACGGTTTTTTTCAGTTCATGTCTGTTATCCCAGGTTAGCTTAAACACTATCCGCCATGAGTTGATTTTGTTTAATGAAAAGGCCAGGAAGTTATGTTTGGCATCTCTTTGTTGTTTTTCCAGTGTGGGCTTTTTGTTTTCCCCTTTGTTTTCTTTTTTTCCTGGTGGTAATTCTCTGCAATTTGTGAGTTGATCGAGTTCAATTTTGCGTGGTTGGTGTACAAGTGTGATCTTCTGCTTGTCTGTTGATTTTGGTGCTTTAAAATATTCTTAATTAGGATTTTCAAAAATATTTTCACCTATTGTGTTGTAATTCACTGCAATTTGTGAATATTGAGTTCAATCTCGCGTTGTTGTACTTTAAAAGCGTGAGAAGGAAGAGTTGTAGCGTGTGGTATTGAGAAATCTACATCTAGGGTTAATCGTCAATATCAAGGTTTAGATTATCTTTATGGTGATTGCTGGTATTGACATGATTGTTTGCTTGCAGTAAGTCCTACTGCCCTTACTGCGTGAGGGTGAAGTCGCTCTTGAACAGTGTGGGTGCAGAAGCCAAAGTTGTGGAACTGGACGAAGAAAGTGAGTACAGTAGCTGCTTTTTTTTCCTCTCTAGATGTGCAGGAATTGCTTTTTAACTCATAAGGAAGGGTTTTTCTAATGTGGACGGTGTTTGTGAATCAGGTGATGGAAGTGACATCCAAGCTGCGCTTGCCAAGTTGACAGGACAACGCACTGTGCCAAACGTCTTCATTGCTGGCCAACACATTGGAGGCTGTGATGGTGAGAATCATCGGTCTTATCATTTGATTTTTTAATCCAAGATCAAACACACATGACCATGGTGTCTGCCTGGATATGCTGTTGAAATTACGATTCTCTGTGCTATCACGATGTTGTAAGCTGTTTGATTTAAGAATTAACACAGATGACCATGGTGTCTGCCTTGATAGGCTGTTAGAATTACGATTCTTTGTGCTTTCACGATGTTGTAAGATGTTTAATTCAAGATCATACACACATATGACCATGGTGTCTGCCTTGATATGCTGTTAGAATTACGATTCTTTATGCTTTCACGACCATGTCGTAAGCTGATTCACGGAATCCTTTTTCTTCAGACACGAGCGCAATGCACAAGAAAGGGGAGTTGGTGCCTTTGTTGAAGGATGCTGGAGCCGTGAAACTTGTGGCTATGTAGGTGTTGTGGAATTTAGCAGGAACATGTAATACGTGTTTGCGCTTCTGAGTTCGCTGCAACAGGACCTTCATTGTTTGGATGGGTCCCATGGGCAGCTGATCCAGCATATTGCTACTACTCACAGGGATTACTTATTAGATTTTGTGAAATTCTCAAGAGAGAAATACTGTAAGTACTCATATTTGCAATTTCATAAGTTTGATTGTAATAGGTTTGTCACTATATGCTTGAATAATTCATCTTCTCAGATACCAAAACGTCACATTGTGTTCATGTGTAATAGCTTGCAAAATAGTTTCATTTGATTTAGATGCCTCATATCAATCCTTGCTTGGAAAACCGCTCTTCTAACATGTTAGGGTTTCAAATGTTTAGGATTAGGGTAGAGAAATTAGGTTAGGTTGTCTTTTGTTTTTTTTTCAAGAAATGAAATGGATGCGTTACTTCTATCGAATGACGGGAGTAGAACATTACAGTGGGTGAAGGAAACAATTCATTTTCTTCTTTGGCACTTTCTTAAGTACAACATAAGATTAGATCCAAAGCAGCTAATCATCTTCTATTAACCCCTAAATGATAAAAGTCCTAAGGTGGCCTTTGCAAATCGTGGGCATGTCCCCATGGCTGCAATCTATCTGTACAACCCTCAAATTTTTGTACAAAGATGCAAGTAGACAAGAGGTACATAAAAAATATAATTTTTATTCTCATTTTTACCTCTAGAAAAAAAGTTATGCAGAAAAACTTCTTGAGTGTTGGCATGTCGGGTAACTCCAAAAACTTTTGCTAGGGCACTCTTTTGAATTTGAGATTTTCAATATTGACAAGTAATATCATTTCCTTTCATATTGTCAACAGACATTTCTTGTCTTTTGTGAAAATTAGAATTTAAACCCAAATCAAACATTTTCACACATTGTCACACATTGTTGGGCAAGGTACCAAATAAACTTCTTCTTTTCCACATGAAACTTAGAAATCTTCATATTTTCTACTTTTTCTTTTTCCTACTACAAGATGTGGTGTGAACCTTCTTATTGACCGTTTGGATTCTCATTCTAAAACATATCAAGTTCACAAAAAAATAGATTGAAATGGTATTTTTTGAACCTCCACTCAAATCAACAATTGTGAGGAAACCAAAAATTTAATTTCTCTTTAGTTTGCAAATATCTCATAATCAATAAAGGCATTAATTTTCATCTGATGGTGTCTTAGGATGTCATGTGGTAGGTAATGGTATAGCAAGCCCTTTGCATGCAAGTCATCTAGAAGCCTTTGTCTTCCAAGTTCTAAGTCTCATATGACACTAACTTTTTATTAATGGGAAATTTAGTATCCATCATTTTATTTTTTTCCTCGCTTAATATTTGGAATAATTAGAGTAGTAAAAGTTAATGAACAATCTTTGAAGTTGTAAGACAAGATTTAATAATTTGCAAGACAATTTAATAATTTATTCTCAGTTTGCAAGACAAATTAATTCTATAATATTCAACATGCAATCATATTTAACCCCTAAAAGCCTGTGACAATTTCACACCAAAAATACTTCAAAATTGTTGATTCTAGTGCAATGAGTAAGGAAGGAAACAAAACCTTATATTTATCTGTTTGACTGTGGGATCTCCATAAAGACTTACTAAGAAACATACTCACAAAATTTCAAAAACTTTGACCGCACGGATTGATTGATTATAGTGTTTGAATTCAAGAAAATGGTTCATTTTCTAACTTGCGTTCAGTGGATCAGCAGACTTTGACTTAACTTGGTATTAAAGTTTTGCACTACACAAGGTCTAAATCTTTTACCATTGTATTGAGCATGATGTTAGTTCTGTATACAACAATTTTTAGAGGTAGAAAAGGGGTGTAGCATATTCAAAACAAGTGAGCAAGGAGTGGAGATTCAAAAATTGTCAATTCACAATTTATTTTATTGATAATTTAACATGTTTTAGAATGATAATCTAAACAATCAATAAGAAGGTTTACACCACATATTGTTGTAGAAAAAATAAAAAGTGAAAACTATGAAGATCTCTAGGTTTTATGTTAAAAAGATGAAATTTTTTTCCCCACTTGCCCAAAATGGGTTAAAATGTGTTAAAATGTTTTTTACACTACAGACAAGATTTTTTTTTGACATTTTCAAAGAACGTAATATTCTCTACATGCATGGAAAATCTCAATGTCAAAAGAGACTTCTAGCAAAATTTTGGAGCTACCCGGAGTCCCCATTTCTAACTTTGAGTGGTACTAATTTCAAACCATGAAATCAAACAAATAAATAAATTATATATATATATATATATATATCCATGGAGCTCTTATTAGGGACAATCTAGTGCAAGAGTTTTTTTCTTAAATTTTAAATTCCCTAATTTTAGGAACCCGCCCAAAATCCAAAACGTACGCCCACGTACACTTGGGCTCTTAGGGGTTAAGAAAATAGACACTTTCACTTGCAATGGATGGTGTAGTTTTGCAATAGAACATGTCTCATGACAACAACAACTCTCTCATGCCATTGTCATTCTTGGAAGAACTCAAGTCTTCACAGTGAATGGATATAAATAAAGTTTTTAACGGCTATATCATCACTAAGCCCATGTCTATAAAACAAAGGGTATTGGTTACTCTCATTCCCATCCCGCTTCTATCTTTTTTTCACTTTCAAATATGACTTTTTTTTCATGCATAATATAATAATTTGATTAATGTTTTCATTATTTTTGGATCTTATAGAATGGTGCATGTAGCAACTACCATAACATGTGCCTTTGTTAAACATCTATGCTAGACAATTGAGGAAGGCATATTTTTAATCCTTTGAAGACAGAGATGATGTAGCTGATAAATGTTTTAGTAGTGAATGACTTCCCAAATTATAGGAGGTTTGCATCTATTCAAATCACTTATGCAAGGTGATAGAGGTGGCCACCAAATTTGGTAGTCTATTACGTGCTAAACATATTGAAGCTTAAAATTAGAAAAAAATTAGAGATGAAAAAATTTAGTGGGATATTGTGGATAGATTTGTAATCTCTAATTTAACATGCAATCAAACAATGTTACCCTTGCAAATGAAAAGTGCCCTTGTTTACGAGGGCGGCCATTGTACCTCTCACATGCCTCTCATATTAGACTAATGTCTCTCATATGCACATATCATAAGCCATATTCAAAATTATTTTTGATGCCAATATCTACAAGTTCAAAGACTCTTGGGTTGTTAAGTGGTCAATGCAACAAGTTTAGAATGAAACTTGTCCTATAAGGCAAACATCTTGAATGTTTCCACTTCCAATTTGTGCTCTTTCATCAAATATGGTGTTTGTAATGGAGATTGATTTGAGTTTTTACTCCACTTGGATCCTATGGGGTGCACTCTATAGAAACGGCCACAAATGTATACAAATGTTATACACTTGTATTCTTTTTACAAACGCGGGTTTAAAGAAACAAGTTGGATATACAAATAATACTAGGTTTTTTATTAAAATTGACCATTTTACAATGCAACATGTTCTTGTCAAACAAAGAAATTTTCACCTCCACGTTTACAGTTTCCGAGTATGATTTATTTTCATATAATATAATCAATATACCAGTAAATTATCAAAATTTATTTGAAAAGGCGACACGAAGTGTTATTACTCTTAGAATCCACATTTATAAAAAAATAAAAAAATAGAACTTTTGGACACACTTTCCAAGTATCTCTATTATTCATGAAATTTGTCAAGATCCTATTGAATGGTGAAATTGAGTTATTTTACATTGAATAA
The DNA here is from genome assembly GCA_963971425.1 of Bryoerythrophyllum caledonicum. Classification (NCBI taxonomy): domain Eukaryota; kingdom Viridiplantae; phylum Streptophyta; class Bryopsida; order Pottiales; family Pottiaceae; genus Bryoerythrophyllum; species Bryoerythrophyllum caledonicum. The sequence goes on along the minus strand of OZ020516.1, from coordinate 8,746,624 downwards.
TGTTGTAAAACATTTTAATTGAATCATATTTTACATCTTCATTTTTTATTTTTTGTGATTGAAATACGTACTACTTTTTGGTTCAAAATACTATATATATGCCAATTTCACGCTTTATTTTAAATATAAATCATGTAGATATGATGTCTAACCCTAAAAGCCCAAGGCATTTTAGAGGAATCTCTACTCCATTGATTAATAACTGGCAAGAGAATATAACCCTAGGATCTTCTTTCAAACTTATATGAGAGGATGTGATAAACATTTGACCCTACTAGATTGAAAGATAACTGCAACCAAACTGGAAAATTTTGTACACTTTAGGGGTTAAATAATTATACTCAATGCAAATAAACAAAATAAATTTTCCTAATATTAAATTGGTACATCCATACATCTAATCAAGCAAAACATTTCTTTTCCCCAACTCTCGACCAACCATCTTCCCTCCACATAAAAGAAAAGGAAAAGAAAGAGCCGGTGCCACGCGGAGAACGATAATCATCCACCAGAAACGAATGAAAAACATCCAACAACCCACTCGCTCATCTCACAACCCGCCATCTCAGCCTTCGCCGTCCGATCTAAGATCGGACGGTCCCGATCCTCCCGAAAGAGCCGTTGGGCTTCACACTCTCACGACAACGAACTACATAAACCACCACGAACAGCCTCCTTACCACGCTACTCTTGATTTCCAGTCTCGAACACGCTTGCTTACCCACGCTCACTTACATTCGCGGACTGATTGTGTACATGCTAACATCCTGACCCTTGTTTTTGTGTTTTTATCAATTCTTCTGTTGTTTGTTTTTGTGAAAATTTTCGGTTTTTTCTTTGGATTTGGAGCCTGGTACGAGGCTCCTGGTGAGAGAGATGGCCACCATGCAAGCGATGGCGAAAGCGTTTCAGACGCCGACCAAGTCGGTCAGCAGCGGCAGCTGCGGCAAGTGGGAGAGCATGCCGTTGCGGGAGACGGTCAGCCCCGTGCAGCTGATGAAGAAGAAGACGCCCAAGGCCAAGACGCCCGGACGCCAAGCGGTAATTCTAATGACTGTCCCTCGATCCCTTGAGCCTGATTAGTGTTTGGTGATGGTGTTTGTGATTGGAGTTGTAATCTGGCTTCTGGTGAAAGCTGCACGTCCTTGGTTAGGTTTTAGGGTTTGGTGAATTAGCGTTGCATTGGTTGTGGAGGTTGCCGATGTTGAATCCCAGTTCTTGCTTAGGTCAGAAGATGCTCAGGTCTGGTTTTGAGCATGTTGTGGAGGCGAGTGATCTGACAGTTTTCTAGTGATAATCACGGGAGGTTTAAGTCAGGTGTTAGGGTGTTAGCATCGGTTGATGAAATTTGTAGCGATGGATCTGAGGGCTTTTCTCGGGGTTTTTAGTGGAAGAGGTGGAATGTTTGTTGATTTGATTGCCGGTGTGAAAGTTAGGCTATTGTCTGATTTGGGATGCGATCTGTGCACAGAACGACCGTTTCATCACGGACCGTAGCGCTATGGATTTCAGCGTTGCGAACTTCATGATGACGAAGGAGAACAACTCCTCGGACATGATCTCCCCAACCAAGGACGAGTACAAGAAGCAGTTGGCGGAGAGCCTCTTGAACAACAACGGCCAGAAGCAGAGCCGCATTTTGACGTTCAAGAACAAGCCGCCTCCGCCTCCGGAGGGCTTTACTGGCGCCCATACGCTTTACTCTCAGAACGTGGCTTCGGGGCAGACCAAGCCCAAGAAGATGTTCCGACACATCCCCCAGGCGCCCGAGAGAACCCTGGATGCGCCCGATATGCTTGACGACTACTACCTGAACCTGCTGGACTGGAGCTCCAGCAACGTGCTGGCTGTGGCACTTGGCATGACTGTGTACTTGTGGGATGCCACCACAAGCTCCATCGAGGAATTGATGACTGTCGACGAGGAAGGGCCCATCACCAGTGTCTCTTGGGCTCCTGATGGCCAGTACCTCGCTGTTGGATTGAACAACTCGACTGTCCAGCTCTGGGACTCAACCTCGCTTCGCCAGGTACTAATCTTTTCACACTACAGCATGTTGGTGTAAAGTGATTCTTGTTGGTGTTAACATTTATGAGCAGAACTTGAGGTCCGATTTGTGGGAACTAGTGTGGGGCAAATGCTGGTTGTGGGGCTAACATGTTGTATCCCTGGGTAATGCAGCTGAGGACATTGAGGGGCCATTCTGCACGTGTTGGTGCTCTTGCCTGGAACGGCCCAACTCTGGCAACTGGCGGACGTGACAACATGATTTTGAACCACGACGTGAGAATCCGGGATCACGTGATCGGTGCCATGGCAGCCCATGATCAGGAGGTGTGCGGGCTGAAGTGGTCGCCCTCAGGGCAGCAGCTGGCCAGTGGTGGCAACGACAACCTGTTGCACATCTGGGACGCTGCCGCCGCGTCGTCCACCTCTGCGGCTCCTCTTCACCGCCTGGACGAGCACCAGGCCGCCGTCAAGGCCCTGGCGTGGTGCCCCTTCCAGAGCAACTTGCTTGCCTCTGGAGGTGGCACCGCGGACCGGTGCATCAAGTTCTGGAATACCCACACCGGTGCCTGCGTGAACAGCATCGATACCCAGTCCCAGGTGTGTGCACTCCAGTGGAGCAAGCACGAGAAGGAGATCCTGAGCTCCCATGGCTTCAGCCAGAACCAGCTGTGCTTGTGGAAGTACCCGTCCATGGTGAAGATGGCTGAGTTCACTGGCCACACCTCCAGAGTCCTGCACTTGGCTCAGGTTGGTACTCTGGTTTAATTTTACTTCTGATTTCTCTCTTGATTATGATTATGTGTTCCTTAAGATTTGTCTTCCTTTTGTGAATGCAGAGTCCGGATGGCTACACCGTGGCATCAGCTGCCGGCGATGAGACGCTGAGGTTCTGGCAAGTATTTGGAACACCTGAGACGAACGTTCCATCTCAGAAGAGGACGAAGGAAGTGGGCAGTGCCTTGTCGTCTCTGACCAGGATTCGCTAAGCGCTTCTCCGATCCAACCATATTCTGATTCCTCAAGCGCGTCCTTTCCAGACATCCTCAGGCACCATCGGCATTCCAAGGTGAGGAAACCAAGGTTTTTTACTTGCTTGCTGATTTCCTGTTTGTGCTTGAACTTGTTTATATTTGTACATGCCTGTTGAATTTGTAGATAATTTAGTTCAGTGATTGGGGATTCTTGCTGGGGTCAAATATATTGTTATCATGCGTCGTATGTATTCGTTGTATATCGCTTGCATGTTGCCCCCACAAGGGTTTCCTCACGGTGTTTCTTAAATGCCAACATATCTTCGGTATTATTTATCTCCTCACTTCGTTCAAAACTATCACTCCGTTGCGGTAGACAAAAGACGATACAATTGTTCATAAGATAGTTTTCACTAGCAATTGTCTATTTTCTGGAATTTCTAGTCGTAGATCGAGAGAATTTCCCACCTTCACCTGCGGTGTAACTTAAAAGGACATGATCCTATTTCAATTCATTATTTCCATGGAGCAGAAATTTGCTCTATTCTGTATATGAATGGAAAGTACCTACCAGTGAGCTTGAAGTCTTGATATTGAAAGATATGCATCTACGATGCTGTTTTACTTCATGTGAAAGAGCTTGTATGGGAAGTCACATTTAGAATTGCCTGTTTCTCATCCCACATCTACCTGTATGCAACTATTAATGTGAATGTGTAAGCTTTAGCAAACCGGACAGTGGCACAGCTTATAATCTGCTCCAAATCGACCACTACAGTATGGTTACAGCAGAAATTTTGCAAATTATGGACGTATATTATTAATGCCAATATACTTTCAGATAATTGGAAGAATTCTGAAAGAAAAATTGGCATGAGTTCTTGGTGTATCACATTCGCTTCCAAATCTTGTGGCTGGCGATGCAAATCTTGTAGCATTCCGAATCCGACGCTTCCAAATCCTGCGGTGTAACCCGGATTCGGAATGCTCTGCTGCAGACACGGTTTCCCTCTGCTCACGTTCCGCGCGCCCGTTCCGGCTCTGGTGCACGGCGGGTCTCAACGGCTCCTCACTCTCCTTCGCGGTCGCCTCTCCCTCGTTCCTCAGATGTTGCTGCTCGTGGCAATGTAGGTCGACCAGGTTGAGCTTGGAAGAGTGGTGGAATTTGCGCCGAGGGCACCGTAGATTGAGGATGTATGTCAAACTGAGAGTAGAATTGCATGTTCTGTGCAGGCGGGAAGAAGAAGGGCGAATGGAGGTGTTGCCTAAGCATGGAGACATCGACTAGAGGCACATAGCCTCCGTGTGGCGGTGGTCGTGATCCAAATCTTGCGTGATGGAGCGGGTCGCATGGAGGCGCGATTCGTGTGTTGGTTTGGCTTCCCTCCCCGATCTCCGGGGTCCTTGCTGCGCGAGAATTGTTGCGATGAGGATCAGAGGAGCGAGCTGCTCGGGCAACGGCGCCATGGTGAGCGCGCTCCGCCTTCAACCGCGACGCGGCCTCACGCTCCGCCACCTTCCTCGCGGCTGCAGCCGCTTTCTCCACCGCGCACGCTTCACGAAGCCTGGACACCTCCTCCTGAGCAGCCAACCTTTGTGCTGCTCGCGCGTCTCTCTCTCGAAGAACGTCTTCTCGCATGGCAGCTTTGCGAGTGCTAGCCTCTTCCCTTTCTGCTGCCTTTCTCTTTCTCGTTTCTTCCCGTTCCCGTTTTTTTTTTCTTTCTTTGCCGCCGCTGTCTCTCGTGTGTTCTTGACACTGACTGCAGCCTCTTCATATGCACTCGAGGTCAATATGACAGAGCGTGCAAAGTCGACAACGGGATCGCGGCGGCGCGTGGACGCCCTCTCAGTCACGGTTGGGAGTTGAAGGAATTGCATGATTGAGTCTGGAGACTCCACGTCTGCGTCCAACCCTGCAATGTCCTGATCCGAGCCTGGATTCTGCTCCTCTGTGTCCACGAAGAAGTGCACAGTATTGGAGTCCGGCTGCTCTCCGAACTCAGCCTCCATGTTCATCTCATCAGGTACGTTTTGTGAGCCCGTGCTGCCTTCGAGTGACTGCTGCTGCGAATTCTCATGCTGCTCCTCTGCTTGCACCTCGTGTGATTCGTGGTACGCTGTATTCGACTCGCTGCGGTCACATGCATGCTCGTCGATGTGGTCCCCAGTATGCTGTTGCGAGGCACCTGCACTTTCACCAGCACCCGTGGTCTCTGAACCTAGTCGCTGTTCACCACGAGCATAGACGGCTACTGGAGCCATGTCGGCATCAACCGCGGTTCTGTTTAGTGGATAGATGCCTGTAGCGCGAAACCCGCTACGGATGTTCTCCGGTGTTAAGGCTTTCCGCAGAGATAAAGAAACCCACTGCGCTAAGGTACCTTTGCAAGCGGGCTGATCTATAAACCTTAGCAAATCAAGCCCGACTGCGCGGGCAACACGGGCGACCTCTAAAGTCACATGAGAATTGTGCCCATCAGGGACAAGGAGATGTCTCTGTTGCGGGGAAATAGCGTCAAAGTTCCTAATTGACGCCACGAAATGGGAAATCCATGCTGAAAACAAGTAAGTCGTCATCCACGCACGTGGCTGCATTGCCATGGTGGAACCTGGTTCACAATTCACTATGTAATTCTCTCTGAATCTTTTTCCTCTAAAGATGTAGAATGATGGAATGGCCTTACCGGCAGCATTTACGCATACTAACACGCTGAGCCATTCTCTCTGATTAGGTACAATCGATTGGACCCGTTTTGTTCCTATTTTGGCTATAACCATGCCTCCGCCATTTCTTCCTGCACAATGCACTTCATGTAAGCCTCTACACCCCTCCCATGCAAGTAGAATAATATTGTTGCGGTAGAGAACATGCAATGTTTCAGTGAAAATTCGTTTAGAGCAATACCTGCTTGGGCGCCGGACTCATCACAGTTCCAAATGTGCTCAGGTGGGTATTGATGTTCTTCATAGAGCTACTGTAGGTTATCGTAAAGTGTAGCCACATTTTCTGGGCATAATGCACGGACTCTCGCACTCTCCAAAGCTTGCGAAGCTCGAACTGTTAGTTCCGGGTGGCGGTTGCGGAACCACCGCATCCAACCGCCATCGGGTATGCCCTCACGAAAGGGCGTCCATCTGGTCTTTGTGATTTCGTAAACTTTCATTTTTAATGCAGTAGGAGAGAGTCCGTACCCGGCATCACACATTGCGATCAAGTAGTCCACAAGCTGCGCTTCTTCCTCCGCCGTAAGAACCGGCTTAGCTCCACGGTCTCTGCTCCTAGTCCTTCCGTAACACCAATCCCGTAGTGAGGAATATGGTATGCCATTCTCCTTGGCAGCCTTTTTCATGGACAATGCGTCGTCAACTGCGGCCATTGCTTTTTGAAGCTGCTAGTCCGTCCAATTCCCTTTTGTGCGAGCCCGCCTTCATCTTGGCCGTTGTGATTGGCTGACATCTCCCCTTGGACGTGTTGTAGGATGCACCTGTTGATCTGCAGTTGGGAGCACGGGCGCCCTCAAGGACGGACCTCCATGGCGTGGTACCTCAGGATTCGTGAATATGTGGGCGTGGCCCCCAGTGCGTGAACACCACCCCGTGACCATAGGGTTTGCTCAATCGGCAGCACCTGGACTGTGCGGGAGATGCGTTGCGTAGGCGAAAGCTGAGTTGCGCGTGCGAGAGCTGCGTTGCGCGGGAGTTGCACCTGGACTCTGCGAGAGCTGCGTTGCGCGTGCGAGAGCTGCGTTGCGCGGGAGTTGCATCTGGTCTGTGCGAGAGCTACATTGTGCGGGACTGGGCGGTCGGCGTCACGGCCTCTGAGCCAGTTCGAGCTCACTGTAATCTAGCTGCTGAGAGGGGCCGCGCTCGTCATCCTCACTGCTGCCAGAGCTATTTTCTGATTCTTCACGGCCATCATCTTCGTGACTGAGGTCATCCTCTAAGCAGAAGAATCCGCCAGTTTCCACGTCCAAGTCAACCGCCGACAAGGTGGTTCCTTTGCTCTGTAAGTTCCAGAAAATGTGCAATGCGAGTTAATGGCACTTGAACAAGCTTGTGCAATGCAAATCCATGCAATGGTTCTGTACACGTCATGTGCGGTTGTGAGAGGTGAGAGTAGCCGGCAGCAGTGTCATGAATTCACATTTCATTCACAGAATCAGCTAAAATCAATCAACTGAATTCAAGAAGCTAAGACACAACTCACTCACCGTATTGTGCACAAATCTTCACCACTCAATCAACACAGTGTACGCAAGCTCCGAAACAGCAAAACATCCAAAATAGAAAGCAGTAGCTAAGCTGATACCATGAGGTCTCACACAATTGCAATGCAATAGAATGCCATTCATTTTTCAACATTTTGGACGTCCTTAAACCGCCCATGAAGGCTCTAGACACCACTGTATTTAGTTTCCAAATCTACTCTATCTAAAGAGCCGCCATGGCCTATACTCAGCCTTCAATATACACTAACTACATTTGGTAAACTGCCCACTTAAAGCCTCATTTTGGCCACCAATAATAACATTGGTTCAATATCAAGGAGGCACCAGCGCCGCTTTCTCCAGATACGCATCACCATACAAGGCATGATCCTGAACCGATCTGTCAGAGCCTATTTTTTCTTTCACATCCAGAATCAACGGAATTTCTTGGCTGTAGACGCGGTTTCAAGCCTATCCTACCGAGTGGTCCAGGGGTGGGTGGTGGTAATAGGTACTTCGACCTTATGAGAAGAGAATCTCCACCCCAAAGTTTGATGTTCCCATCTTTGCTTCCAGTGATGTACAATCATCTGGGTAACAGTGTTACACCTGTGCATATTCTTGGTGTGTAAATGACCATCGATCATTTTTTTGAAGTCAAGTTTTCTGGTCTATCACTAAATATCATTATTCAACACATGTTATTTTCGTCACCCGCGACTTATCACTACATGGGCGTAGTTCATGCACAACCACTTCACAATTTTCACTTCAAACACACATGTGATTGAGCAAAACCCTCTTCTGCTTTTGCATACTCCGAATGTAATGTCTAACATGCAGCATTGTTAGTAAGCCCCATGTGAGGGAGATGAGTAAGAAATCCACAGCTGAATAAACTCAAGATACTCCTGACACCTTAATCCCAACGGTAGAGAATATGATTACAGAAGCAAACAAAGGCAAAACTGTACTCAACTAACATTATTGCATTAAGTCAAGATGTCAGCTCGACATCTTTCTCTGCGCCGTCATATTACAGAAGAGAGCTATTAGGGAACTTCTTAGAAATAATACAGAGAACTACCGTAGTGTTCCTTCCATCAGAGCTGTTCTGTTCTCTTACGCAGTGATGACGGCTCGCCGACCACAAGCACCATCAAGTCAACATGCGATGATAGTTGCTAATCTGAACCTAGAAACTATTGTAGCTCTGTCCTGGAATGTATCAAACTAAAACAAATGAACATCAAAGATGATAGTACAGAAATTAGATGCTGATCCAAGATCGAAAAAGCATTCTTCACCTGGAAGAGGCTCTCAGTGAGAATATGTAACGCTTCTGACGATCACCTTTGGGTGATTTCGTATTCTAATCCGCCCCCAGACTTGAGCCTCTCCATGCGGGCTTGCAGGCCAGACAGGGCCCTGTCCTCTCCCATATCAGTCGAACTACTTCTAGAATGTGACCTTGTGCCATTCGTTGAGAAATTGGTTGAATGACCTCCTGCTGTTCCAGTTGCTCCAGCTTGAATGCTTTTCATTCTCTCCCTGATGGCATCTAGGGTGCCTCCCATGGCTTGACCAGAACCTGCAATCAACCTGGGTTTTAAAACCAATATTCCATCTGATCCAAATCACAGACATGTCACGAAGCGGATACATCTATTATTTATCAGAACATGGAACAGCCACACCCATTGGCTGCAACTTTCGAAGAGATGAAAATTGCACTAATCGGGAAACAGAAGCGAACACATACAACCAATATCCTCACCTTGTGCAGTAGACATGACATTATGCCCAGCAGATGATTTCAAGGGAGATGCTTCGGAAGATTCAGTTGGCTTTGCGTCTGTATATGCTGATCTACTATTATCTTCAAATGAATGTAAAGTATGGGAGCTACCACTTTCCACTCCCAAACCCCGATTTTGGAACGAGGCCACCGATTTGGGATGTGAGACTATTGGAGAAGTCACAGGAGGAGGAGTAGCGACAGGTATGCTTCCAAAAGTCCTCCCGGCGGCTGCATTTCTCTCCATCTGCCACAAAACAAGGAAGTCGATTAACAGGATTATATATGAATTTCAGTAGAAAATCACAGCTGCGAATCCCTGGGCAGAATGTAAACCTTTGCCAGACAGCAATTCACGAATGGCAGGCTTCCATTCAAATTAACGATGTGATCACGTAGCGTCAAAGGCACTCAGAAGAATCATGGGACACCAACCTGCGCAATGCCGTCACTGATATATGTCCTAAATGCTTCGCTCGCATTTTGCAGCTGCGAGAATATATCAACCTGTTCAGGAACAGCACACATGTCAACAGATCTTACATAAAGACATATCTCAGCACATGTTGTCATAAATAGGAAACAGAGAAAGAGATAGTAGATGCACACTGCAGATATCGTTAAGAATAGAGAGCGCCAAGTATCAAACCTGGGGATATAGCTGTGTGATACGATAGAGCTCATAGAGACCAGTTGTGCAAGTCTGCTTATCACCTATTTTCTTGAATACTGCAGCGAGCTCTTGCTGCAAATCAAAATTAAGAATCAAGAAATTGTTTTCATTATGAACATTCAAATACAGAAATGCAGACGTTAGCGAAGCACATGCGACTATACAGTAGAGTGCAAAACTTACTTTCAATTGTGCCTCCGCAGAATGAAGTTGTGGCGAAGAACCTCCATTGTTTGGTGCAGACCACTGTGTTTGGCCCACGGTTCCCAAGGTCTACAAGATTCCATACAAATAGAAACCAAAAGCTCATCAACAGATGTGTATCCCCGATTGAATGACAAATTGCAAATCAGGAAATGTAGCATTTTATAGATGCTGTTACACGTTCATTGACTTTTTCCGCCATTTAAACTAAAGATTCTATATTGAGAGTTCCTACGCTTTTTACTGTACTCATATAAAATCACAGGAATTCAAATAAATGATCCTGATATACAGTGGACACCTTGCTTCTAATAACGTCACCAACCCTCTCAGTCTCGAACTAGGACCTAAACAAGAAACACAGCTTCTCACACCATTTGAAAACTAGTTTGCTACATTTACACCCCATTTTCCAAATTGAAGGACTTTTCTGTGCAGAGTCTAGACCGCATCTGTGCCCAACCGTTTGAATAAGACAGTGTTGTATAACGGAACCACCTATCACTAATATAACAGGATTTTAAATTTCTCGTCAAAGCACCTGAAGGTTGAGGTCGATGTAAGCCAGAATAATAGGCTGAGGCTCCAGATCAATCGGTACCAGTGAAAGGTGACCTTTGATTGCAGTGCCACGGAGCTTCACCACCTCATGCAGTAATGTCTTTACCATGCGCAGAGGCTTATCGTCCGCTCCAGCTCTGTTTAAGGCAAGATCCCACGATTGATTAGGAAATAGATGAAGAAGACTAATTGAAAGGAGGTGTTAGATATATGCTTATTTTTTAAAATCATGAATTTTAAAATCTATATCATAGCTAGAAAATCAATGCAACGATTGAAAGTGATAAATGATTAAAACCACCGAAGAACAAGAACTAGGAAACTCATCATACCTTTTCCTTATCTCGGCCATTCCTAGCTCTTCAAAGTATTCGTGAATACTTTGAAGAATTCGGTCGAGGTCTACTTCGAGTAGAGTGGAACCAAGGACCTGCCAGCAAAAGAATTTCACTAATTCAAAAACCGCACATAAGGTTGGACGGCTCCAGCGAACTTCAGATCAAGTTCCAGTGAACACAAACCTTGGTAAGCTTGATTAGGCACTTCACAACAAGATCCAAGAACTTCTGATTTCTAGTAACTGTAGTCCCTTGTTGACGACCAGCAAAGTTTGATGAACCCACAGGCCGAAGTAGGGAAATCAAGACTATGAATGCTGATGTACGATCCGCATTTTCCTGAACAACACCCAATGCTTTCGTTAGATGAGACCCAAAGCATCGGGTTTATTCACTTTGAAATGCACTAAATAAACACATTTACAATCGATTTTCAACAATATGGACTTCAACCTTGTGTATTACACTCCTTTGGCATTCCTTTGTATTACATTCCTTACAACGGACCAGCAATAGAAATGGAGGAATTGTATATACTAACCAGAATTTTCAGCATCAGGACATTCATGGCTTTCAACAGCTGACTACCATCGTCCATCATCAAGACCCGTTCATCCAGAAGCCAAACCAGAAGCTCGGTGATAAGACTGTGCAAAGTGCCCTCCTTCACAGCTCGCGCAAGTTTCTTCACTTGAAATGTCTACAGATAATCGATTCAAGATCAATCAAGATTAGATTTTGCTTTCTCTAGAGAGCCTGCAGGAACCAAAAGTAACTCACTGAACACCAAAACCAAAAATTGCATTGCGAACACAGAAAACACGGCATATAAAACCTTTTATTTCATACCTGCATAAGGGTATTGAGAACATATTTACAAGATCTTGAAGACGCCCCTGCAAGACCTAAGTTGAAAGTTGTGGTGACCTGACAATCACGAGTATTCTGTGAGTTGCAGCAAGAAAATAAACAAGAAAGAAGCTCAATCTTCAAATGGAATTCACTACTTAATTGACATTAGTATATGCGAAAATTGAGTCAGTCACCTTTATACAAAGAAAATTCATTATTAAACCTACAAACGAGCGAAATTACAAATTTGGTAGTTCAAAGAATTCCCTTGCCCAAACCTTCGTTGCTCTTAGGAATAATTAAAATGCTCGCAACTTTCAGCCTGAACGCTCGTATGATTAGAATGTTCGTATCTATGCAGTTCCATCCTCTAAACTATGGAACTGATTGCAGCTCCACACTGGTAAAGCAACCAAAGAAAAAAAGAGTCATTTACCTTGACAAAGAGAGTGGCTACAAGAAGATCTGCGTCACTTGCAAGTTCATCAAGAGCCCCGCTATCTGGATCCCCCGCAGCTTTAGCCAGCTCATGACAAACAAGCTTTAGGCCATCAACAACCTGGAGGCATCATTAGAATAAAGCAGTTAAAAGAGGGGAATCAAAGAATAATCATTTAATAAAACATGCAGGAAACCAAGATTCGATTAGGTGGCTCCAACAATTGCATCATCACGACTACATAAAATATCGAACATGAGCCCGAAGAGATTAAGAACCTGTTCTGATGACGTTGCATTGTTGATGATGTCAAGTGCTTCGTTCCAGTCTAACGGACTTGATTGTCGCAAGTTCCCATGAGGCCCCCCAATTCCAGCCTCTGAATGTCCATTACTTGATCCCGAACTGAAAGATGAATGGGCAGAACGGACTTATTCCCAGTGACTAGCAGAAGATGGTGGCCAGATACTAAATAAAGTATTTAATTGAACAGAAGTACAAACTAGATAATATATGTAGTTCATTGAAGATTGTTAGGAGACAAATGCTCTGTAGATAGAAGTAAATAAATTAATGATGCATTAACAAACGCATTTATGACGTAACAGAGAATCAGCTGGAAATAATCGGGCTCCGACCCAACTAACTATCGAAAAATGCAACAGGGAAATGTGTATTTGAAACATTCAAAAAGGTCTCACAACAGGTTTTGCAGTTCCTGTGTCCAAATACGACAAAGATGAATCGAGAATAATCGGAGGTGAACAATTAATTTCAGTAATAAGCTCTAAATGGCTTTTAAGTTTAGTTTAAAGTTTACACAGACCAGTGGATGACACCTGCACCATTCTTGCTGAAGCAAGTTGTAGGCAGGACCTCTTTTTACCACGAAAAATTTCTATATGTGCTAGATAAGGCTACAAAAAATAAGAAATAAAATCTATCCCTATCCTTTGGCACTGGGAGACAAGCAGATACAATTCCACTGTTTTTTGACTGACCTGGTATCAACTGCAGAGCGTTTCACAGAAGCTCTTCCTTCATCCGCCCTTGCTTCAAGGGCCCTTGCCTCTTCTGCTCTGGCTCCACCTGGTTTTCCTTGCCCTCGTTTCTCCATTTCTCGAGCCTGTAGATTCAAATCTATCAAATAAGCAAGAATGCTCAACTTCAAATGAGGATGAACGCAAACCAAGAAGCAACGCACTATGCAGAAAAATCAAACAGAAAACACGCGTTCAGTTTTCAATTTACCGTCCACTTGAATTTCTCGTCCATGACCCCTTTCTGTGCTCCTGAGATTTTGCCTACAAACCTCCAGATATCTTCACCTGTAGAGTAGGCATGTGTGAAGTTACGAAATCATAAGAGTAGAAAGGCCATTCAGTCTCGACACGGTAGTGCAGCATTTCAAAGGAAGAGGACATAAGAAACCCTTAGTTCACAGGAAAGGAAACCATAAACCCATCATTTATACGCTGTGTACGCATTTAACCAAATGATCGACTCTAGAAATGCTAACAAACAACACAAAGTTATCGATGATTATGAGCTATATAGTTTCCAAACAGAGACTCCCAGCATGAACAAAGACGTCAAACAGGCTCCCATAACAAGTTAATCACGCACCCAGTATTTTGTATGCAGTTGCAAGTGCTGCAAGTGATGCTTTTCGGATATCACCATCTCTTTCTACAGTAAAAGCCGCAATAGAATGCAAGGCTTTTGTGGAGCCTACAATCTGTATCACATAAAAGAACCCCATGTAAATTTCCGAAGTCGAAAAACAAATCAAACTTCTCGCATCAGGGACCAGAATCAGAGTATATCAACCTGGAGACTAACCAGTCCAAAAATTGAAACCGCCTATAGAAGCGAAATCAAACGTGTGAAGATAGGTCAGGAAATACCTCGATACCACATTGCTCTATCATGAACTCAATATTCTCAACACATTCTATCCTGGTACGGTTGTTTTTTGATTTTAGGCCTTCCGTCATGAACCCGAACACTTTTGGAGCCGGATAGATAGAGCATAGGAGCCTTATCAACTCGCGGACTTTCTCACGGACCTTCTCGATGTTGTGTCCAGACTGTCAAAAAACGCGTCAAAATTCATGAACAGTGCGCAAATCTGAGGTTCACCAAACACTCGCAACTTCAGAATACAACACAAAAGCCAGGAAAATGGATCCGTTATATTATTGAATAAAAGGCATACCTTTTCCACCAAACAAGGAAACAAGATGCCTGCTTCGAATTCACTGAACAAGTATGCCTCACCCTTGAGTCCCTCCACCAAATCAAAAAGGAAGTCAAAGACCTGCATTAACATATCCAATAACAGAACTGCCTTAGAATGCGTTGTAGTTCAAGAAGAATTTTGTATGCATCTGTGATATAAAAAAGAACTCAACGAAGGAAACAATCAAATGCTCAGTTCCCAGCTCTATATTGAAGTACCCTCTTTTAAGTTGAAAAGAGTATCCCACCTTTAGAAGACATGTAGTGTTGGATTCTGCAAATCTCATTGAGCTCCACCGGAAAATAACATCCAAGACTTCAATAATCTCTTTAGTTTGATTCGGGATAGCCTGAAAAAAGTGTGAAGCAGCGACAGATTAATACTAGCAAGAGAAGACTAATACATGCAACTCACAAACTTATTGCCGGCAATCTTGGCCAGCAAATCCACTACAATAACAAAACTAACTGCAGAATCAGCTCCGAACTCTTGAATCCAGAACACGGGCGACAAACAGACCCTTTGAAGCAAATCTAGACCGTCGATCTGCTTCTTGAAATCCGGACTTAAAAGCTTCTTCTGAAGATCTTCACGAAAGAACTTGACGATATCAACCTGTATCGAACGAAAGAGCAACATAAAAATTAAGAAAAATCACTGACATCGATGACGTATTGGATCCAAAGGAAGAATTCGGCAGGGATAAAAGCAAAAGTATGAAGATGAAGTAAAAAACAAAGCATATAACGTGCATACATCCAGCCCAGCATCATCGACACAACTACCCTAGTTGTATAAAATGCAAAGTCGGTAATATGAATTTACCTCTATGTCATGCGGTTGTTCTCTCCTTGATGCATCATCAAATTTATACTTCCGGGAATTTAATCGTTCCCTTTCGGCCTAGCCAGATACAAGGAAACGATATTAAAATCGCAACCTAAAGCACTAGCAAGTTAGTATGGTACGTGGCGCCAACGTTTCAAAAACTGTAGAAGGAATGAGAAAATGGAAAGGTAAGGCAGTTGGATTACTATCCCAAACATCGGAATTGTGAGCATGTAACTGTGTTTCTTCAAGACATAAACTGAAAGAGCCGCTTCAAAACGATACAATAATATTTGCGCACCTTGTGTGAGTCTTTCAAATTGAACAGTGCCTGCCCTTGAATTTGTGAGTCGTATGCCTCAGCAGCCACTACAGCTGATGTTTTTGTGGTTTTCGAACCCGATTGCCTCTGTTGAAATATAGGGAAAGTGGACATTGTAAGAAAACAGATGAAGGATGATAACTCTCTCTAGGATTGAGCCTCGTTAGGATACAATACCTCGAACTAGAACAAAACATGAACCGCAAGCAAACAGCTCACTGTACTTTCTTGCAAAGTACAGATAAATACACTTCGGAAGTGTTAAATAATGAGTTGTAATGAAACGACTGGGCAGCAACGTGGATAAGAGTAGGAACTAATAGGTTGACCACTACATAAAAAAGCTGCAGAATAGAAGACAACTTACTGCTGCTGCTCCACGACCAGCGGTGCTCGGATTCCTACTCGAAGCGCGGACCTCAGAAGTAGACGCTTTGCTTCCAGCTTTGGGGGTTGTACTCATTGTAAACGAATCTTCCGAGGCACCTGCATAAACTCGACGTGTTCTCTTCACACACAAATCATATGACTAACAGTGCCTTACAGGCAGAACGATGAAAGTAGAACGTCTAAATCCCTCTTTAATATATCCATCAACATACGTACAAATTTTCAATTAGATGCCAAGCGAAACATAGGGGCAAAACCTCATGAATCAGCACGTGGGAACACACAAACTTACTGGAAGATCTTTGATGATCGAAAACAGTTTGTAATGCAGCTAACGCTGAACCTTGAACGCCTCTAGATGCTTTCATAACCTGCAAAAAAGCCAATCGTTACAAAGTCAAAACCCTTGAAACTTATCGATATTTACATTAAAAACGTGTAAACGACATAGTAGATAGAAAACAGTGACCGGACGGCAGAAATCAAAAGAAAGCAGGTTACTGATACACGTACACAAAATAGACTCACCAATAAATACTTTAACAACTAAGAAATTAGAATCAGTACCGGTTCAACATCGAAGACTCGAATAAGCTCCAACAAGCACGCTTCAGCAGACTTCCGCATATCAACAAACTTGTCCTGCAGACCCCAAATTTGCCAATCCCATCAAGGATAAGAATTGTGAACTTCTGGCTAAGTGTAGCTGCAACGCTGATTTTAATCAAATGAATATTAAGCATACCTGTAAACCCATAGAGATGGGCTTAACTAGCTGTAACAGAACTGGCTGATCCCCTTGTTTAGCCACGTTTCTTGCCACCCATTCGAAAAGATCCTTCCGCCCTTCAGCAGAAATCTTGGTCTCTACCAACGCAGGAATGATATATGGAAGCTGAACACACAATTCTCAGGTCAAATGGACACAGGTGGCGAAAAATCTCAGTGAGTCAATTGGTCTGATTACCAAATGGATTAACATGGCACTCGTATTAAATGATGAAAATATGAATAGTGGTAGGTCAATTACCATCTTATCAAGCTGCAATACAAGAACCCAGGAGTCCAGCATCTTGAAGACTGCTTCTCGTACAACCTTCTTATTGTCGCCGAGACATTTCAAAGTATCGGCCAAAATCCCCTAAAAAGATCATTTCAAAGATATCAATAAAGATTTCCAAGCATCCAAGCATTTCTGAAGTAATACTTGTAATACATACATGGTAACTTGAAACATGGTATCGTGAAATCCCATTGTAAAAGATAACGTATTACAACCTATATGTACATCAAATTACATAAGAATATCAACTATTTTAACACTGCACTTCTAAGAAAAACGACTAGAGAACATCACTCAATATGCAAGTGTCACTAGATATACTGTACTTACTTTGCTCACTTTTTCAACCACTGGACCCATGGCGGTTGCAATAGCACCAAGGGTGGCCAAGGTCATCATAACGAGGTTTTTGTTTGAGTCGTTAAGCCTAACCTTCAAGCT
This sequence comes from Bryoerythrophyllum caledonicum, assembly GCA_963971425.1. Taxonomy (NCBI): domain Eukaryota; kingdom Viridiplantae; phylum Streptophyta; class Bryopsida; order Pottiales; family Pottiaceae; genus Bryoerythrophyllum; species Bryoerythrophyllum caledonicum. Next base: position 8,729,284 of record OZ020516.1, on the reverse strand, counting down.
CATGAAGAGTTCACCTGAAATTCAAAGAGTAAACTTCAACATGTTGACCATCTCACGCGGGAACCAGAATACTAACCTAAATATAAAAAGCTCCATGCGCTCTAACAACGACAACCGAATGAGTCAAGTAAACACAAGTAAAACAAGTCAAGTTGAATCCTGAGACATTCGAACAGGATCCTCTACGAATAAACATTACGGAATGAAAATTACTGATAGATGAAGGAGTAATGATGTCTTCTGATTGTGTGCTCCAATAATTAGCCTAGATGAAGAACGTACAACAACAAATGATTCATTTTCAATGCACGCCCCTTGAACATGCAACGATCTGCGCTACCTTTGTCATACAACATACCTGTCCCATTGGGCTGAATCCTTTTATTAGCCTCTTCAATAATTCCATTTAAGGTCTCGAGAGCCTCCTGTCGTAGCTGCATGCATTGCCAAAGAAGGAATAATTACGTTTAAATCTGAGGGACGGCAGATTACGACAGACAAAAAAAGGGCCCATCAAGAAAAAAAGTGGACTGTACATCAGGAGCCAGAGATAAATATAACGAGTGCGACAAAAACAAAGAACAACTGTTCGAGTTCAGAACTACAACAATAAGCTTGTCAGCTCAGAGTAATAAAAGGCTTATCACCAGGGGTATTAATGCTTACCTTCCAGTCTGGACTACTCATATTCTTCAGCAATGTTGCAGATATTTTTCCACTAATATCCTCACGAGGTAAGCTATCAGTGCCACCAGATGGAGCTCCCACATCAACTGCTCGTATAGCTCTTTTGGGAGCAGAAGCAGGTCCCTGCCAAACACCGTCACAAAATCCATACTGTGTCAATTACCGATTCCTACAACACGAAAGTATGTGATATGAGAGAACATAGTATAGCAAGCAAGTACCTCGTATGGATTTTTCTCAATCTCTGCATCAATCATCGTCTGAAGCTGTGGTTTCACATCAGTTAAGAAACCTTTGAGATCTGTAAATAGCAAACCAAGCACCTTTCAATCGTCAGAAATTAATATAAAAACGACCCGCGTTTCAGAAAGAGAAATTCGGAACATATTAACAATAAATTCATGATTGCAGGCATGTGGGGTAAGCACCTGGGCCAACAAATTTGTGAAGAACTCCAAAAAGTTTGATAGTTGCTGTTCTAACAGGAGCAGCACTAGATCCAAGTCCAGTATCCTTACAGAAATTGATAAGATCCTGTCGACAATCAGAATAAAAGTTATTATTATACGACAAATATAGCAGAAAACGGTCTGCTAATATGAATAGAAATAAGTTTTAAAAGCACAAATTCAGAGAAATACTTATGTATCTACCTTCAGCGGAACATGCCCTATGCCAAAGTCGTCGAGTGCTGTAGCCATCCAACTAAGACCTTCACCAAGAACTTTAGGATTCTTGTGATCCTTCATGATCTTGAAAAGCTGCATCACAGCATTCAATGGAATGGCACTCACATTTAGGATGCAGATGTCACAAATAGTGATGTGGGAAGATGAATCAGCAAACAGTGAAACTTACTCGTTCAAAGACAAATTTAGGGCCGACTGCCTCGCAGAACATAGTTAGACATTTCGTGGCCTGAATCCTTGTTTTAATGTCGCCAACTTTTTCCACGAGGCCTGTACAAGAGGAGCAACAATTACGGATAGTGAGCAAAGAATCAAGGTCTGATAAGAGAATGTAATGAAAACTGCACCTATAAAGGACTTAGGAACAGAGTTTTTATGAAGAACTGAACTTGGACTTTGAAAACACAGACCCGTCTGTAGTTCTCATGAAAATTTTGAGAACCTACCTGTAAGGCACAAAACAACACACTTCTTTGAAAAGCGTGTAGCGTTCTGAGCAATCAATATGACAGCTTCAATGGCCTTCTGCTGGACCTGTATGCGGATAATTCAATCGAAGGCATAAGTTCTTAAGACACCCAAAACACAACAGCTTTCAAGATCCAGAGTACTGAAAACAATTAAATCTTGACCACAAATGCAGTAGACATGGGATACAGAGTAAAACATGCCAGCGCAGTGACATCCACAGAACAGGAGCAACTTATGTACCTGGATATTTTTCTCATTCCAGCCGGGTAAAATGCACAAGAGGCGAATGAGCAGCTCAGCGCATTGATCTAGCGTCTTCAGTCCTTCGACGGTATCTTTCAAAGACGTGATAGCTGAACCGACATAACATGCATGAGATTCAAAAACGTGAGCAATTATGTCAATCGTCCTTCCAGTGACATAAAACAGGAATAAGGTGTGAACTAAATAGTAACAGATGAACAACATGTGAAGTAGATCAGAAGTTAAAAATCTGAGACATGGCCAATTATTTTAACTCGTGCCATCGTCTCACCTTCAAGACGCTCTTTCCAATTTGCGCTCTTCAAATTTGTGATCACTTCAGGTTCAAAAAGGGGACCAAGTCTGCTCTCGATTTCTTCCATACTCATCTCTCCAGGCTGCCAAATAGAACGTTAGTCAAATCTACCAATTAAATATGAAAATTACCTACTGTTGTTACAATAACCAAAACCATCTTGCAGTCCAGAAAATGCTATTTAAAAAAATACCACAAAATCAAGTTATGGACTTTTTCAAATTCGCCATTCATCGATAGCTTGGAAGGTAATAGTAAACACCTCTACATCCTCGGTTGCCTCAGCTTGGGCTTTGGGCACCTCGGATTTCTTTGATGTGCCAGGTTTGGAACTTCCCGCAGTCTTGGAACCGCCACCGGTAATAGACTTCTTGGGAATCTGCACCAACACTCACGAGGAAATTATTACATCGTATAAAACAATGTATATATACCCAACGTAAAGCACCAGATTTGAGAATGCGGCGTTAATGCTAACGTTGCCAACATCTTTGACGGCAAAAAAATTCAGATGGTCACTTACAGCAGAGACACCTCTTTTCCCTGACAGAAGACTTGCTGCGGACCGCTTGACACCACCCTGCGCACAAATTTCAGATCATTCCAGCACAACTTTAGAATGAGTCAAACTATGAAAAAAAAGCACAGCAGAAAACTATTCGCAACAAAAGATAACATAAACTCCAAACAAACAGCACAAGATTGTATTGCAATATCTGCATTGTTGAATTATCAGGTGAGGCCGAGCATGCACGCACAAGATGAAACAGAAAAATACGTACATTTTCCTCGGTTGCACCATTAGCATCTGCCTGAGCTCTGGAGAACACTGTCAAAAAAATTGGCCACAAACCAACCACACCATGAAAAAAAATCCCTTCAAAAGAAACCCAACAGTCTCGAGTTGGAGTAAAAATAAACAGCAAAAAAATCAAGAACCAAAGTACATCAATAGCATAAATATCACAATACTTATAAATAAGACTGATCTAGCAAAGTCTTGCTCACTACGTTCAATTCAAGTTGACGAAGTAAAAGATGAAACAGAAACCTCCAGGTGCAGAATCAGAAGCAAAGGCAATTGCATACAAACGATACATCAGCTGGGGTACAAACCTGGAGCAGCTGTAGCAGGGGCAGTGCTTTCAACACCAATAATCTCAATAAGTTTCTTCTTCCTGACTTCATCTAGCTTCTCCAACGGTCTTTCCAGTACCTTCATGCCTACAACCTGCAAAAATTATAAATAATTTGGACATTGACACATTGCAAGAATTCAAAACTAGTATCTCTGGACACGTCAGACACATTTTACCTGTATAAGACCAAAGCTTCTGTCAGAAGGATCTAATTTATTATTAGATATAAGACCATAAAAGTAGTTCTAAATATTAACGTGCAAATATGATAATAAAATCCCATTACATGAAGAGTAATCGGTACCTTTGCAAAAGCAGCCAAAGCCGAGAAAGCTGCATCCCGTACCTCTGGAGAACTGTCATTTAAACACTGTTTCCAAAACAATTCGAGGAATTAGAAACAACAATGCCAAACTCCAGAACGTAACTATGTGCACAACGAGGCCAACAAAATATTAATGAAGATATTTATGATTGATAAAGCAAGGGAATCAAGAAAGGAATACCTCCATCAAGATGGGCACGTACTCCTTGTGCAATTTAAGCACAGTTGGCTTATTACTCGTCTCAATGCAGGTAGCCACCCATGTTAAACACGAGGATCGTACTAAGGGCACTTTATTTTTAGTAGCAAGTTTCACATCTGAACGCCACATTTGCGGAATGCGACAATGTTAGTACATAAAAGATCACGGTACTGAAGCAACAACATTTAAAAAAAAATCTGAGGTGCGAAATGTGTGCAATTGTCGAAAACCCGTAAAATTGATGGCATACAGGAGGGTGCTCATCAAATACAAAAGCCACTTGCCTTCAATAACATCTAACAATGCAATGCAACCACCCTTGTGCATAGCACTTAGTGTTGTAGTTAGAGCATCAACCATGACTTGTTTCTTCTCCTTCAGCTTGTCCTGCAAGACCAACATCAAGTTCCATGCATTAATAGTCCAATTCTGAAATGAGGAACCAAAAACAACTGCAGCCCCAAATACAGGAATATATAAACCTATATTAACTTACCAACAGGACGGGTAACAGTAACTTTGAGCCTGACGTAAAGTCCTTTCGTAAACCATTTGCCAGGTTGCCAATTGCTTGAACCGCTTCAACAGCAACAGCTATATTTACATCTGTTACAAGCTGAATCAACGCAATACCAGGTTAATCTGTAAGAAATGAAATCTTCGTACACCTCGACAAAAAAGGCAAAAAGACTCTCAGCACCTAAAACGAAACCCAGAAGCGTGCCTCGTATGACCATAAAAAAGACTGGTAGTTCATCCTCCGCTTGATCATCTCTAACATCTTCTCAACATTCAATTAAAAATAGATTATATGCAATTTCGACAAGAGATATCAGGCCTTCTAAATTCAACCTTGACGGTGAAATGATCGATAGGAACACTACGAATTTACTAACCTTCTTTAAAATACGAGATATTTCTGAGAAATCACCATTCGCTATCTTCTTCACTAAGGCCAATTTTGTCAGCTCAGCCACAGCATCACGCCTTTCAGACCATTTCGTAGCTTTCTGCGCAATCAAAAAGTAATACAAGGAATCAGTAGAGAATGTTTCAGATCTGAATACATGAGACACTACATGCAAGTAAATAAGACATTACATATTATGTACTGAATTCACACCAAAGGTATCAGTTGACTGGGAAGAAGAGCAGCAACATCAATGCATTCCACAAAAGTGTCTCACTTCACGAACCATTTGACATCTAAAAGGCAAGACTTCTCAATAGTGAAACAATAGTGAATAAGGATAATAGTTTAGTCAACGACAGAATCAACGTCCCATTGGTCTCACAGCTGTTTACTTACCACTCCCTCCCAGAAGCTGGACTTGCTTAATGGTGTCAAGATGTCCACAGGATCTACTAGATCATACTCATCTATGTCAGATGAACCTGAAATCATAAAAAACCCCCAAGCACATCAGTGATTCACGTACCACAAAATTGGATGTCGCAGATAGTTACTGACAAAAACATGAAACTCCATATACCTGGCGCAGCAGTGTCATCGGAAGGACCCGCAGTGGCTACAGCTGCTACTGCTGTTTCTTCACATTCTAATGCCTGCTCAGACCTATACAACAAGGAAAAATTGCGACATGAGCAAGTAATAAATGTAAACAGCAACACCATGAAAAACTGGAGACATCAATCAAACCATTTCGCCATTAAAAGCAAACTGACTACGCTCATCGATCGCTGCCAAAAAATAGCAGAGAATACCTAAGCTGCGTACAAAACCCAATAGAAGATCCTAATCGTCTCTCCTGACAATTACACACTTGTATTCTGATGTGCTAACCATATAACAAACGCATCAAAATCCTAACATTCCGTTGCTTCACCTGATTTTTCGGGTGGGCTTAGCTCCAGGAACAACACTATCAACTTCTATCTCCAGCTCCTTTTTCTGTCAAATTAGAACAAACGATGAGAATGCAGAACCTGCTAACAAATTGCAATCACAATAAATCCAGCAAGCTCAACATCATAGAATAAAGATATAAAGCATGCACAAAGAATCAGCGAGGGCAACTCAAGTTCTGGATTGCGAAACTTACCATAGTATCTCGCATCTTATCAAAAAGAAGATTCTTTACAGCATCTTTCCCAATCCACCGGCAAAGCTCGATTGTTACACCTTTGGCACAAGCCCTCACATTTGCGTCTGGGTGGTCAAAAAGTTCTGGTAACATCTTTATAATTCGCTTCGGAGGTACCACTTTGGTACCAAACTGACTGGAATCAACACAGAGAGATATTCTCAGGATCTCCAAAAAGTGAAATAAGCGTAGGAAAATTGCTCTCCAAAATAAGATGGAAATCAGAGTGGTAGTTTAACGAACCTGACGGCCTGGTACATGGCATCAACAGCAGGGACCACAGCTTTTGCAAGCTTTGCTTTAACAGCTTTCTCCATAGCGTCCTGCCCGAAACGAAAACAACCTCAACCAATTGACACAGACGACGAGGTCCTCAACGCGCAGAATGACAAATCTCTAAATGAGTATTCAAAATCTTTAATATGAGGAGGCGATGCTGCCGTGCAACCAGGGCCATCCATCTTGGAGACTACAACTTGCACACGATGCCAGAGATTGTGAAAGGACTAAAAGGCAGCGCAGGTTCCTAAACTAGGAACCTCAAGACTAGGCAAGCATAGCCTATTCATTATAAAACTTTGTAACGAGAAGATGACGAGACATAGAAAGGGATTAGACCAGAAAGGCATCCGATGCTTCAAGCTCAACCCACAGAAGAAACACGGCCTGAGACTTCTCGAGTGTCTTTGGCCGACCGGTCATGCACTTCGCTACAATAGAATCACAAATTTCCTTCGCATATCTGCAGAATCACGATATTCTCTGAGCGTCCGGCGGCAGAAAGTATAACTAATTATTACAAGAACGAAGTGTGCATAACAACACGAAATCCCAACTTGCATGAACAATTTAATTTCTTATATGAAAGCCAACATCCAACGCCACATAAATTAAGCAAAGCCTTCTAATTATCCCGGTCAACAGCTACAAGAAACTCAAAGAGAAATCGACCTTTCCAAATAGCCAGGGCATAACATGGCTGGAACTAGAAGCACATTACAGGATTCTAAACAAGTACTGCAAAGAAGCTGATTTCAGAACAGACAATTTGATGATTACGCTGCAAAAGTTCGAAACAACTAGAGAAATTATAAGGACAAACGGAGAAAGTTCCGTCATACTAAATCTGCTGACAGCACTGCGAGGAGAGGGGTTAGAAACACGCGCCTGCCAGCATCCGCATCAGCGGCACGTAAGTATGCTATGAGTGCATCCAAAGCTTTCTCTTGACAGGGTGCATTTGAGTCCGCCACTGCCTTCTTAAACAGAGGACCTGTGCCATTGACAACAGCAGAAGATCGTGAGTCAACAACAACGAGGCGGATAGAGTCGGCATGAGATATACACATAAAGTGAACCAAACGGTTTAAAACGTCGCAGAATCTAATGTGATATAGATACGAAACGAAAGAATTCGGCACCATAGGATGTAATAAAAAAAGGTTCCAAGAATGCCACCAAGTTACTGGATCGGAATTTGACAAACGAGCACATAAGAAAAACAGAGGCAAGTATTTCCACTCGCTAACCCTGTCGAGACTCAAGGACCATTAATTCCCAAAACTGAAACAGCAGATATTCTCACCAGTTTGCATAAACTGTACCAAATCGAATAAGCACGTCTCAACATAGAAGCTTGACCTAATTTCCTCTCCACTTATCTAAAGAATCATCACCGAGATTTGACTCGCCCTGTTACAAACTGAACTCTCTGCATAGCAATTCGGCGATTCAGAATGCATATATCTGAGAAGTTACAGAACCACTCGAGAAGTAACCATCTTCCCGGACTTCTCCTGCGATGAGTATAGCTTGTCACCTGTCCGAGTGGTCATTACTTCGTTCCCCTTAAAAATTAGGTTTTAACCACTCTGAACAGTCGAACCCTCCTCAAAAGTCTAGCTCGTCGCTAGATTACAATCACCCATACGATACAATCAGGCTAAATGTACTGTAATATTTTTACAGTTCAAAGAACTAACAGTAGCCTGCAACTAAAAATTTGGCCTTGCAAGTCGATTGAATATATCACTAGAAGCGCCGAGACACAATCTCACGGCTCGAACGGAATATCAACGCACTCACACTCGGCTTGCTAACCACTGCGAATTGAGGTTAAATTCCATGTCTCAAAGAAATTTGAGAACGAGGAGACAAGCACCAAACAATGGAACACAGTCGAGCTCGGCTAAGTAAGTTGTAACCTAAAAACTTCCAGGTAAGGCGCATAGCTCGGGGCACGTAACACTTGGACGTACTAAATTCCTGAAAGTAAGTTCTCGATCGTAAAGCGATGCTTCCGGCGATAACTACACTCTACAACTATAATTTCCACGAATAAAGAAACCAGTCTAATCATTCGAGCACAGGGAGAACAGCTGCCAGTGATAGGTTTCTCTCTGTTTCTCTCTCTCTCTCTCTCTCTCAATTCAAAAATTAAAGATCCACTAAAAACAACTGGTGTAAATCAATCGAGCGCTGTCAATCGCTCCCACACAGTCACTTCAATCTCACCACGCTCGAGAACTCTCCAGGGTTTTAATGCCAAAACCTGACGTGACCGGCGAAATAACCAGCCTAAACCCCGGCGCTAATTGACAGCAACCTACTGTCTCGCTACAATTGCCAAAATCTGAGGAACGACAGATTACCAAATTCTCTGAGGCGAGGATCTTTAGGATCCATGATGCCGTCGCACACGGCCGCAATGTCGATATTGGCGTCATTCCTAACCTTCCAATTCTTATGCGCCAGCCTATCCTCCCAGGCCATCTTCTTGGCCTCCTTGAGGAGCTTCTCATCTTCCGACATTGTGACTCCTCGCCGCCGCTCCTACTCTTTCCAGAAACCAATCCACCTCCGCCGCCTCACCAATCCAGCAATCCTCCCGCTCCTCGCTCCAGATCCAACTCGAACACCAAATCCAATCAAAAAACTCCGCTCCTCCGATCTCATCCGCTCCGGAGCTCCTCCCCCGCGCTCCAAGATCTTTGCCACTCCTTCCACAGGCGCGATCCTCCACCAAATCAGAAACGGCAAAAGACCAAGTGGAGATCCCGCCGCCGCGCTCCCTCCGCCGCTGCTGCCCTGCGCCTCAGCTATGGCGTCGTGATTTGAAATGCGCGAGAATGGAGAGCTCGTCGCCTATCATTAGCTCCAACACACGAACTCCAAACTCTCTCCCAAACAACCAAGGGCGCCAGCCAATCTACCCAAATCCTAGATTCATCACGTTTCTGGGTGCGGTGACGGATTATGGAAGCAGCCACGGTGAAGGGGTGCGGTGACGGGTTATGGAAGCAGCCACGTGGAAGTGAGCGCTTGTAGATTCGTGGGGTCGTCATCTATGTCCAGGGTAGATAGTACTGGTTCTGCTCCCTCAGTTATTGGCGCGAGCACAAAATTACCTGAATTTAAGATGTGGGGGTGTTGTCCTCATCTACAGAGGGCGTACATTTCATGAACCCGGCGATAGAGCCGCGGAAGAAATACAGGGGTTTGGTGGATTGGTTGACTGGGGAATGTACGGGATGGGTAGATGGAGGGGCCTGCAACGGGAAGTGGATGGGTGAGGGAGGCTTGGGGCGCAGGTTTTCTAAAGTTTGAATTGTTCGTGGGTTTGGGAACCCGTTCCTGTGATTATCATGTTACGCTTTGTTCCTCTGTTGTGAGGTGGAATAGTCTTGTCTTGGCCGGCAACAGCTTGGGAGCCGCTCTTCCTTTCTTGCTCTTTCCAAGTGTGGGTGTGCTTTTCTACTTTTTTCTTATCAAACTAGCAATTGGCGCTTGCTTTGCAACGCATTAGTCCAACCATTTTAATGCAGTTTTTATGTTACACACTATTTCTTTTTAAAACGTAACATAATTCACTGCACGGTTGAAGCGCAATTAACTCTGCGGTTCACTGCAGCGTTTCTGTAGTTCACTGCGTGGTTGATCGCTCTGTGGTTCACTGCATAGACTATGATTTTAATAATACAATTGTTGAAATATTTGTAATTATTGTTAGAACTACATTATAAATGATGTTTAGTGTACCCAAACTATGAGGATTGGAAGTGCTACAGTTTTTTACTTTTAATGAAGATTTTTGTTGAGAGCACATCCATTTTGACAACTCAAAGAGGCGGATCATTGTAGACATAGTTTGTAAAAATCTTCATTAGAAGTAAAAACTTATAGCATTTATCAGCCAATTAGTGTGGATACATTAAACATCATTTTTTTAGAGTAGTGTAGAGATTCGTTGTTCCCAATGGGGCATGGGTAGTCCCAAGTTAACCCTTTAACGCCTACAAGGCCCTGGCAGGGTCGATTTTGGTGGTTTTGCTCTTCTACCTCTTTCCAGAGTTGGCCATTGTCTCGCACGTCCTCTAAACATATTTTGAGCTCCTCGTCAGCTTTCCAACGCGTCTCTCCAATTTCCAATCCATGTAGGCATTAGCAAACTACAATGATTTCCGTGAAGTCGGGTCGTGTTGAAATGTATCCACTACTTAGGTGGTGTTATGCCTAATCTATTACACTTGTAGATTCTTTTCATGCTCTCCTAGTTTACTTAGGTGTTCAAGAGTTACATCTTCGTCCTCATTTATGAAAAAGCCATTGAGTATCTCCCAATTGAGTCCCCTTCCTCATCTCGTAAACGCCACCTTGTATCTTCCAGTTCTCGATAGTTAAGTCCTCGTGGTACTTCCATGTGTCTTCATTGATCCCCTCCCTCCATGTGGCAATATTCAGAGGGTTTTTGCTCCAATATCATAAATATATCTATTTTTTTTTAATATAAGAAATATACTAAAGTTGCCTATAAAGTAAAAGTACTAAGGCAAAAGTGTAAGATCTTCTAAAAACATAGATAAGTTTTGCAAGACGGACGGACGAATGGACATTAATCTTGTAGTAAGATGGAAGAGAGACTAGTAGACACTCCTATTGTTTCCAATTAAGTCCCAAGTTGCTAATCTCTTATAATAGATATTGTGGACAATGGGTTGTTTCCTATTAAGTCCCTGCCTATTATCTGCCATGTGTGTCATTACTAGGCTTTACATGTGTCCTTTTATGTATAGAGATGGTTGAGTTGGATGTTTTCACCATCCAGTACACTCAAATTTATGCTTAGTGTAATGATACCCTACGTAGTGGTTAGTTTTATACATAATTAATTTAGTACAAAACATGTCCAAAAATTTAGAAAATTTAAGAGATTTGTCTAGGTGACAACCATGTAATGCCGAGGTCATATCCATATAATACCAAATTGATGCCCTTTGATACACATTGTGTCTGAACCACTCTACTTTGAAAAAATAATAGTTTGCCATGTACGTGTCAAAAGTGACCACGGCTTATGGTACCATATGATTTAAAAGTGCTATAACTTTTTATTTTTGATAAAGATTTTTACTGAGAGCACAATTATATATACTACTCAACGAAGGTGATCATTGTCAACGTTGTTGGTAAAAATGTTCATCAAGTCTAAAAACTTGTAGCATTTATGAGTCATATAGTCTGGCTGTACTAAACATAAATCATAGTGCCGTGGAAATCACTTGACAAAGTACCCAAGAGATATGGAGGTTTTTGTAACATCTGCTCTTTTCCCAAGCCTGTTCATTTTGGCAACACTTTCTAAAGAAGAAGGTCATTTGGATACGGGACTCATAGATCTCACACACATCATTCCTCTCAAGTAAGACTCACCACTTCTGACACAAATTAAGGTAGTTATGCCTAAAACCGCCAAGTTAAGCAATGTGTATGTATAGAAAGCCCAAACAATATTACATTTATTTTTTAGTAGTAGCCAATAGACTTACAAATTCAATCCAAGTGATTTTATATTTTTCCGATTAAATGTGAATTAGTTATGATTTTTCAAAGGTCCATGTGAAGAATGTTGGGCCACCGTCAGTAGGTGGGGGCCATGACCCTCCCACATATGGCCTAAAACCGCATGCATAACAACTAAAAACTGGCAATGAGTCAACCTTAAACTAATTCTAGAAATATTCCAATTTCTCCACTCTTGCATGTATAATAAGTCTGGAAGATCCCATTTTCCTAACACCACCAACTGTGCATCTAATTCATGCCACCCTATCTTTTTCTCCCGCAATTAAAAATAGAGAGTTGGTTACATGTGCAAATAGTGGCGGTTTTTGGTGAAAAAGTAGCTGGCGGCCATGGGATATTGGCGGTTTTAGGCCGGCTTACCTTATGTCAGGCAAAGCAGGTGTTATGCTGGGAGAGGCCCACATGCGGGGCTTCACTAGAAATGAGGGGCTCAACAAGGAGGGCAAAGGCGGCATTGTAACCCAAAATGTTCCTTGAAGCCAAATGGGGTCTAGAATGGCATTGTATGTCAAAAGGAACAATGCAAAAAATGAATTCTTAGTGTGCAAGCTCAACAAACAATTTTTTTAATTTAATCTTGAAGACGCCAAATTGATACAAAATATAATAGCTCAAAAACCACTCAAAGTCCTAAAACTCTACTATACGGTATATGGTACTATTGGGTTGGGTGGGAATTTATTGGCCCTCCTCCCCCTTGCCCGATGCAAGAAATTGACCATGAGTAAAAGAGAGAAGGCATGCCATGTGTGACCAAAATTGCACCAGCTTCTTGATAAAATTCACCTACATGTTTCAATTGCAACAAGATAATTCATCTTCAAAAATAGATGAATAAAACTAACAAAAACTAGGCACAAAAAATAGAGTTGTCCTAAAAGTGAAAGTCACTCATCCAACATCTCATCCCGTACTTTATGTCTTATGTGAATAACTGGGGACTACATGTTCAAAGGCGACTTGGCTTGTGCGGAACGCTTGGTCAACTCTTTCATAGGGTATTGTAGGGAACTTTAGCTTGCATTGGGTAGGGCCCGATAGCATTGATTGCCATGCACGTATGAAATTCCTCATGCTCTCCTTCCTTCCGTACTAAAATCTCACTCTACCTTTTTCATTTCTTTCTTCTTCAAGAAAACTCCGACATTGTTCAGTGTGTGGATGCTTGAAAGATTCCAGTAGAGACCCGACCAAGCTCTTCCATTGATTTAATAATGAACATACAGTACAAAAATAGTGCTAAATAATATTAAATTAGTATTATTGAGGAAGGGGAAGTGAGTTATTTGCAGTACCTTTCACCACAACATGCACAAAGTTATTACAGTACACTGATATGTCATAACAGATCCAACACTTATGCAACCGCATGCGAACATCGTTGTTTATTCGCCATTGTCATAGTCTAAATAAGTGAGCAAGGACAACAACCATGTCATTTCAGATCACGTGAATCCCACATCATGTCCAGTATGAGAATAAATATTATGATTCTGAGAAGGCACCTTCTGAACATTCAGCAAATTTAGCTCTGTAACAAAACAAAACAAAAAAAGCTACAGCGCTAGTAAGAATGGAAGTTGTCCGCCTTCTGCAAACCTGAGGAAGACTCAAGGTTCACATGCATGTTATGTTAGTTGCCGTATTGTCAGATAAAAATAAGTCAAAAAGCTAATATTCACAATCAGTTAGAGAGCAGCTGTAGAATCATTTGGGTAAGTTGTTGACAACGTCGTGGTAGTACAAGAGCAAGCACATGGGTTGCCCCACGATGCAAAAAAAGAACCAAAATACCATGTTTCCCACCTGCAATCCACAGCCACAAGCAAGACTACATTTAGTATGCAATTATTATCAATTAGCTACCAAGATTTTTGACCCTCTTTTCTCATTTTTCATGATCAGAATCCGAGGGAAAAGGCGATTCATGACCTCTCTTCAAAACTGGTTAATACTAGTTCTAACTTGAGGTTAGAGACCATTGATTGAGTAAGGAAGCCAAAACTTGAGTTTAGAGGCCACCCAGCTCTTCCCTTGATTAAGTAGCTATTAAGAGTGAGGAAAGAGTATTATGTCATAAATCAGTAAAGGAGGTATCTTTTTGAGTGACTCTTCAAGTTGAACTCTAATTGATCTAGGAAATGACTGTTTACGTACCATAGAGTTTTGATATCGCTCTTGGATCAGATTTGTTAGATACACCAAAGGAACCTGCGTGTAATTCAAGCTAAATGTGATGAGAAGACTCCTCACCAAATGAAGTGAAAGCAAACAGGTTGATCACAGAAAGGTTGGAAAAACAGTGGAGAATGAACAGAGTCATCATACCTGCAGCATGATGCCAAGGAAAGCCCAGCATCGAAGCATGTGACAAGGAACTCCAATGACAACCTAACACACAAACAATAGAATTAGGGTCCACATTCCAACCATTTCTGGAAGAAAAGAAGGTCCATCTCTCAGAAAATAATTCTTGTGTTTTAGGAAAGGTCACTCAATTAGCTAGAGTGGCAAATAATGTTACTAAAGATAATAATTCTAAGTTTCCCCTCAATCATTTGATGCATAAGTTGAAGGAAAAGGAGAGTAGTACCTCATGAAACAAACCAGAAATTGCAAACACCAGTATCACAGCTGCTGCCTGTTGGTGTCCCATCAAAGCAAGACATAATTGCCCTCAGCTTCAAATAAAAGCACAGGAGCTCAATGGTCCATGTGTCATGAAGACTTGAGCTATTGATGTATAAGGAAACAAACCCTAAATTGCTCTAATAGTATGGAAAGAAAGGAGCCTCCAATCCCTCACTTCACAATTATCTAAGTTGTGTGATTTCAAACATGGGGTATGAAATAGAGTAGTACCTTTGGTAAGCCGGCCCTTATAGAGGGGAAATAAATGTGTCGCACCATCCACTTGTGCACAGGCTGGAGACCACCACCCAGGTGCAAATTAAAATAGGTTTAGACATATTGAATAGTCATCCTCTATCAAGGGTTCCCTGACCTCTCTTTTCAGCTTCAGATTGTATAGTTGGTTCCCTCTTGGCTTATGAGAGTACAAACTCATGAATAGTGAAGACTAGCTATGGAAGAACTTTATGATACATAAGGTTACCACGAGATTGATGCTCCCTAACATGTCTCATCCTTATCTTCAAAAAGAACATAAAACCGCCCCACTCTTGTAGAATACTAATGCTTCGGGTGAGACGTTATGGATGACTCTATGTATTCAATAAATACTGCAAATTTCCATCAAAAGCACCCTTTGAAAGTAGCTAGCAACACAATGTAGGAGGTGCAAAAGAGAGGAAGAGAATTGAATACATACCATATTCCACATTCGCCAATACTAAGAAACGTCAGTCATGCCAACAAATTACAACGTCAGTGAAAGGTTATAAAACATGAAAGCCACGATTGGATAATAGACTATCAAAGTCGTCTTTACAACTGCAAACTGAAAGAAAGAAGCTCCATGTCTATTATAACTAAAGCACCTATCTAAAACAAACAAATTCACACGAGAAAAAACAGATTCATGAAAGAGAATGAGTATTCTCTTTGCACAAAAATAAAAAGTACCATGAAAATGCATGGTACCTCTTCTACCGTCTGAGCATTCCACCAGTCTTTGTAAAACTCCCTGTCTCCAAAGCGGAGCAGCTCCGCGACTATATTCAACCTGATTCCAAGAATGGATCAAAGGAAATACAGTAGATGTCAGAGCACCACTTGTAATAGAGTTACTTGTAAAGCCAGGAAAAGATACCGAGAGTTTTGACCTCTTTTCTCACTTGTAATTATTAAAACAGCTATCAGTTTCTATAACAGCTCAAAATTCATGGAACAACAGGACTTCTCCTTCCTTCTCAAAGGCAGCTAAAACTAGAGTTTAGAGACCACCAAGCTCTTCCACTGATCAAATACCTATTAAGAGTGAGGAAAGAACAGTATTAAAAGCAAAAGCAGGGGTATCTTATAACAACTTTGGGTGACTTTACAAATAACTCTCATAGAAAACAAAGAAAACTAAATTTTACCAAGCTCCGGGTAGAGCAGGGGACGTACCAAAGATGAAATAAGCAGTAGAACAAGCAGAGCCAAACATAAAGGACTGGCATGGAAAGCTTCAGGATCCTTTCCACAGCTTGAAGGTAGTTGCCCTTCAACGGGTGTTGGGAGTTTCTCACAGTGGGGTTTATGTACTGCAACACACCATCCATTAAAATCAGTGAATATCATGCAAAAAACCTGTAAAAAAACAAAAACAACGCTCCATACATAACACCACAGGAAACGTACGTACCTGCTCAATTATGAAGCCCATCAAGCCTACGAACACAACCAGCTTTCCCACTTGCCGCAGCACCCAGCCTTTTCGAATCGTCTCAGAACGAGGGTAGCTCAACTGAAAATGCAGCACACCAGAAATGATAACAAGGAGCAGGATTTCATATGAGTAAAACATATGTTTAACATTGATAACAATATAGCATCCTAATCTAGCTATAATTTATCAGTCGTACCTGGTAACACAGCGTTGGCGCGAGCATGAAATAAGTGATGTTTTGGAGTGTGAGATTCTCCGGAATGTCGACTTTTTCTGCTTGTTGAGGAGCCTCAGGCTGCAAGAACCAATCCACAATATGTTTTTTCAGTTACAGATATGTTTATGTGACCCGGAGTACCTACGTGGCATTCATGTCATGGCCCAATGTTGCATCAAACTGCAAAGTATTGCAACAGAGAAAAAATCAAATTAATAAGTTACTTGTGAAACTGTAACCCAAAGCTTTCATAAGATACCCCCTCTTTTTATTTTCATCCTACTCTTTCCTCACTCTTAAATAGCTATTCAATCAATGGAAGAGCTCGGTGGTCTATCCTTAGTAAGTAGGGAAGAGCTTGCTGGTCTCTAAACTCAAAGTTTTGATGCCTTTGATCAAAGAGAGGTCATGTTGTACCATGAATCTTAGCTGCCTTTTTATCTGAGCTGATTATATTTTGAGCTATTTAGAGGTCACATTTTTAATGATTAAAAACAAGAAAGAGGTCAAAACTCTTGATATCTTCGCCTCAGTTTCCACTCTAACATACAGATCCAATACACAATCTTTGTAAGACCTTACCTGTTCGCCAGCTTTCGCAAGCTCTCGCAAATCCTTGTTTGCATGAGCGTAAGACACGAGCTTCATCCATCCAGTGACCGCAATAAGTATCAGTATAAGCCCTGGCAACAACGCGGATTGCACTCTGCCATCAGCCAAGCACACTTTATTATCAGCCAGGGAGAAAACCTTACCTCATCTTGCACTCAGGGAAAAAACTCTGCATATTACAACCCTACAAGGCAAATCACTACGAGGGAAGCAGAAACGTAGTACCTGTGTATGACATATCCAGGGTACAGAATTCCGGCCGTGCTGATGATAAGGTGGAGTAGGAAAACGACCTGGGCAGATATCATATCAGAATTAATGACGTATACGCAACAACAACAAGTTACAACACCATCACATCAGACTTTCCAATACCAAACTTGTGACTTACTCCTTCTGAAACATCGGATGGCACCGTTTTCCCATTCACATCATTCTTCCAGCACAACTTCTCCACTAGCAATGCTGCCAAAGGAAACACAGGCAAACTCAATCTGCACACAACACGGTCACTCCTGTTATTACATTGCCCTTGCCGAACAATTGACAAACCCTAAGGCTCTCAGCTTAAATTTTTTTTTTAAAACAGCAGGACAAGTGGTACCGCTCACCCACACATCAAGAGCGGCCAGTCACGTGCAGACTTAGAGCTGAACCAGAAACCAGTTCGAATCAAAAGTCCATACTGTCACACCACCTCAGCATGCATTAGAATCTCACCATCAAAACTACAACAAAGATGGTAAGAGTGAGTTTGATGCTTCATGGTCTTAAAATGCATTGCAGTAAACATCCAGTAATCCACACACAACAAACTCCCAGTTTCCACCGCCTAACCCCTAATCTATCAAAGATACATCTCTAAATTCACTCACCTTCATTAAATTCTCAATAATAAGTCGACTGTTGACGGCCACCAACACCACAACACAGAGGTTGAACAGCCCCGCGTGACTCTGCGAGATCACACGCCAGCATTGGCCAAAAAAACAATCAGCTCAAAACCTTAAAAAAATTTGGAAATGAAGGTGGAAGATGGCGGACCTGGTGGAAGATGGCGTCGGAACTGAGGGGGCTTTCCTTGTTCTTGCGATGCGCGGGCGCCGAGGCGCGGAGCACGAACTTGTTATTGACGTGGGTGGTGGTGACCACCGTCTTCTTCGTCTCCACTCGCATATCCTCCAACAAGTTCCTGCTGTCCACGGACTTGAAGTGCGCGCTGCCGCGCCTCCTCAGGCGCGTATCCATCATCGTGTTGCTGCTCTGCTCCTCCTCCTCTTCTTCTCCGGACGTCACGTCCGACTCCAGATCCGAGTTGTTGTCGTCCTCCTTCCTGGGCGGCTGCCTCATCACCTCCGCCATTGTTTTCACCCTCGCTTGGGGTGTGTCGATGTGACGAGACGGATTCTTCTCCGTGCTCTTGAGTGTGCTCTGGCGACGGTGGCGATGGTGCGTTCGGTTCTGGTGAAGGAGAGAAGAAACGGTGCATGGAGCTGTAATGGTTAATTCGATCGAGCTTCAAGTTTGCAACCAACTGCTTCTTCTTCTCTTGTGGCTTTTTCTCTTTTTAGGGGTCGATAGAGAAGTGGAAAATGTTTTTTTTTTTTTTTTTTTTTTTTTTTTTTTTTTGGTTTGTTTGTTTGTTTGTTTGTTTGTTTGTTTGTTTGTTTGTTTGTTTGTTTGTTTGTTTGTTTGTTTGTTTGTTTGTTTGTTTGTTTGTTTGTTTGTTTGTTTGTGTGTTTTTAGGGTGGGAAAAGAGAGTGTTACTAAGTTACTCTCCACCATGCTTGTCTACTATAATCCGTCAAGCCTTGTCAGATGACGCTAATATCGATCAAAGTAGGATCGATGCTACCACCCGGTTCGATGCCAATTGGACATTGTATCTTGGATTTGTAAGTTTTGCTAGATGGTCGGTTGTGTCCTTGGTGTAGCCGGTCTTGGCGCGCTCTTTGTGTTGTTTTGGGTTACCTCCTTGCAATTAAATTTTGATTTCTATGTGCCAAAAAAAGGAAAGTAAAAGGGAGTGTTAGTACTGTAGTAGGGACGGCGCCCACATACCCGGACCCCGCCATGATATCCGGATTTCACCCCAGTTGCGTCTAGTACTCCAGCCATAACTCATATCTGCCTCATTTTTTTGAAGGTGATTTCTATTTCAATATGATTGTTGAGAGGTAGATTTACAAACCTTTCTTTCTAATGATTTTAGTAGTTACTAGTTTTAACTACACTGGAGTGCATGTAAAAACTTTGTGATTGGAGTTTTATTCATCAACCTTAGAACATTATGTAAAGCCTTCACTAAACTTATATTTCAATCAACACAAAGGAGAGGCGTAGATACCATATTCTCCTATATTCTAAAAAATTAATTTGTCTACATGAGTAATCCCTAATGGACCATTTGTACCTACTGGGTACAAATCGATTTTAGGCGGGTCCGTAAAAATTTAATTTTGAAGATAACTTCTTGAAATTTTTAGTGAGAATAAGAATATGGGTTATCTTTGCGGGGAATTTTTTCTTTCTTTTCTTGGAGTTTTAGGGAAAAAGTTACACTGCTTCAAACATTAAAAGCTCCACTTTGGGGCAGTTGGGCAGGGTACTATAGAGATGAATAGTAGTAATGTAGAGTTGACTATTGCACTTTTTGAGGCGGGAAGAATGAAAGTTTAAGTGAATGAAAGTTCTTTGCATCCTTCATTGTTTTCAACATAGAAATGCATACAAATTGAGGATTTTACTTTTTATGGATTTTTTTTTTTTTTTCTACTATTAGAATAAATCATCATAATTCTATCGACCATTTTAATTTTAGATCCAACAATTGTTTCTCCATTTGAAATTGCTTTCATAAGTAAAGGGCCACTCTCTATACCCCTAGTCTTTGCAAGTCTATTTTCTTTATCTTGAACATCTCCATTACTTGTGATTTTGGGCGTGCAATGACCTAACACAAGGTAGAACATGGATCTATGAAATTTAAGCAATTTCTAATGTTAGAATTTTTGAGTCAAAGTAAGCTAGTCATGTCATGCACAGAAGAGATAAACTATATTGTACACTTCAAATGCGTGTATCTTTCAATCCGTGCGGTCAAAGTTTATGAAATGTTCACATAGAGTCATTGTAGTAGTGAACTTGAAGATCCTACGGTTGAAAATAGTAAAACAATGCTTAAATTAGTCTTACAACATCTCATCTTAAAGAGGCAGTTTCGGGGTGGTTTTGGTAAGATATAGTCTTCGTCTTTTAGAGGGTAAATGACTCATTGAGTAGGCCTGAGATGACAACTTGCAACAAAACTTTGCATACCTCCATGTATGTTTCATTTGGGTTTGAACCACATTTACCTTAATCACGGTTGCTAAGCTTCAAAATAGGACAAAATAAATACTATGAGAAGAAAAAAAAAGAATTTGTAGATTGTAGACAATACAAAAAATAAAGACTTTCCTAGTAAAATTAAAAGCTTTATTAGAAATAGTAAAAGATTTACTAATAAGATTCAAAGCCTTACAGGTGGAATTTAAAGCTTCACTCATAAAATTAAAAACTATAATAGAAAAAATTAAATCTTTTCAAATACAATTTAAGAGCTTTATTATAAGAACTAAAGGCTATACATGTAAATTTTAATCCTTTTCCATTAAAAAAATTAGTTTGGCTAGTGAAAGAAAGGCTTTACTGTGAAATTTAAATCTTTACTAGTAAGATTTAAAGATTTTTTTGACTAATGTGAGCAAAACTTAAAGCTTCACCAACTAAAATGGAAGCTTTAATTAGAAAATTAAAAACAATACGAGTTTGTTTGAAAGCTCTACCAGGAAAAATCTTAATTATTTTTTAATGAAAAGCCTCAAAATATTAATTTTAAAAAATAAAAAATAAAACTTTATTGTTCACTATTTCAAAATAAACTATACTATTTCAAGTACTTGCACTGATTTTAGTAAATGCAAATCACGCTAGACTACCTTACTTCTCAATCCACATCAAATCATGTACTATAGAAATTAACGTAGGATGTTTTAAAATTGTTGACACAAAATTAATGTGATGTCACGGGACGGGGCGTCGAGGGCCTCTCCGCATTGTAGTGTTTTACCATATATTAGTTTGTTACTAATCTACGCGTTGAGGGAAGTACGGCAGCGCACCACATTCATCCATGGATGTTTTCCATCCACATAGAGTTGTGTGTGTGCGTATACATTCCTCTCCTAACTTCTAGAATTTGAGCTTGGATGAGTTTAAATTTTTTTTTGGGTACTTGGATTGATGTTGTAGAGCGCGTCAAGATGGAGCCAATACAACAAACGGCGCCCAGACCGGTCAATTTTTGAGCAAGATGTGAGCGGCGCAAGAATTGGAAGAAGAAGAAGAGCTACTCGACCTAATTCTGCGATTTTTCATCCCTTGCACACTTATAATCCACGACAAAATTTCATCCGCAATCATTTTCATCCATTTTTCAAATTCATCTGTTGCAGGCAATTTTTATCTGCTGTGGATGAAACTAAAATTTGGGCAGAATTCACTTAGTGGGACTTAATATCTCCCAAGTTTTTTTTTTTTTAAATTTTTTAATTCCAGCTTCGGACTTGAGCTCTCTAAATTTTCCTAAATTGGATTTCCAAAATTGAATTTTCCTAAATTTTTCCTTCTCACTAGGTAGAATCCCCTAAATTTTTCTAAATTGGACATTTGATGAAAAAATTACAAGGACTTGAATTTCAAATGGGGAGAGCGGGCACCTCAGGCACCTCCAAAAACTTTTGCTAGGACACTCTATTGAATGTGAGATTATAAATACTAGCAAGTAATATTATTTCCCTTCGTATTTTCCAAAAAAGGTTCTTGTCTTTAGTGAAAAATAGCATACCAACCCTAGTCAAACATTTTCACACATTGTCACTTATTGTCGGGCAATGCACCAAAAAAACTTCTTCTTTTTCACATAAAACCTAGATATCTTTGTATTTTTCACTTTTTATTCTTTCTACAACAATTATATGTGGTGTAAACCTTCTTATTGACCGTTTAGATTATCATTTTAAAACATATTAATTTCACAAAAAATAAATTGTGAATTGAATTTTTTTTGAACCTCCACTCCTTGCACAGTTGTTTTGAATATGCTACACCCGTCCTCTACCTCTAAAAATTGGTATATAAGGAACTAACATCTTGCTCAACAAGATGGTAATGGATTTAGACCTTGTGTAGTGCAAAAATTTGACACCAAGTGAAGTCAAAGTCTACTGATCCACTGAACGCAGAGTAGAAATTGAACCATGTGCTTGACTTCAAACACTATAATCTTTCAATCCGTGTGATCAAAGTTCATGAAATTTTGAGAGTATATTATTTAATAAGTCTTAATTGAGATCCTACGGTCAAAACTAGAAATCAAAGTTTTTGTTTCCTTCTTTGTTCATTGCACTAGAATCCAACAATTTTGAAGTGTTTTAGGTGTAAAACTGCCACGGTATCTTAGGGCTTAACTCGGTTTTGAGTGAAATTTGCGCTTGTATTTAGGACATTTCATCATTAATCCATTTTTGGTATTGGATCAATTTTGAGCGCGTTTGACACTCAATGTGTGATTTTCATTTGGAGGACTTGTGTTTGCAAACACCGCGACCACACTTGCTCGCTACTTCCTCAGTTTTTGACTTGAAGATGGACACCTTCGGGTATTTCCGTTGTGTTGTTGCGGATTTTTGCAACTAGTGACCATGCATTGCAGGCGGGTGCCAGTGGCTGAAGTCATTTTCAATTTCTGCTTTTATGTTATTGGGGAAGAGATCCGGTTTTGATTTCTGGATTCATGTCTGGTACCTTCCCGTGTTGCGGGCTTATGGTCGGTGTTTTAATGTGGCCCTTTTTCTTGTTGTCTCTAGATTGTAATAGGGTGCCATAGGAGTGAAGTGGGATTGATGGCCGACAATACCTTTCTCTTTGGGGAGTTGTGGTTGGACATGTGCTAGCCGGAGGTGATGATCGGTGAACCACAAAATTTGGTGGTTGGCAAGTTGGTATAGAAATTCTATTTCTTATTTAAAGCCACATGGTGATTTTCATTTTGATATACTGTAATCCTTTTGTGATTAACAACTTTTTCCATATGGTTTAGACATGCACTGCGTTTATAGCTTCGCATAACACTTTAAAGGCAATTAATGTGAGTTGTACCACTCAATAGAGTTTACCACTCTTTAGAGCTTTCAGTATTGAAAATGCAGGGTGCTACAAGATAAAAGCAATGGTGTTCGTCACTAACCAATAAAAGGTGATAGGTAACACTACCCTTTTATAAAATGCTTTGCTTATAATAGGGAAAAATGGCTCATGTTTGTCTAGTCCTCTTTCATGTTACAATATTGACATGGAAAAGCTTGTAGAGATGTAGAAGTACACGTTGATGCTTTAATTTGCAACCGCTGATGGTATCACATTTAAACTACATGTAGTATGCAGACCTGATGTTCATTTGCTGTGGACCAAGGTTTGGCAAAGTCCGGAAAGATTTAATGAAGACATCTTGACCTTGGGAGACTCAGGATGTGTTAAATCTCAAATTTGCATGAAATATGTGAAGAATTAGATTGCACACACATTGCATGTGCATTCTCCAAAGAAACATATCACCAATTGGAGTTATAAATGCATCTTACAGCTAGGAATACATCGAATACATCAAATCCAATGAATCATGCATAAATGTATATGTTACATTAACATAGACATGTTTTATAAGTCAATGCAAAGGTGTCAATCTTGTGCACGTTTGAACCTCTTTCATTCAAAGTGAGAGTTTTTAGACTTGCACAAATCCATTGAATAATAAAGTAATACACCCTCCAAAATCCACAATTTTCACTACTATCAATATATGATAGTTCTTTAAACACTATGATCTATTCCATCAACCATTGTATGTTTATGCAAAATTTCCCTAAAGTTTAGGTCATGGTATAAGTTTGGTTTTGTAAGTTTGATGTGCACCAATATAAAATTTGTCGAGTTTCTAATCAAATTCCTTCCATTCATGATCAGTTCCTATAATGCACCTATATCAAATTCTTTAGTTCCTAATCTGGTTACCTAATACTTAATAATGGATCAAAACATGATCATAATGGTAGCAAACATTTGATGGCGATGAGTAATAGATTGGCGCCAATATAGTAAACCCCCCTTTTAGTAACCAACGAAAATCTATAATCCACACCTATAAAATTGGGGTGTAATATCCAACCTACTTCCATTCCATTTACCACCCATTCATCCATCCAAATGGAGGTTTGCTATTAGTCAAGATCCCTTACTTTTGGCTGGCACTTAATGAGGGCCACTTCACACCAGGCCAAGTCAAGAGTCCATTCATCAAAATTTGTGCCCAAACTATGGTGAGAGTCCAAACTTTTGGATAAAAAAAACATTAATATATATATATATATATATATATTGAAGCCTTTGGGCGGCTGTGGTGTGAAGCCCCAAAGCCCAAGTCCAAAGTCCAAACCCCATATCATTACGTCAAAAAATATTTGCCAAAGAAAATCAGCCAAAACAAATCAGCCAAAAAATTCGGCCTCTTTCATCACGGTCCAGATCTTGTTAGATTTTGATTATTTTGTTGAAAAAATTGACAGACTCTTGAAGGAAGTTTGGATCGACTAAAAACGGCCACCCAAGTTTTGCTCGAGAGTCCGTTGCCTTGGCGCCAAAACTCTCTAAAAGTACTGCCATGTAGGCACATTGGAAGACGACGACCTTTGGACTTTGGCCTTTGATGTGAAGGCCGAGAGGCCGGACTTTGGCCATTCAAGCAATCTCATTGGTGGAAACCGACGGACTCTCAACTCGGGCGTTAGGTGTGAAGCGGCCCTAAGAGTACCTATTGGCGCCTAAAAAGTCATAACTAATTCACATATCATTGGGAAATCAATGAAACTACTTGATTTGAGATTTTATTTCTATTCTCTACCTAGGAAAATAAAAATGTAAAATCATTTGTTCTGCCCATATATGCACAATGCTTAACTTGTCGGTTACGGAGGGTAAAACCTCGCATAACTGACAAGTTAAGCAATGTGCACATATGGAGAGAGGAAATAATTATACATTTATTTTTTAGTTACAGCCAATAGAATTGCAATTTCAACCCAAGTAATTTCATATTTTTCTAATGAAATGTGAGATGGTAATGAGTTTTCAGAGTATACTACCATGTTTAGCCGCTAGGCCCCAATAGGTGCTTCCCGTAAGCGCCGACCAAAAGTAAGGGGCCGTGACTAATAGTAAACCTTGATTAAAGGTGAATGGGTAGTAATGGGATGGAAGTGGGTTAAACATACCCCAATTTTAAAGGTGTTGGTTATGGATTTTGGTTGATTACAAGAAGAGTTACCTTAACCCTTTAGTCCCGGGGTGATTATTTTAGGATCCAATATGCTTCTTTCTGGGGTATAGCTCCTTTCGTGTGAGTTTGATGCACTTTTTTTCATTGGGAACCTGTGTAGCAATAGTTCAAACGCTTCAAATGGAAGCATTCCTGTGAGCATTGAAGAGCTACAATGATTTCTGTGAAGTGGGGTGAACATAAGATGTACCCAGAGTGTAGATACTGATGTGGATGATCTACCAACTATTGGGCATGATCTAGTACTCTCGTGGATTCAGAAGACCTCCGGCGTTAAAGGATGAAGCCCTTGACGTCGACGTCCCGTGAGCCCTAAACCCTAAACCCTGATGTGCGCATGAGGCTCCCGAACCCTCCTAAACCCTGCATCGTCTCTCCTCGCTATGGCGTTCGCCCTCCGAGTGCAGTTCCTGCGGAGGGCGCTCCTGCGGGAGCGTCACCTTGCGGGCGCCATCGCCGCGTCGGGGTTCCGGCTGCTGAGCACGACGGCCGTGGAAGACGAGGCGGGGGCGAATAAGGTGGTGGGGCAGGATCTGGTCGTGATGAGACGCGAGTACGAGAAGCAGATGTCGGAGCTGCGCAAGAAGTTCGCCGCGGAGCGCGAGCGCAAGGACCGGGAGAGGTCGCAGGTGGAGCTGCTGACGCGCGAGAGGATCGCCGTCGAGAAGAAGAAGCGGCTGGTTCTGAAGGAGGAGAAGTCGGCGATCCGCGCTGTGGAGGTTGCGGAAGAGATCAAGACTCTTCGCGCCAGACTCGTGAGTGCCCCTGCACACTCATCGCGCTTTACACTTTTCTGGGGAATTCGCTTCAGTTCGCGCTTTAATTGTTCGATATTTCCCCTCGCATTTGGTGTATTTGTCAGCGACATCTCATTTTCCATTCCATCCTGTGTTGGGTTTAGGGTTTTCCATTGTTTTTTCTTTTGAGCCCTAATTCTTTCTGGGTTGTAGAGGTGATAGGATTTTTTGGGGGAGGATTGGCTTCAGTCAATACATTTGGTTTCCTTAGGGTTTTGGGGTTTTGAGTATATTAGGTGCGTTCGTTTAAGCCCTAAACCTTGTGATCTTGTCTGCTATGGTGATTTTTAGGGTTTTCGTTTCTTACCTCATTTGTTTCTGGGTTCAGGAGGAAGAGAGGAAAGCGAGGGCAGCGAGACGGCAGTTTAGAGAGAAGAGGTTTCTTCGTTTAGTGGCGAAGGAGACGGAATCAGTGCGGCGGCAGAGCTCCATGTGGATTGAGGAGAAGGACTTAGAGAGACGCATATTGGACGCTTTAGTTGATCCATTTTACTTGTCTGGTTCGTACGCGTTGCCAGATAGAGATGGTCCCGTGTCCATGGGCGATGACAGCGATGAAGACGACGATGAGTGAGGACGACGCATGATCAGGTTCATGGATTTCATGATCAGGTACACAGCTCTTCATGAGTGACAAGTATTCATTGAACTTCGAGAATTCCTCCAAGAGCAGAGGCTGAGCGAATGTCGTCACTTTGAGAATGTGCGGGAGCTTAGTTAGTTAAAGGGAAAGGCAGGAGAAGTGAATACAATTGATGGCATGGTCATTTACCCGATTCTCAAGGAAGATGTGAATTTACACCCATTTCTAGTGTGTGAGTGCTTGATTTCAACCAATGTCAAACCGTTCTCCAGGTTCTTTGGATTGAAATGGAATAATTTAGCCTGGAGACTGAAGGGAAATTGCTACCGGATATTATTTCCAACGATTCCGCTTTACTTATGAAAATATTGCAGCTCGTTCTGCAACCGAGACTTGTGATTGAGATTCCGCTGCTCTTGAGAGGATCCCAGGCAGATGAGAATGAAGGCCGAGCTCTGCACATCCCATGGATTGCGTGAAAATCATTGTGCCTCCTGCTGCATTTGATGTGGCAGGGTCAGGGTCATCGTGGATTTCCTCGACACCGCGACTGAAGTGCCCGAATTTCTGTTCGCATGTCCTCTGCTTCCAAGATCAAAACTTGCTGCTGCTGTTTCAGTCGCGCCAGCAACAGCTTCGTTTTGGCCAGCTCCTCTTCAATCTCCTGTGTTTCCGTGTTTGAAGCGGCCTCGGTTCGTTCTGGTTCTGCAGGTGGCATATTTTGTGACTTGGTTGCAGCCTCAGTGGCTTGTCTCTGACACTGTCCAGATCTTCCTCGAGCACTGCTGCTGTGGCCAATTTCGCATACTCATTCGGCAGCGAGCTTTGTGATGGCGCTGTGCCCACATTTGTTGTCAGGTTTCTTTTGTCGTTCACTTTTTTCTCCTCCGTCCTCTTGTACCTGAATCAGCACATTGAATTTATCTTTTGGATTCTACTGAGAGAGAAGCTGAGCACCTCTAGTTCTGGTTGCGAGAGGTTGTGGAACGGGAACCTGAGTTCCAAAAGGCAGGACGCTCTTGAACCGCACTGCAAGTAACAGTTGCACCTGTTCATGTAGTCCCCTCCTTGCAAACTACTAGGCTTTCCGATGCTGGCGTTGAGTTGCTGTTCAAAACTAACTGTGCCATTTCTCATTTTCTGCAAACTTGGCATTGTACAGTACCCACCAATAAGTATACGTTCATTTTGCATATGTACGTTTCCACTCTACACTGCTGCCAACTTTGACACCCTTTTAAAGGCTGAAAAATTGTCAATTCACCATGATATTTTTGGCACAAGATCATTTCTACGTTGACAACATGTGTGCAAAATTTCAAGGTCGGAAGTCGAATTAAAAGAAAGATATTCAAGATCTACCAACATGGGTAGCACTAAGAAAAGTTTCATAGCTACGAACTTTGACACCCTCCCAAGGATTGAATTTTTTCTTTTTGCCCATGTAATTTTCGGCATGGGACCGCCTCTGTGTTTATTACATGTTTAAAGTCTAAAACATCCACACAAAGAGACATATTTAAAATCTAGCAACATGTGTAGTTGTGAGTGTAGTTGTAAGAAACATTTCACTCTTGGCCAACTTTGACACACTCCCAAGGATTAAATCTTTTGTTTTTGCGCATGAAATTTTCGGCATGAAACCATTTCAATATCAAATACATGTGTGCCAAGTTTTAAGGCTAGAATACCTACATAGCAAAAGATTTTTGAAATCTACCAACATGTGTAGTTGTGAGAAACATTTCACTCTTGCCAAATTTGACACCCTCCCATGGATTGAGTTTTATATTTTTTCCCATGAGATTTTGGACATAAGACCATCTCTATGTTGATTATATGTGTGCTTAATTTCAAGTCTAAAATATCCACGATAGAAAAGAAAAAATTCAAAATCTACCAACGTGCTAATTGTGACAAACAACCAAGGGTACCATTTCAACTTTGGCACCTTCCCTAGGTTTGAAAAATTGTTATTTTACTATAAAAATTTTAACACATGATCACCTCTATGAATATAACATGTGTGCCAAATTTCAAGGCTAGAAGATGAATAAAAAAACCCATATTCAAAATCTACCAACATGTGTAACTATGAGAAACAATCTTGTGTATCTATTATTGTATTCATCACATGGCTTTGAAATTTAACACACATGTTATGAGCATAGAGATGATCTTGTGATAAAAATTTCATGGTAAAATATCAAATTTTCAGCCCTCAAGAGGGTGTCAAAATTGGCAATAGTGAATGGCTTACAACTACACTTGTTGGTAAATTTGGAATATCTTTTTCTATATTCATCTTTTGGCCTTGAAATTTGGCACACATGTTGTCAACATAGAAATGATCTTGTGCCAGAAAATTTCATGGTAAAATGACATTTTTCCAGCCCTCAGGAGGGTGTCAAAGTTGGCAGCAGTGTAGTATGGAAACGTTCATGAACGTATATTTATTGGTGGGTACTGTACAGTGGCCTCCAATATGGAGGCAAATACTTCATTGTCAGAGCATAATTTTGGCATGATGCATGTCATATTTGACGGAGGTTTTTGGCATGTGGCAAGCTGAGTCATCACAATTCAATAAATATTTGTCTTACTGACACGTGGCTTATTTAGAAGTTAGTGCCTTGAGATTACAAGTTTGGGATTTGCCTAAATATCTGGTCGAGCGTTGCACGAAGCCTCAGGCTTGGAAGGGTGAAGGAGGGTAGGGACAAAACCGGCCCCTATTTTAATGTTGGAGGTGGGCCACCGAGGGCAATTTGAGGCCGCAGGCCCCAAATTTGAAAAAAAAAACCAAAAAAAGCCTCTAGAACCCTAAATCGGGCAGGGCCAGAAAAATGGTCCCACCCAAACCTGGCGCCCAACCCACGCTCGACCAGGGTGAATAAGGAGATCCACAAGTTTGGTGTTGTATAATACCAGGCAAGTCTCATTCGTCTACCCGTGATACATTTCCACACTACATTGTTGCCAACTTTGACACCCTCCTGAGGGTTGAAAAATTATCAATTTGCCATGAAATTTTCGACACAAGGTCATTCCTACGTTGACAATGTGTGTGCCAACTTTCAAGTCCAAAAGATGAATACAAAAAAAAGATACTCAAAATTTACCAACATGTGTAGTTTGGAAAAAAGTTTCACGGCTGCCAACTTTAACACCCTCCCAAGGATTGAAAGAACTTTTTTGCCTATGGAATTTTTAGCATGAGACCATCTCTATTTTGATTACACATGTGAATAATTTCAAGTCCAAAAGATCCACACAAATAAAACTAATTCAAAATCTAGCAACATGTGTAGCTGTGAGAAACATTTCACTCCTGCCCAACTTTGACACACTCCCAAGGAATGAATTTTTTGTTTTTGCCCATAAAGTTTTTGGCATGAGACTATCTTTATGTTGATCACATGCGTGCCAAATCTGAAGGCCAAAATCTCTATATATCAAAACATTTTGGAAATCTACCAACATGTATAGTTGTGAGAAACTTTTCATTGCTACCAACTTTGACACCCTCCCAAGGATTCAATTTTTTATTTTTTCCCAAGAGATTTTGGACATGAGACCACCTCTATGTTGGTTATACGTGTGCTAAATTTTAAGACCAAATGATCCACAAAAGAAAAAAAACAAATCTAAATCTACCAGCATGTGTAGTTGTGAGAAATGATAAAGGAAAACCATTTCACTATTGCCAACTTTGGCACCCTCCCTAGGTCCAAAAAATTGTTAATTGACCATGATCCTTTCGGCACAAGATCACCTTCATCTTGATAACATGTGTGCCAAAATCTGAGGCCAGAAAATGAATACAAAAAACCATCTTTAAAATCTACCAACATATGTAGCTAGAAGAAACAATTTTGAATATCCTTTTTTATATTCATCATGTGGCCTTGAAATTTGGCACACTTGTTATAAACATAGAGGTGATCTTGTTCCAAAAATTTCACAGTGAACTAAAAATAAATCAGCCCTAACGAGGGTGTCAAAGTTGGCAGCTGTGAATGGCTCACTACTACACATCTTGGTAGATTTTGAATATCTTTTTTTGTATCCATCTCCGGGACTTGAAAGTTGGCACACATGTTGTCGACAAAGAAATGATCTTCTGCCAAAAAAAATATGGTAAATTGATAGTCGACATAGAAATTATATTCTGCCAAAAAATTTATGGTAAATTGACAATTTTTCAATCCTCAAGAAGGTGCCAAAGTTGGTAGTAGTGTAGTGTGGAAACATATCAAGGGTGGACAAATGAGACTTTTCTAGTATTGTAGAGTGGGGTGACACCCAAATTGGCGCCTTGTGCAATTCCAAGGAAAGTGTTCACACTGCTACCAACTTTGACACCGTCCTAAGGGCTGGAAAATTGTTATTTTACCAATAAATTTTAGACACAAAATCACCTTTATGTTGAAAACATGTATACTAAATTTCAAGGCTAGGAGATTCAAAAAATAAAGAAACTCAAGATTTACCAACAAAGGGTAGTTGTAAGAAAAGTTTCAATTTTCCGATGGAATTTAGGGAGTGGAAACATCTTGATGTTAATTACACGCGTGAAAAAATTCAAGTCCGAAAGACCCACAAAAAATATGATATTTCAAATCTACCAACAAGTGTAGTTCTCAGATACAAAGGGGAAAATTGTTATTGCCTCCCTAGGGCTGAAAATTTGTTATTTTAACATGATTTTTTTTCTTGCAAGATCAATACTATGTTGTTAACATGTGTGAAGATTTTCAAGGCCAAAAGATATACACAAATATAGTTATTCAAAATCACGATATTCCCCTTTATTTCTCACAACTACACCTGTTGGTAGATTCGGAATATCATATTTTTTGTGGGTCTCTTGGACTTGAAATTTTCCACAAGTGTAACCAACATCAAGGTGTTTCCACTCCCAGAATTCCATGGGAAATAAAAAATTCTTCAGTCCTTGGGAGGGTGACAAAGTTGGCAGCTGTGAAACTTTTCTTACAACTACCACT
Source organism: Bryoerythrophyllum caledonicum (assembly GCA_963971425.1). Taxonomy (NCBI): domain Eukaryota; kingdom Viridiplantae; phylum Streptophyta; class Bryopsida; order Pottiales; family Pottiaceae; genus Bryoerythrophyllum; species Bryoerythrophyllum caledonicum. The sequence goes on along the minus strand of OZ020516.1, from coordinate 8,697,260 downwards.
TGTTGGTAAATCTTGAATATCCTTTTTTGTATAAATCTCCTGGCCTTGAAATTTGGTACACATGTTTTCAACAAAAAGGTGATTTTGTGTCTAAAATTTCATGGTAAAGTAACAATTTTTTAGCCCTCGGGAGGGTGTCAAAGTTGGCAGCAGTGTGGACACTATCCCTGGAATTGCACAAGGCGTCAATTTGGGTGTCACCCCACTGTACAAGAAGTTATTTTAGTAAGTGGGTTTCCACATTCAATTGCTTCCAAGTTTGTCGGTGACCTTTGGTTGGTATAGAATGATCACTGTTTATTATCTAACCTACAAAATTGAACTAAACTCTCCTTAACCCTTTAATCCTTTAAGAACGATGGTCAAATATGGTCGTTGATAGAATCTATGAAGGTCGTAGATTTTTCTGACAAAATCTAGGACACTCGTAGATTTTGTCACCGACCAATATCGACCATTGTCCTTAAAGGGTTAAGACCAATGAGCTTTTTTAGCCTACAAAAATCTAGAAGTATTCTAGATCGTGCAAAACAACATTTACAAACGGGGTACATTTCATCGTGATCCCACTTGACGGAAATCATTGTAGCTCATCAATTCTTGGACCAATTTTTATGACGCTAGTCCTAGTAGATGCCCATCTTCCTCCACCTCTTTATCATAGTTAAAGCCTTTCATAGAGGTAGCCTATAGCGTTTGCTATCGAGATTATTGTGCTGAAATGATACAAAAATGGTCCTTGTCATTGAAGAATTAAGGACAAAGTGGACCAGAAGGCCCAGGAGAATCTATGAGTGTAATAGATCATGCACAACAACACTAACACATAGGGTACAATTCATTCTTCACCCCACTTTATAGAAATCATTGTAGCTCACCAATGCCTCAATTGGTTGGAGGTTAGGAAGACGAGTAAGATCAAGGAAAGCAAAATGCATCGCCGCTCTGATGAGCGCAACTCAATTAAGTGTATTGATAAGTCGTGGCTCCTTGAAATTGTCTTAACAACTTGAAAGTGGTTGCCTTGCCGTTAAAGGCTTAAGGTATGTGGAGAACACTATATATGGTCAAGTATTTCACTTTTAGAATACAAAAAGTGTATTAATAATTAGCAAGACATACACCTATGCATTGATTATTCTTCAACTAACATACTTTATTTGGAACTCATCTTAATATCTAAAATTATTGTGCTCAAATATGACACCATAAATGTAGAATACATGCCCATTTTGCAACTTCTCAAACATGTAGTAGGTGCAACAATGACTAAGTTTGAAATATGATGTGTTATTAGATGGGGCATATCATATATACAACCTTTGTAACTATTGTATACATCAATTTTTACACCTTGTATGTCAAATACAAAGGAAGCATCATATTGCAACCCAAATGTGGCTTCTCAAAGCTTTAAGGGTTTACTCATGATCTAAACTTTTGGAAAAATTTGCACAATATTTAATAGTTGATGGAATGGATTACAAGGTACCTCCCTTCAAACTAGCCAAAATCCATAATCAATACTTATGAAATTGAAGTATATCCAAATCACTACCATTGCATTACTACACAATTAGTTCCAAATAGAGGTTTGCCATTAGTCATGGGGGCTACCTATTGGCGGCTAGGAGCTAAACGTAGTAGCACACTTTTAAAATTCACAACTAGTTCACATTTCATAAAAAAAAAAATAGGAAATCACTTGGGTTGAAATTGTAGCTAGACTATTGGCTATCGCTGAAAAATATAATGATTGTTATTTATTCTTAGCATTTATATACATTGCTTATTGTAGGATTTACCATAGTGTTTGAAGTCCATGTATATCAGTAGTGAAAATTGTGAATTTTTTAGAGTGTACTACTTTACAAATAAATATAATACTATAGGAAAATTCACACTTTAATCCTTAAGTCAATTAGAAACTCTATTTACAAGCACATATTTTATTCTACAGAATACAAGAAATATATAAAGTTTAGCAAGACATTCACCTTTGAATTGAATATTCTTTAGCAAAAATATTTCATGTGGAGTCAATATCCGAACCTCATCATGTTCAAATACTACACCAAACATGTAGAATATTGTAGCCACCAATGGCACCTTCTGACATTTAAGGGTTAAATGGACGAGGTCCATATGCGTACTATGTTGATAGCTTCGCATTGACATATTGTACATGAAGTAATCATTTATATAAAATTTTAATAAATTTTCATCTATTGTGGACTTGATTGTTTATAAAGATGTTCCAAAACTTAAATGAATCAATACAAAAGTTTTTATGTGATTAGGGAAATTGTCTTTTCACAAATCATTGGATAGTGTTCTAGAAACAAATCTCAATCAAGTTTTAGACCAAAATCATTTTCCACGTGTATAAATACGACTCAATATGTGGCATTGTATATGTAGGTATTCATTGTATTTGAATGTAATTTGGTGTAATTGGCAATGTGTCCAAGGTACTCCAAGAGTCCTATAATTCCAAACCACAATCCAATTTTTGAAAAGTGTGTGTATATTGTGTGTGCAAATTTGAACTTTGGACATCACAATCTACTTCTTCAAGAATTTCTTGCAAGTTGAGGTTCAACACATTCAAAGACCAAAAAAAGGTTGAAAATAGCTTTAAAAAACTTTGTGCTTAATTTAGCCTCAAAGGATTCAACCATGACAAGTTATTAGCTATGGTATTAATTGCTCAAGACCAAAAGTCTCCACAGTATAATATTCCTGAAAGTGCTTTCCGAAGAGGAAAGAGAGGATGCTTGATGTGCTACAGGAGGTGAGATTTTATAATGCACCAAAATAGATTGTCAAAAATCTCTTACTTCCTTTCTTGCACTAATGAAATGCATGAGTAGCAATGACAATCAATGCTCTTGGGCCCAATCCAATTAAAGCTAAAGCTCCCTCATTGTACCCCAAGTTCACATAAAGCTCATTGGTGGATCCCCCACACCTTTGAAAAGCCAAGTCACATGTGCATGTGGTCCCATTTACCATCAGAAGCCGTATGATTTGAGGTGACATATAGGTTCAACTTCCTTTATTTTCACAAAAACTCTAATATGTGGGCTTTTGCAGTTCTTGGACACATTCCCATGATTTCAATCTATATATTCCTAAAAGTCATAACAACCCAAGGTGGGCTTTGCAAATCTCGAGCATGTTCTTAAGGTTGCAATTTTATTTACAATTTTTGAAATTTTGTTCAAAGATGCAAGAAGAAATGAGGTAAGTTGAAATTTTTTTTTTGTTCACATTGAATCTATGGAAAATAGTTATGCCATCTTAAAGAAAAACTTCTCATGTGCGGGCACATCGAGGAACTCCAAAAACTTTTGCTAGAACACTCTTTTAAATGTGAGAATTTCTATACTAATAGGTAAGAATATCTCCTTTCAAATTTTCAAAAAACATTTCTTTTCTTTAGTGAAAAATAAGTATCACCCCGAGTCAAACATTCTCACACATTGTCATATATTTTTGGGCAAGGTACCAAAGAACTTCTTCTTTTCCACATTAAACTTAGAGATATCCATATCTTTTACTTTTTATTTTTTCCAATACAAGATGTGGTGTGGACCTTCTTAATGATCGTTTGGATTATCAATCTAAAACATATCAAGTACACACAAGAAAAAGTGAATTGGCAGTTTTTGAACCTTCATTCCTTGCACAATTTTTTTGAATATGCTACACCCCTTCTCTACCTCTAAAAATTGGGGTGTAAAGAACTTAAGGTATACCCCCTTATGACCGACAAATTAAGCAATGTACATATAAGAAGAACCCAAATAATAATACATTTATTTTTTTAGTCAAAGTCAATAGAATTACAATCTCAATCCAAGTGATTTCATATTTTTCCGATGAAAACTGAATAAGTTATGAATTTTCAAAATGTGCTGCCATGTTTGGCCCATTTCTCCCACTTGGTACCCTCCATACCCGCCAACCAAAAAGTTAGGGTCTTGATCAATAATAAGCCTTAATTTGGAGCCGACGAAGAATGAATAGATAGCAATGGGGTGGATATGGGGTGGAATTGGGACCAAATATAGAGTGGTGGTAATAAGGAGGAAGGTGGCGGTGATAGGAAGGTGGCGGTGATAGGCACCACTACCTTACATCATGCTTGATATAATGGTAATGAAATTTGACCTTATGTAGTGCAAAATTTTGACACCAAGTTAAGCCAAAGTTTGTTGATCTACTTAAAGCAGGAAACAAAATGAATATGTTTTTCAACTTCAAACACTATAATCTTTTAATCCATGCGGTCAAAGTTTATGAAAAATTTGTGAGTATGTCACTAAAGAAGTCCTAATTGAGATCCTATGGTTTAAACTAAAAATACAAGTTTTTGTTTCCTTCCTTACTCATTGTACTAGAATCAACGATCGTGAAGTTTTTTCAGTGTAAAATTGTCAAAAAAATTAGGGGTGAAGGGTTAAACCCTAAAGGATCATGTGTACCTACTGGGTACAAAACAATTTTGGGCAGGTTCCTAAAAATCCATTTTTAAAGATGACTTCTTGAATTTTTTTGTGAGAGTAGGAATACGGGTTATCTTTGCGGGAAATTTATTCATTATTTTTTTGGACTTACAAGTAAAAAGTTATGGTGCTTCAAACATAAAAAGCTTGACTCTTTTGGCAACTAGATAGGGTACTATAGAGATGAATAGTGCTACTATAGAGTTGACAACTGCACTATTTTGAGGTGGGTAGTAGTGAAGGCAAGTTCTAGTGAACCTTCATTGTTTTCACTTAAAAAGGCATAAAAATTAAGGATTATATTTTTTGAAAAATATTTTTTGCTATTCTTAGAATAAGTCATAAAAATTCTATTCACTGTTTGGATTTTAGATCCAACAATTATTTCTCTAATTAAAAAATAAAATTGCTTTCCGAAGTAAAGAGCCACTTTCTATTTCAGTGATTGCAAGTCATTTTTTTATAATCGTAACCACCTTCAATACTTGTGGTTTTTGGCGTGTAATGGCCTAACACAAGGTAGAACATAAATCCAATGAGTTTAAGCAAATATGTAGTGGAATATATGCCATTATCTTGAGTAAAGTATGCTGGCCCTGTCCGAGTAGGCTGGTAAAAATCAATTTTGCACTCTTCAAATGCATATATATTTCAATCCGTATGGTCAGAGTCTATGAAAAGTTTAGGGTGTCTTCTTGGGGTAGATATCTTGAGAATCCAATGGTTGAAAATAGTAATTTTTTAAAATTTGAATAAGTCCAAAGTGGCATTATTGGGGTGGATTTGGTGAAGCACAAGGCCCGTTCCTTTAGGCGTTATGGTATACCTCCAATGACCGCCACCTTCCTAACATCACCACTCTATATTTGGTCTCAACTCCACCCCACATTCACCTCATTACCACCCAATCACTCTTTGTTAGCTCCAAATGAAGGCTTACTATTGGTCAAGACCCCTGACTTTTGGCCAGCTCTCATGGGGTACCTAGTGGCTGAATTAGGCTAAAGTGGCACCACACTTTGAAAATTCATAAGTAATTCAATTTTCATCGGAAAAATATGAAACCACTTTGTATTTCCACTGCCTATCACTCAGAAAACAAATGTATAATTATTTGGGCTCTCCATATATGCACACTGCTTAATCTAGCGGTCATTGGCCGGTAGACCTAAATCTCTTCCATGGCACTATGGCGGCTGCCCGAGACGTGACGCAAGGACTCCATATTCAACATCACATAAGACACCCAAAATATCTGAACAGCCAGCGAGTCCTCGAAATTAAATAGAGGTGGGCACCAATGAAAACGGCAGGATCATGGTGCCTCAGGCAGTACTCGCCAGCCACTCCTCACGTGCGCAGTCAGGTCCCATGATTCCCATCGCTTGTTCCGAGTTCAAATGCTTTCATTTATGCTATGACGTAGTACTCGACAACATACTTCTTCAGTAACTGCTCGAATCCCACTGCAGGTTTAAATTATTTGCTTGGACTGGTCGCTGGTGGAGTTTGGCATGGCCTCCAGTTGTACCCCAGGTGGTCAGGCTGCTGTTCATGCCGTGCCCATCATTCTCCAAAGCGTCGGAAAGATTGGCGAGCTGGCTCCTCGGTTTTATTGACTTTCATGTGCCAATCAGGAATCATCAGGACCAGTGGTTTGGTGCATGCTGACTTCACACCAAACCATCAATGCTGACTGTAGGAGAAAAATGTATCAACACTGTTCATCATGATTTGTTCGGAGATAGAAACGTCGTTTTGAAAATGTCCTTCGTAGTAGAGTTTTCGTTGAAAGTCACCACGAATCTTAGGGTCTTATGTTAGTTACTGGGACCACATATACTTGACTTGGGAAAGGTGTGGAGAACCACCAGTCAACTTTTTGGGAACTTGGGGTACTTCGAGGGAACTTTTGCTTGCATGGGGTAGGGCCCAAGGGCATTGATGGCCATGCATCTCAGAAAAAGGGCGTATGAGATTTCCGAAACTTTATTCCTGTCAAGCAGTTTCAGGGCAATTCCGCACAACTTCAGCGACAATGCCTCATTTCTGCACTAAGGACTGAAAGGAAGGTGTCCTCAGTGTTTTAGCCCATGTCAAGTACACTATGTGATGTGCATTTCAAAGAAAGAATCACTACAATGACACACTTCATTTTTTTGGTACTAGCATCAGTTGTAGAACCCTCATTTAAAAACACCTACGGTGACAAATGCTCAAATCCAGGGCGTTGATTCATCGTGGGATTACAAAATTTGCTCCATACCTGGACATTAAACTGAGGCCAAAAATTCGAAACACGTACGTCCTCTGCCGGCGAGGAGATAGATACTCAGTACATTCACGGATAAAACAAGACAGCAGACACTGCGCTTTAGGACGACTCAATAAGATTTACCAACAACAAGTGAAAGATCACAATCCGGGTCCTACATCACTCTGCACCTAATACTACACCTCACATAAGCTGACCTACATTCACTCACTCACTCACTCTCCCTTCACTTGCTGACCGCACTCTTCTGGGAGGCAGTTACTTCACCTCCCTTCTTGTGCACAGCAGCCTTCATCTCTGTCCACGCCTCGATCCAGGTCACCATGGCCTCCGACAACTTCGTGAAGTAGGGGTCGATGCTGTTCAGCTTCTCGCCGACCTGCACCAAACCGATCCGACCATCATACTCAGACACAATACCATTCCCCTTCGTCTTCACTCCACGACCACAACCCCACACACACCAAGAAAAGCATCATCGGATCTAGCATTGCTCCGAAACAACCATCATTGCCATTGCCCTTACCTGCTTCGACAGCTCGATGTAGCACTGCTCCACCGTCACCGCCTCCTTCGGCAGCTTCACCTGCTGGAAGAACGGGATGATCTCCTCCTGCCAGAAGATGCCCTTGTACTCCTTCTTCAGGTTCACGAACGGGTTGCTCGCCTTGCTGTGGTGGATGTACGGCAGCCCCGTCTTCACGCCCATCCCCAGATGGTCGCAGATCACCTTGCAGCACCACCCCGCCCACATGTCGTCGTACCGCCCGATCGGCTGCCCGTCGCCCATCAGCCCGAAGTACATCGCCGCGCCGATCATCTCGCGGTCGAACGCCAGGTTCATCCCGCACATCGGGAACAGCGTCCCCTTCGGGATCGTCATCACCGCGTCCACGAACCGCGTGTTCTTCTCCGCCGGCTTCACCAGCTGCGTCGGCGCGTCGTAGTCCGGCACGTTCAGCCACAGCCCGTGGGAGATGGCCGTCGGAACGCCCTCACGCAGGCTGAATGGGTACCCGCGCACGAAGTCCGCACCTGCCCTGTACGGGTCGTACAAGGTGTTGAAGAACAAGGGCGTCGACGGCGACAACAGGTTCGTGATGTGCTGCTCCAGAGCGTTGATCTCGTGTCCTGATGGGTCCTTCGCCACCTACACACCACCACTCCATCGGACCACGCAATCAGCACGTCGTGCAGGACTGAAGCTCATCATCCAAGTCTCAATATTGGAGATTTTCATCAACTGGGAGGCATTACTCAGTCCAACAATCCAACGACAGGGCTCTCGCATGACTGCCAACACAACGCACACACCCTCCCATGACAAACCTCCAGATCGACCAACCCAACACTCACCCAGCAGTCGTCGTCGATGGTGAAGATGTACTTCTTCTTCGACATCATGAACCCGAAGCACCGGCACGCGCTGTCCTTGAACGAGATGCACGACGCCTTGGGCCCCAGGATGCGGTTGATGTCGTTGCGGTTGTACAGCTCGTAGTCGTAGCCCTCGGGCACCGTGATCTTCTTCGTCGGGTCGCCATCCTGCACGATGATCAGGTGGTACGGGCTCAGATACGGCCTCCACTGCTCCAGGAATCCCAAGTCCCGAATGGTGGGAATCACGATGTCGAGCTCATCCCTCAGCAACGGGCCGCGGACCGCCATCGCAGCTCCCAAAGTAGGCTATCAAGCTCTCGGATCTGGAGAAATTGAACAATGAAGTTTGCTCAATAGCGCGTCTAATATCAACCGAACTGTCAATCAAAAACAGAAGCTACTACAGAGCCCAGTGTACAATGAGTGGCGGCAAAAGCGAGATAACAAGAGAATGATACAAGGCGACAATCTCAATAGAAACCTTGGATACTACAACAAACTGATGGGGAAGTTGGAAGAAAACTACGTTGGTTCCACCTCAACTTTTTCACCCATTCCCAATAGTACTGATCCGCAACGCCCCTCACATGATCCCCTCCATCTAAAGAACCGATTGAAGAACCACCAACAGAGCATGCAAAACCCTCTCAAAATACCACATCCTCCACAGATCGGACCAGCAAAACCACAACCCTTGCAAGTCCTCCCAAAAGCAAGGAAAAATCAAACAGATACCAAATACCACAACTTGCAATGCAAAAACACACCAAAAAAAAAACCTTCCAAACCCCAAAACACGATCAGAACCTCCAGTTTTAGAGCTGCCACTGACAAGATCCGCTAGATCCCACACAGTGATACGGCGCAAGGGACCTAAATTACTGAAACAACTGTTGCAGAAGCACCAAGAGCAAGGTGGTCTAACCGACAACTAATGCAACCCAGGTTCCAGGAACTACTTTGCAGCCATGGAGACTAAAATGCAAGGTGAAAGCGATTGAAGGTTGGAGCCTGGGGGTTCACGTACCGAGAGCCGGAGGATTGAGACGAGCAGACGCCCTGGTGGTGCAAGTTTTGGCAGCGAGAAGCGCCGCTTGCGCAGTATAAAGGACGCGGTGCCGTTGTTTGGTGGGAGGAAGATGGGAGAAAGAAAAGTATGGCTCGGTAGGAAAAATCGGAGGGAGGGAAAGAAGGGGACCGGGGTAAGGAAACCGGGGGAGGGAAAGAAGGGGACGGGTAAAGAAACGGAGGGAGGCAAAGAAGGGGACTGGGGGAAAGAAACGGAGTGTGAGCCGAGTGGCTACTCCCCCAGATCTGTGGAGCTAGCTGTTGTCGATGAGTTTTTTTTTTTTTTTTTTTTTTTTTGAAACAAAACAAACCAGGTTTGATTGCGAAAAGTCACCAGTACAGACAAGTGCGCCAGTTCCGGCAACACCAAGGACTCAAGACCCCTAACTAGATATGAAACTCTTTGACCCAAACAATGTGGTCGCCTTGAACGCTACACAACAACTCATGACAACCCCAAGTGGAGTCGAAAAGGTTTGCCACCTTGTTCCTGCTAGCCTCGGTGTTGTCAGTCAGAATTCTGCCCCAAGCAATCCTGCCGTAGTCCTTGAGACCTTGCCAAATGACATTCTCGATCTTGTAATGATTCCACCTACACTTGTTAAACACCCAGTCATTTCTGGCAAGCCAAAAAGTCTAGAGAGTAGTCCCTCTAAGAAGGAGCCAAATTCTACTAAAGGTCGCGAATTTACGTGGGGGCCGACTTCCAGAGAGAGCCTGCTTGAAGTTAGCCTTGCCCCATTGGGAGTGAGTGGACTTTCTGAGGCGTCTAAGGATCTCGTTCACATAATCCCATGTGCTTCTGGCTTGGCTACAGTTCCAGAATCTATGCATGATGCTCTCCTGGTCCCGTGCTACACACGATGCAGCTGTCATCAATATGAGGAGAAGCGCGTTTCCTCTATTGGTTCTCAGCAATTGCTTTTTGCCACAATTGCCAAATGAGGCCCGCTTCTTTTCCACTACGGTCTTTATTCCACACGTTACGCAATCTGAGTTTGAAGTTGTGAGGAAGGATTTGACTCCATTTCTTCTGAACAACATTCGGAGGAGGGCGGCGAGCACGAAGTAACATCCTCCCACGTCTGGTGGAGTAGTTCAGAAAGGGGATTGGCTTTTTCTTGTCAGGCCAAATGATGCGACCCGGATCCCACACTGTCGATGAGCTTCACCGGTCTACCGTTCTTTGTATTGGTGTGAGCTTGAACATGGACAAGTGTCAAGTGGACGCACTTTGCAGAAGCGCGTCAACGCTGCTCCACTCTGACTCTCAAGTCGACACTGGCTGTCGAAGATATTGCAGCGTTTAGTAAGTAACAGTACTACTACTCCATGTGAAAGCTCGAGCACATTAATCTCTAAAGGACCGGGCCTTGTGCTTCATCAAAACCACCCCAAATCTGCCACTTTGACATGAGATATTATCAGACTAATTAAAAACATCCGTTTATTGTTTTCAACCTTGGGATCTTCAAGCTAACTACTAAAAGAAGACATCCATTTTTTTGGGTAAGAGTTGACCGTGCGGATTGTACGATACATGCATTTGAAGAGTGTAGATTATTTTCTTCCACTGTGCCATGATTGGACTACCGTACTTTGACTCAAAATAATGGCATATTTTTCCACTACACATTGCACAAGCTCAATGGTTCTATGTTCTACCTTGTGTTAGGTCATTGCACGCCAAAAATCACAAGTACTGGAGGTGATTATGAGAAGAAAAATGGACCTGCAACAACTAGGGGTATAGAAAGTGTCCCTTTACTTAGGAAAGCAAAATTTTTTTTAATCAGAGAAATAGTATTTGGATCTAAAATCCAAACGATGAATTGAATTATCATGACTTATTCTAACAATAAAAATAAATATCTTTCAAAAAAAGTAAAATCATCGATTTCTATGCGAAAACAATGCAGGTTGCAAAGAACTTTCCTTCACTATCACCCGCCTCAAAAAGGTGCGATTGTCAACTCTATAGCAACACTATTCATCTCTATAGTACCCTGCCCAGTTGCCAAAAGGAGCATGCTACTCATGTTTGAAGCACCCTAACTTTTTCCCTATGACTCACCAAAAAAAAATCCCGCAAAGATAACGTGAATTTCTATTCTCACTAAAAGTTTCAAGAAGTTATCTTCAAAAATGGATTTTTAGGAACCTTGACCAAAATCAATTTGTACCCTGTAGGTACAAATGGTCCTTTAGGGGTTAACCCTTTAGAGCCTACAAGGCCTTTGTGCTTTTGGTGCTTTTGGTATTGTAACTTTCACAATGAATGTGCTTTCACAATGAATTGTGGTGCTTTTGGTGCTTTTTGTACTTTTGGTATTGTAACTTTCACAATGAATTGTGGTGCTTTTGGTGCTTTTTGTACTTTTGGTATTGTAACTTTCACAATGAATGTGCTTTCACAATGAATTGTGGTGCTTTTGGTGCTTTTTGTGCTTTTGGTATTGTAACTTTCACAATGAGTGTCCATTGTCGTTGCCGTACGTAGGAGGCATTTGGAGCTCTCAGAGAGCTTTTCAACACAATGCTCCGATTTCCAATCAATTCAAGAATTGGCAAACTACAATGATTTCCATGATTGTCAAGAGCTTCTAATTATAGTAATATGTGATTTCTAGTAAAAAATGACTTCGTTCTTACTTTGGATATCAAATGGCCTTTTTCCACTTTAATTAAATATTCGACAAGGAGGTGTCGAACTAGAAGTTCGCCTACGATACTACTGTAATCATGTTGTGTCAAGATCTCCACAAAAAGCAAAACAAAACAACAAATAATTTTAGTTCTGACTTTAGAACACACCCACTGAACCAAAAACCGCCACTAGTGGAGTCCATGAAGTCTACTTCTTGCATAGATGAGGTCAGATATGGGTGTGCGTCTTTTGATATCCAAAGCCAAAAGGAAAAGTAAGTGACAAGTTTGACTCGTTCATCAAAGGGAGAATTATTTAGTTTGACGTATAACCGATTGACGTAGGTATACCTCCATAACCAACATGTTAAGCAATGTACATATATATGGAGAGAAGAAAGAATTATACATTTATTTTTTAGTGATAGTCAATAGAATTATAATCTCAATTCAAGCGATTTCATATGTTTCTAATGAAATGTGAATTAGTAATGAATTTTCACAGTGTGTTGCCATGTTTAGCCCAACTAGTGGGCGTCAATTGGTACCCCCTATAAATGCCCACCAAAAGTAAGGAGTCTTAACTGATAGCAAACCTCCATTTATATTGGTGAATGGGTGAAGTATATTCCGCTGCAAGTAGAGATAGGATCGTAGATGACATTGAGAGCGGCTAAGATAGGTCTGTGGTCCCAAGATGCCAGGGTTCTTGGTGTCGACTCTTTTGCTCGTGCATGGGAGGCTCAATTTTGGAACTCCGGTTCAAAGTAGTGGTACGACGGTGTCGTGAAGTAAATGAATATATGATGTGAAAATATATATTAATATAGAAAAATAGGGGGTATTGAATGGTCTAGGCCAACAGTGAAGATATGACTAGTGGATTCATCCTCAACCACACGGTCATACTTTACCGGGGCGAGCCTTATCTTGGAAAGTATTCATGCATCTTTGCACTAGCTCAGGGTTCAAGAGCATCAACCGGCTGTTACACTGCTAAAGTTTCAGCAGCCCCTAGGACCACGCGTCACACTAACCGTTCAGGCAGTCTATGGAAATGGAACTCTGAACTAGTTTAGTGTGGCGGAACGCTCAGCCAGCTCGTTGAGCCGTGACCGATGTGCGAAGATATCATCCAGTAGTATATAAGTGTTTGTAGCATTGGGATTACCCAAAATATGTAAAGAACCAATCACGATTGGTAATATGTTTATAAGTTTGGGGTATGTTATAATAGTTGATAAATTAGTTTGAAAGTTGATATGAAAGGGTTATTTTGTACGTTTTTGTTAAATTAGTTGAAGTCTTTGGATTATTTAGGACTTAAATATTTGATGTTAAGCTTTTAGATAAATTTTGGCCTTAAAGTTTAGAATTTAGTTCTAAATGTTTAAATAGAAAAGATAGAATTGAATATGCAAAAGATAGTATAAAAAATATAGAATGATATGGCAAGGGATAGAAGGATAAGGAGGTGGCAAAGGATAGAAGGAGGTGGCAAGGGATGGAGGAGGGATGGGTTTTGGATGAAAGTCCTCCTCCCATTCGCCGATTCTCATGACCAATGAGAATCAAGGGGTCTGTCTGCGGCCTTATCAAGCGTTTCAGCAACTTTGAAGGGGGCATTTGATCAAGGGAGGCCATAATCAAGTAGTTTGGATTTTGGGCTATACTTTGGGTACAAAAACATAGGATTTGGAGTTGGGATTAAGAAGTTATGAGCGTTTGAAGTTAGGGGGCGATTTGGGAACCTACTGCCATTCTTTTGAGCATTCCGGGAATTTCAAGAAAGCTTTTGGAGATCAGGGGGAGCGACTATAAAGGTGTTTTCAAGCTCTACCTTTTGCACAGAAGAATTGAAAGATTTGAAGTTTTTATGTAGAGATATTTGGAGCTGAACAACGCACAAATATTTTCTAAGACTGTAAGTATATCGCTTTGATGTTGGTGACGGTTTTGGCCATATCTTTGGCTTTTGGACGAGTTTTTGGCTAAAACTTTTCAAGAAGGTGGTTTATTACACTGAAAGCTATATCTCAAGTTTCGTAGCATTTGGAGCTTTTTCTTGGGAGTTATGAAGTTTCATTTTCTAAGGTTTGTAAAATTATATAGTTTTCTTAGATAGTTGGGTTTCTTTGTCCTATAAGGATTTGTGTATTGAAGTGATTGTCTCTTGAAAAAGACAATCTTCATATATATTTGGAGTTTCTCTTATCAAGAACTTGATTGAGTAAAAGTGACAGCCAAAAATCTAGTATTTTCTTGGAACATAAACTCTCTACCACATCAACAGGAAAAAGATGTGCTACAATTAGACGCCATCAAAGTTCGACATCCTTGTCAGCGCCAACAGTTACAGCTTGATCCAACGGCCTTTGCCAACTAGCCACGGGCATGTAACTTGTTGTATCAGTCGTATTGGGACGATTGAGTTGATCCAACAACGGTGGTAGATGTCATCCTTGTACTTTACCATGAAGTTGGAGAGGCTGCAATGCACAATGGCCGTAGTTATAAGCAGTTGTTGGATAATGGGATTTTTCTCTTGAAAGCTATTTATGTTCTCCAGTCTGGTTCATGCTTGTACGGGAGTCTGGAAGAGTTGCCATTGCCCGCCCTTGATGACTCTCATTGGCCCCTCCCCAACATGCATACATGAGAGGCTTTTAGATCAAAACTAGCCATGGACATTGCAGAAGCAATGAAAGGAAGAACGGGGAGTAAAGCGGCTCATGTGAAATGGTTCATGCCAATGCACATCATGGTAGATTTGTTTGCCATACCAGAGAACATATATCGTACTGCTACGATGTATATCTTCAAATCACCATCCGACGCAGTTTTGAACAATCTAATGGATGCTCGATGGGACAAAAAATTTCAAGTACGCCAAGATGTGCTGAAATCTATTATCAGCAAGGCTAGTATGGTCTTCCGATATCATTTAGTACGTTAGATTTTATACTTCAATTTCTAGAACATGCGCTACGGAAAGGAGAGCACTGCAAGGGTACTCATCGATCAGGCTGTGATTCCGCACATGATCTCTATTACAGTTGAGTTTCAAGAGAACAAGTTGCCTAGGTTTGAGGTTGGTTCACTTGGCCAATGTCGCACAGTCAAGAAGAGATTACTATTTTGTTGCTACGGAAGGTCATCCCCAAATACTACGACCTTGTTGTGAAGCGCCCTGGTATTGCTGATTTCAAAATCAATGCTCGCTCTCAGCGAAGCACAGAGATTAGAGCGCTCTTGGTAGAGATGTCTAGTACCATGATAATGGTCCCATCCTGATGAAGCACCACATCACAAAACCCTCAGGCAGAAGCTTGCAATAGACATTGAGATGAGGATTTGAAACTGCAATTGTACTTGTTTTGAAAATGCATTTGCAATTGTAATACATTGATTTCTACATTGCTTAAGCATTTCTTTCTTCCTTTCTGTGGAAAAGTTTATGTTGCTTTAGCATTTCAAAAATTACATCTGTCGATATTTTGTGGTGTTTCAAAACATTTAAATTTTACTGCTAAAAATAGATTACAACCTTACTTCCTTTGTGCTCTCGGCTGCCACGCTTCCGATGATCACAAACTACAAAAATCAATGTTTGTTGCATCAACATGGTGTGTTGAATTTAAGGATTGGTCTCTCAAATTTTGACCGAGGCTTGTAAATCTTTGCCAATTGAGGTCAACAGCTCTTCCTTAGATCAATACCACCATCAAGGACTCAACAATCAACAATTAATAACTAATAAGTATATATATATATATATATATATATATATATATATATATATATTTATTCAAAGTTATTAAACGGTATTTACCTATCATTCTAAATTAAAGGGCTAGGTTTGCATCACCGCTTTTGCCAATGTAACAGAAGCCATTTTAGAGGCTTGCAATTCGGTTTCCTCCAAGTTGATACCTGCATCACCGCTTCTTCCGGGCGACAAAAGCCATTTAGAGGAATCTCTACTTCGTTGAATAAAAATCATTATGATGGACCTATAGAAAATGTAACCATAGGATCCTCTTTTAAACTTATATGAGATGACGCATAAAATGTTTTGTAAACTTTGACCATACAGATTGAAAGATAATTGCGGTCAAAGTGTACATTTTTGTACCACGTAATTACACTTGGGCTTGTAGGGGTTAATTAATGAGCATATGTTCAACAATTCCATAATCAATCTCTTAAATTAGTATATAATAATGTAGAGATTCGTAGGTTTAATTTTTAAGGTACAATATTCATGATAGTACCTAGATGTAATGTTGAAATATTCATTCTATATCTATGTGATATCCATGGATATTATTAATAAGGGCGGCTACGTACTTAAAATGTTGTTCACCATTGTAGCTAAACTTCATTATGATTTTCATTTTTTCACAATGTATCATTAGCAGCCCAAGAGTTTAATTAATTTTTTATAGCTAAGATTAGCCAGTTTTGGGATCGATGCATAGATTTCATTTATTTCAAATTATTGTTGGTTTATTGAGAACAACAAAGGGTCCACTCGTTTGTACATAATAAAACTTGAGAAGGGATCCTAGAAAAGAAAGTACATTTGAGTTTTATTTAAAATCCAAAAGGAAAATTAGAAAAAACTATAACAGACATGATAAATGTACTTTCTAATCTGACTTTTATTTTTATTTTTTTGACCAAATTTTTTTAATTATCAAAAGTCAGACCGATTAATGGAGGATGAAAACAAAATCATAAAACCAAAAGAGGAATCTTAGAAGAGATTTTTTTCCTTAGAAACAAACCAAATCGTGAAGGACTCTAAGGGAGAGATAAACAATCCAAAAAAACATAAAGAGACAAAGGAGGAACAAGGAATGACAAGATCAAAAAAGTTAAATTATAATGTAGTGAGAGGGAGTGTTGGATAATTAAAAATTAGAAAATAGAACGACAAGAAGAGTGGGTGATGGAGTGGGGGACATTTAGAAACTAAAATGGAAAGAGAGAGAATGAGGGACAATTAAAATAGATATCAACTTGGAAGGAGAAAGAGTAAGGGACAATTAAAAGAAATTAGAATGATAGGGAATAGGAGTAGGAGTATAGGACAATTGAAAACCATTCTTTGACCATGCACTAATTACCAAGTTGTACTTACCATGCACTAATCATCATGCACCACTTAAAATGCAAAAATCCCTTATTTTTATATTCTTTTGTTATATAGAACAGATAGAGTAGACTAGTAGAAATGATCACGTAAATTTCACGTGGCATCGCGCAGTCGTTCTCCATTCCTGTTACATACTACTAGAGTTTATTTGTAATTTACAATACATATGTACAATATATATCCTACTAATAGACCCCTCTTGTCGCCAATGGACCACGGAAAATCTCCAATTAAACGTATATGCCCAATATCTAATTTAGATGTTTGGCTGCCTACAAAATAAAGTAAAAGTATCAAAGCAAATGCCACGTGTTGTCACCGGGTATCCCCCTTGTGTTTACATAGAATAGAGTACTAAAATAGATACAATAAAGTTCAATGAATGGCATATCTCCTCTTCCTCTCTTCTATGCTTTAAGAAGCCACGGACACTCTTAAAGTCGTAGCAAGCCGTGGGATGATGCCACGTAGCATTTACTTTGGATCATCCGAAGGGTGTGGAAGTTGACACGTGGCATTTTACTTTATATAACCAAGAAACCTAGGTATCTAATTGCCTAAAGAGGCTCAAATGATTAACTCCTAAGGGTCCATGCCATTATAGGAGAATCTCCACTTTGTTCTTATAAAAATGTTAAGATGAATATATAAAAAATGTGACTACAAGGTCCTCTAAACTTATATTTAGATGATGTGATCAGTTTTATGTGAATTTTGACTGTACAAATTAAAAGATAATTTCGGTCAAAGGACATTTGTGTATATTTTTGTACTCCGTAGGTACACTTGGGCCTTTGCGGGTATATCAAACAAAGATTCATGGCCTAAATCTCTCATACGCATGGAGAGCCATATCTATCTAAAGTTGATCTAGATTTTGATTAGAAAATGAGCTATGATGAGAGCAACATACATTTGTTCAACTGCATAACTATAAAATTCAAAACAAAATATGGGTCTCTTTTGAAATTATCACACTAGGTTGTCCCTGCCATAAGAGCTTTGTAGAGGTATTTTCTATTATTATTTTTTGATTCATGATTTGAAAGTTAGTACCACTCAAAGTTAAATTGGGGACTCCAGACAACTTTAAAATTATTGAAATAAGTTTCTATGAATATTGAGCTATTTCAAACATAAAGATAATATAATATTCTTTGAAGATGTCAAAAATTCTTGTCTTTAGTGCAAATAAACATTTTAAACCCAAGTAAAACATTTTCAAACATTTTCGGCAAGGGAGGAAAAAAATTCATTTGTTCTACATAAAACCTAGGGTTTTAGGAGGTATTGTTTAGTTTAGGGAGAGGTTGGTTATTTTCAATTTTCCGTTTGTGAAGGAGAATGGAGATCTTTATGTTTTTCACTTTTTATTTTTTGAACAATAATTTGTGGTGAAAACCTTCATATTGATCGTTTCAATTATCATTCTGAACCATATAAAGTTCACAAAAAAAAAACCGTGAAATGGCAATTTATAAACCTTTACTCTTTGCACACTTGTTTTGAATATAGGCTAGACTTCTTCTCTATAGGCTAAAAATTGGTGTATAGGAAAATAAAATCATACTTAAGAAAATGTTAAAAGATTTAGAACTTATGTAGTGCAAAATTTTGATACAAAGCGAAGTCAAAGTCTGATGATCCACTAAAGGCAGGAAAGAAAATATACCATTTTCTTGACTTCAAACACTATAATCTATTAATCCATGCGGTGGATTGCAGCCCAAAAAATATGGTGAATTTCTATTAAATTCTATTTTAAGATCTCACGGATACAAATCAAAAAATTTACTTCAAAATTAGATTTTCTTTCCGCGTTTTGGTAATGGAAGTTTTAGAGTGTTTCTTGAGAGAAAATGCCTTGGACTCTTAGGTTTTCATGTATACAACAATATAGTATATACAACATATGTACGATATATATACAATATATGTAATGTTATGTGATAAATATTCAGATACACTACATCTTAATATTTATGTAATGTCTAGGTGATCTTATAATATCTAGGTGATACCTAGGAGATGGTACCTTGATGGTACCTGGATAATGCAGTCATGTTACTTGCCGCCAGCTAAAACAGTCACAATATCCGGCAGAAGCAATGACGGAGGTATCAATTGGAGAAGTCAAGTTATAGGCCACGGTTGGAGAAAGAGTTACAGGCCTTAGTTGGAGGAAGCCTGCTCAGTTGGAGCAGTATTAATCAATGCAACATGATGCAACAAATCTTGTTTGTAGTGCTGCAGCTGGTGAGCGTTGGGCACGTGGAGGAATACTGGGGGCAATTGCGTTGGGAGCTTTGCAGCTATGGAGCAATGGAAGCGCTGCTGCGCTGGTCAATCTATCTCTGTTACGTCCTTCTAATTTTCCTTTTGTTTTCTTTTGTTTGCACCAATCATTGAGATGAAAATAAACATGTTAATAATCATGGAGATTAATTTTTAGAGTTGTGTTACATGTTATAAATTCTAGATGTTATATGTTACATGTTATAACTTGTGTTTTGGAAGTGTAGTCTCTTTTGTTTCATCCGTATTTTGTTTTGGTTTTATAGCTCTACTGTTTCATCCGCTTGTTGTTTTAGAAGTGGAGTGTTCTGTAAAACAATAGTTATTGTAGCAGTTACTGTAACACTAACATATGAAGTCAAAGCATAAAAAGGCAAGCAAGCGGAAGCGGAAGGCAAGCCGCAGTCCAACGTTGATGCTTCAGCTTTCTGCAGCCGAAGTTTGCAACAATAACAATGAGTTGTTGTCAAATCCTAATGAGATCCACGCATTCACTCATCGCGGGCTCTGCACGGAGGAGTTTGATGAGCTGTTCGACTTTGGGAATGTTTGAAGAGATGTGCCGGAAGGCATGTTTGCGACAAAACTTATGTTGTTGGAGCGGGACGCACATTATCGGTGAAAATTCTTCATCATGCGCAGGGGGCTCTCTGCCAAAGGTCCGTTTGTTAAGGATGACTCCAAGTATTATAACTTCATCGTCCACGATGAAGTCACAAATGTCTGAAAGGTGGGCGCTCAATCCAATTGCTATGAACTAGCGGGTGCAAGGACGCGGAACAGCTGAAGTTGTTTAGGCAACACTATTTCAAGCTCTACGGAAATAAACATGACAATTGCTACTACTCCATGCAATTCCTAAAGGCCTGCTTCGCTATCTTCATCTACGACAAACTCGTCAATTGATGCGCCGAAGCGCTACAGTGGCATAGCAAACGATAGAAGAATGTGTGCTGCAACCCTAGAAGCTTGGATCTATTGCGATGCGCTACCAAATTGAGGGCTTGTGCGCGATAATTGCACAATTATCTTGTAGATCGACACAGGTAAGTAGCAGAGCCAGTCCCGTTCAAGGCCTTCTCGCTGCCAACAAAGAACAATGCATCCACCTTGCAAAAGTGGAAGCTTGTGCGGCCCAGCTTTAAAATGCACTCCAAATGCTGGATATTGCCTTTGACAAGATGCACATCGATGATGCAGATGCGGAGGAGGCACTAAATGATGCATACATTGCAACATTAAAAGAGACAAAATGCCTTCTCCGTGAAGGCACTTCAACAACAAAATACAAAGCAAAAATCGCGGAAACAGATCAATTGTTGGTGCAACTCACTTTGATGCGGGAGGCACACGATATATTTTAAGCGAACGTTTGTCAACTAGAGTCCAATGCGGTGTCGCAATGTGCTACGTATAATGCGGCTATTGCGTTATTGACAACCGCTCAAGCACAAGTCGCTAAAGCAAGGCAACAGTCACTTACACCCCAGACACTGAGGCCTTTTGACTGTTTGTAGGCATCATCTATTTCTCCCTTTGGATTTGATGGCAAAGAGAGTTGTGCGTATTGTGGATTAGGATTTCAATGGAAAGCGGCGGTTCTGTCATCTTGCACGTGTTTTTTGCATGTTCCGTGCGTGGCGAGAAAAGCTCGTATGTGAGCGGTGAGCGGAGAGTAAAGAGCAGAAAATGAGAGCAGAAAATCTTACATTTCATGTGTACATAATGCATTGAAGGGGCCCTACTACCGTGGTCTTTTTTAGGTAAAATTTAAAACTAATACAAATATTTTCTTTTTTTGGTGTAGATAGATGATTTTTAATTTTTTTACAAGAACTTTTTGAATTTTTGTACTTTTTGAAGGCCCCTATTACCGTGGACTTCAAAATGTAGAAACTTCAAATGTAGAAACTTTAAATTTATCAATTTATATTTATAGAATTAGGGCTGACATCAGCGTATAAAAATTTATTGAATAGTGATGTCACAATTATTAAATAATAAATGATACTGGATTTTTCTTAACCCCTCTATGATAAAAGACCCGAGGTGGGCTTTTGCAAATCTTGAACATGTTTCCATGGTTGAAATTTATAATTACAATTCTTAAAATTAAGGGATTAAAGTTACTGTGGACCTTCATTAACTTACTTCTATATCGCTCTTTATCCATATATAGATAAACTAAGCTTAAATTAGTTTGTGCTTATGATGTACATAACATTACAGCTGGCATGGTGCCCAACAATGTTTGACTTAGATTAATATGTTGTTTTTCCTAAAGACAAGAATTAATTTTTCCATATTATCAAAGCAAATAATAATATTTCATGGTATCATTACATTAAGTAGTTTTGATAATCCCTGAATGACCAAGTGTCCCATTGGAGAGACAATTTTGATTTTGGGCACGTTCCTAAAATTCGGTAAAAAATATTCTTTTTTGGATTTTTTTGTCTAGATTGTCCTTAATAAGATATTTTTTTTGGAAATATTAAAAAAAAATGGTTTCGTAAAATGAAATTTATTAGCCTTCAAAGTTCAAAGTCAAAATGGGGACTTCGTCACTTCGGACAACTCCAATTTTTTTGCTAGAAGTTTCTATTGACATTGAGATTTTTCATACATATAGAGAATATTACTTTCTTTGAAGATGTCAATAAAGGATTCTTGAATTTAGTGTGATTTTTTTTAAAACCCAAGTCAACCATTTTCACATATTGTCGTGCAAGGTACTAAAAAAGTTCTTATTTTCTACATAAAACCTAGAGATATTTATATTGTATTATTTCACTTTTATTCTTTTTACAACATCATGTGGTGGAAACCTTCTTATTGACCATCTGGATTATCAATTTCATACATATTAAGTTCAAAATAAAATATCGAGTGAATTGGCAATTTTTGAACCTTCACATCTTGAACACTTGTTTTCAATATGCTACACTCCTTCTCTACCTTTAAAAATGAGTGTATAAGGAACTAGCATTATGATTAAAACAATGGTAACTGATTTAGACTATGTATAGTGCATAAATTTGGCACCAAGTGAAGTCAAAGTCTATTGATTCACTCAATGCAGGGAATCAAATGAATAATTTTCTTGACTTCAACCGCTATAATCTTCATATCCGTGTCGTGGATTGTAGCCAAAAAATTATGATAAGTTTATGTAGTAGTATTTTCTAAGATCTTACGGTTAAAAGTCCAGATTTGTAATTCAAAATTAGATTTTCTTGCCACTTGTTGATAGCGGCAATTTCTGAGTGTTACATGAGGGAAAATGCCTTGGGCTCTTAGGAGTTTCTTTTTAAAGTGCCTCACGTTGTGCACCATCATGGGCGCTTTTTTTTAGGGAGTTTCTTTTAAAATGCCACACCTTGTATACTGTTAGTTGAGCTTGCACGGCGCAAGGCTTTTTAGGGACATAAGGTTGTCAGTATCCGTTGTCCTCCCGCCCATCAACTTCGGATTGTGTCATTGAATCACTTACTTGATATATATGCGGTGATTGGTTGGCATTGATAGAGTCTCTAGAGTGCGTGAGGGACGGTGATCTAGGAATGTGAGAGAGCGGAATTTTGCAATCCTGGAAGGGTTTACACGAGCCCGTGGTTTGCATTGTTTCCTCCCTTGCGATTGATCCTTCAAAAATTCTGCAAAGTGATGCGAAGACGTTCTTCAATCCCGCGCCCCTACAAGTGATGGTGCCGACTTCGCTGCAAGTGATGGTGCCGACTTCGCTGCAAGTGATGGTGCCGACTTGCAGGAGCGTGCAGTTGACTATTGTCTCTTCCACTGTCTATTGCCTGCGCGCCAGTGTCTGTTGTTTGTGTGTGCGCGCCGCCCGTTTGTCTGCGCGTCTGTTGTCTGTGTCCGCGCCGCTCGTGATCTTTACGGTGTAGGATTTTGGCAGCGGAGAGGTCTGAGGACGCCCGGGTTACGCCAAAGCAGGACGCTCGGCAACACTCTGCGTCAACTACTTTAGAAAATTACTCATACAGGAGATTCTGTCCCTAGAGGCTGAGGGCGAGCGAGAGGGTTCCAAGGAATTTTCACCAAGGTCCTTACAGAGAGACGGGAGCAGCGCAAGAAATAAGATGATGCGCATGTAGATGTGGACATGGTGGACGTCTTCACCAACGAGGAGAAGAACAAAATTACGGATCTAAACAGTAGGCGAGTCCCCTGGGTGGGTTCAACCGTGACAAGTCTTTCTACCATATCAAGTCTCTCCACCATTATATACTCACTCTATTTATCTGCCAATGTTCTTACACAGGATGCATTCGCTAGAGGTACCGACATCGAGATCGTCACAGTCGAGTGGGCCATGGCACATGATGAAAATTTTGAAACCGCTTGTGACAACGAGAAGTCATTCCTCACGTGCGGCTGCATCGCTGTAAGTTAATGCATCGTTTTGTAGTTAGAGCTCGGGGAAGAAAGATATGGTGGCTACCACGGCTGTTGGAACGCTAGGCACGCCAGGCTGGCCTCTGTTCATGCCGCGGTTCATCTCGGGCTGCTTGAGTGTGGCGGAGATTCAGCGATTGTGGTACACTGTGATTGCGACCCTGCAGTCCAACTAGCGTGCAGCTGAAGCGGACGTTGACGTTGACGTGCGAATGCGGAGGAGGGTTTGAATAGCTGCAGCAGGAAAGCTGGAAGAACTTGAAGGAGGTTGAGGCCGTGACATCATTGGCAACACCGCTTAAATTAGGTAACATTTCGAATCCGCTGAAACTTAAACACCTGGTGATGTTACTGGAGCTACCCTGGCATTGAAGCATTCCCTCTCTACACTTGGAACATGTCCTTTGTCACCCCTTCAAACTCAATTCACCTCAATCACCAACAATTCACACTCACAACAACACCAACAACATCGAACATTCGACATATTATATCCCCCACAGCCAAATCCACCCACTTATTTACCTCCTTCGCACCCGCCGCTGCAGATGAATCCCATCCACACCAGGTTCGGCAATGTTGGTACATAACTTGGAGATTGAAGTGGAGGTGTGAGACGATGTTGTGGAAACTGAATAGGAGCAATTAGTTGAGAGATTGTCCAGGATCGCTGGTGTTGGTCGAACATGTTTCTGTTTTAGAATAAAGGGCGGCAGCTGAGATCTTGGTTAGAACTCGGTTTTTGTGAAGATTTCATGAAAGGTGTCACCTTTTTTCGGGTCTCGTGTACCTTTCGGCTATTGTTGGTTCTTGGTCTACTATTTCTTGTGAATTTTCAAGTGATGGATGAGAGAAGATAGATTAGGCTAAGCAGGAAGGAGTTGATGATAGTTTATACCCAATTCATGTGGTAACATTTGTATTGTCTGATTTTGTGGTAGATCCTTTCCGGGAGAGAAGAGTGGGTGTGTCCGAGCCGCGACATTTTGTGCTGGTTTGCGGCGGGGGATTGGGCGTGTGGAGCTGGTACAAGGTGGTAGATCTGTTGAGGTGCGGTGCGGGAGACTGGTAAGGGATGAGCGTAATCGAGGAGACAAATGGTACGTTGATGTGGATGTTGAATTGTTTGACGATAGGATGCGGGGGCTGATGGGGAAGGGTGACATGGTGAAAGAAAAGGATTTTGCAGATGTGGAAAGTGTACTGGAACACCTCGTTATCATTGACAGCCCATCATTATGCTTCCTTCTAACCACAATTAATTACATTAACTTGCAATTATATTATACCAGAAATTGAATATCCAGTCCTACAGTGGCTAGTAGGCATTTAAC
The DNA here is from genome assembly GCA_963971425.1 of Bryoerythrophyllum caledonicum. Taxonomy (NCBI): domain Eukaryota; kingdom Viridiplantae; phylum Streptophyta; class Bryopsida; order Pottiales; family Pottiaceae; genus Bryoerythrophyllum; species Bryoerythrophyllum caledonicum. Next base: position 8,672,174 of record OZ020516.1, on the reverse strand, counting down.
AATGATTTTTTGCACAATCTGCTATCTAGGAATCTGAATGCGCTGATGGTACCAACGCTGGGCACACTGGTAAATTAGTCTTCGGTCGAGGGGTGAAGGCCTCAGATTCTTAGTGTGTCGTTGGTTGCATATTTCTTTGTAATTTGAGTTGGTTCAAAACGAACATCGGATAATAGGGATACCTGTCAACTAACAAATTTGTAAACAAAAAAATAAAAAATAAAAACAATTTAAAAACAACAAAATAAAAATTATATAATTTTTTTTTTTTTAAAAAAAAATTAAAAAAAAAAAAAAATCCAATTCGAGATAGTAAATAAAGAGGGTGAAAAGACACACGCCAAGAATCCTAAAATAGATGCGTGTGAAAAGATCCACACCAAATTTTGAACTTTTTTGCACAAAAAAAGTATAATTTTTACACTTTTTCCCCGAAAAAGTCTTACTTTTCATACAAAATTTTGAACTTTTCACTACAAAGTTATAGAGTCACCAACCATTATAATGAAAAAGTAATTTCATTTTAAAATCCGGAAGTCATACATGCTCAAAAGTCTCAAAGCTTTCACTTATCAGGAGTCAAAAGACGACTCCAAAGTATTGTCTACAGTAGCTTGGTCGTCAATGAACTTCATGACACCTGAGTTTAGAACATCTTGCCTTCGTTTTCTTGTCCTAGTTGGGGGTGTTTTCAAAATTGCAAGTGCATTTGCCATGTCCTTAGCATAAACAGGCATAGACGCAAAAGAAGGTGTGTTGCTCATAGTATGATTCAATGCTCTGCATTGAAAAAATAAAATAAAATAAAAGCTTTGATCGATGTCCATTTGTACATTACAAAATATACCAAATTCCATCCATTCTACTTACTGCCTGGAAATTTTTGAACGCTTTGGTAATGGTGTTGGCACGAAGTCCATATCATCCAAGTCCAACTGTGCATCCGGAATATCCTCTACCAGCTCTTCGGGATCAATTGAATCGTTTCCACCCGATACTTCGTCGTCATCGGCATGAATAGTAATCATTGGCTGAAGTAGTGCTTGAAAAACCTCCTAATCAGCCTCAAGAGCAACAATGCGTCTTCCGTGGTCCTTACAGACAATTATTGAGGCGCCTACAAAAAGCATAACAAACAAAGGATTTGAAATACTAGAAAAAAAAAACCACAAAGAAAGTTTATGAAGATAGACTCACCAACGCCTACAGTAACGTCCACAACAATGCTCCCCACGTCACTCACTGACAAAATCAAGGAGGAATAGAAGTGTTGCCCACACTCCTTCGCTCCCCGCCAGACTTTGCCATTGGTCGATGTCTGGATTTCCTTTGTTACAAAATTCCAAATAGTATCGCCTTGGAATATGTCAATGTCCATATCAATCAGAGCCTTGTTGGTGCAGAATCAAAACTTGGACTTACGTTGGACCAAGTAAGGCTGAACAATTGACGGTGCTCTAACAAGAAGGGCCACCCGGAAGAGTTCCGTGTGGCCTTTCACTCCAAACGTGTTCATTCGGTTGACTCCGTACCACTCTTGGTGAAATTAGAAACTGTATGCCGCGAAGAATAACCAAATGGTTTTCTTTGTCAGTTCGTGCCACGTGGTCATCCGCATACACAATGAACATGCCTCCATCGTTGTGCAGAAATTTGTTGGCGAATGAGAAAATATTCTTTATCTAGAGAAGGTCGAGAACATTCCATGAGGGCACATTATCGGAAACGCTTGACACTAGTTGATTATCCGGTACCTTCGCAAGAATGAGATCAACTCGCGCCTGTTTGTCCATAGTGTTCCCATCCACAACACACTTCTTCTTCTCGTTCCAAGGCATTGCAAATAAGGCGATCTCCTGCGAGACGGCCTTGCAAATCGGAGAATTTAAAATTAATTCAACTGGACCATGAGACATACTTTCAATTGGCGAAGTCGGGATGAGCAGACTTGGCGTGGGATCAATCAGTTGTTGCGAATGCGAAAGATGAACTGATTGGGATTGTTGTGCAGTCTACGAGGTACCATATGCCGGTGACTTTGACAGGCGAGGTGGTTGCTGTCGGGTTGTTGGACGAATCACATGGAACGTTGAAGGGCGCTCCCGGGTAGCTCTTTTGGTGACTTCCATCGTAGTAGCCCGGTCCTCCTCAAAGGTCCCCTCTCCGTGGGCTCTTGTGACTAAGTCCTGTAGATTTGCAGGCTCATCCGCATGTTGCTCAGACACAGTTGCCCCCGTCTCCTCCGCCATGACATCAGCCACTGCAATAACAACATCCTCAACAACAACATCATCTTCCCCTCTTGCCTCGACCTCCTTCTTCTTAATCTCAGCTTTCTTCTCGGCTTTTTGTTTGTCTCGCCGCTCTTTTGCCCTCAAATTAGCTTGAATGCGCTTGGAATTTGGACTCAATGGAGGACCACGTTTGTTCTTGGCAGCATTTTCCACCACTGGAGGTGCAACCTTCTCAAGCAAATCTGGCGCCATCAATGGCCCGTAGGCATCCTTAATGGACTGCTCGGTGTCGTAGCAATAGTTTCTGCTGCATTCCACATACCAGCAACACTCTTTCAAATGTGGAATAGGATACACTTTCGCCTGATTGGCCAAATACATGCAAGTGGAAGACGACAAGGCAAAATTTGATTCCATCCAATTGGGAAGCTCCACCATAGCCCCCTTCAAGAAAAGCTCGTCCTTAATGTAGCGATACATGAACCGCTTTGCAATTTCCCGCATGGGCTTGAACTCATCCCACTTCGTCAGCCTTCTGAATGGCGTCTTCCCATTGAAGATTCCGTTGAACGCATGGCTCAAAAGCCGCGTCTTCCAAACCTCCAAATACGCTCTCCAATATAGAGGCTTGTCCACAACCTCCCAATTAACTGCTAGCCCTTCTAACTCTGCGTCCATGTCTTTTGAAATTTTTTCCTCAATCTAATGGAAAGTACACGTTAGAATCGAATAGGATATTCACAAATGATGACGTACCCACGGTTGTCTACATAGATGGACATGGGCCCAAAGCCAGCGGACGGACGGACAGTTGGACGGACGGACAGAACGGGCAGCACCCTTATCGGACAGATGCCTCAAATATTCTAGAGAAAATTCTCTAAATCTGTAAGAATATTCCCGAATATATCCAAATATTCCGGAATATTCTCTATCGGACGGACAATAGCCTCTATCGGACAAACAGCCGGACGGACGGACACTACTGGACGGACGGACGCCGGAACAACCATGGACTTACCATCCTGGGTAGGAAAAAACTCACTAGTGCATAGAAGACCGCCCGGTTGATAAACAACCTCAGATCAACCTCTCCGCAAGGATGGAGAGGGAAATGCTTTTTGTTCCTTTGGAATTCTGACAAATTCCAAATTTTCTTCCAATCGACTTTGTACTTCGTAGGCACATATGTGGTTGCTATTAGTTGGAGCTTCTCAAGACCCATCTCCATTCTCGTCCCACTGCGCCTACTATAATGAAGGCGGATCTGAACCAACAAATCACAAGAAGACGAAATTATCAATGGAATTCGGATCTATTGCTGCCTCAACCCAAGGGAATAACCCTCACTTTTTGAGAGGGTGACAACCCTTGGAGTTGGGCCACAATAGAGCCCAAGTCATGGTGTCCCTCTCGTTTCCAAAAGGTACACCATGGATAGGGCCCGATTGTGGCCCAACTTCATGGGTGTCACCCTCTTGTTCCAAGAGGGTGACACCCCTGGAGTTGGGCCGCAATAGAGCCGAACTCATGGTGTCCCTCTCGTTTCCAAGAGGTACACCATGGGTAGGGCTCCATTGCGGCCCAACTTCGGGAAATGTTGTTGTGGGAAGAAGTGGCTTAGTATAATAGAGTTGGGTGCCAATGGGGCCCTAGTCCACGATGATCTTCTTAGAAGGAAATATGAAGCAATAAGTGGCAGAAGCAACGAATTACTTGGTCCAAGTACTCAGGGTCATTTGCAGGATTCAGGACACTAGCAAGTTTGACAAACTTCTGCTTTAGTTTCTCTCTTTTGGCGACCATAGCCACCTCCACATGCTGCAGCAAGTTTGCCTCGGTTTGTTCCTCTGCTTCTGTATCAAATGAGAATGCGACTCGCTCGTCCCTGGTCGCCTCGTGTATCTCATTCTGCATAATTGTTGAATAGTAATAAACATCATTTCAGTGAACCAATAGACATCATTAGAATTAACTAATAGACACCACTTTAGTTACTCGATAAAATATATATCAAATCATTAAACCAATTCAACTACAAATACAACAATCATAATTGAAACTATACCTGAAATAATATCTTTACCATTTGAGATGCATGGATTGGATACCATGAACCAGAGCCCTTTTCGAGGCATTGATTGTAGTTGTCATGTGGAATCAAGTCGGCAAAATACTGCAGTGGCCTTCTCCCAAAGACGCTGACTCGGTCCAGCAAGTACATTGTATTTGTCTTTACGAATGATCTTTTGTTGGTGCTGAAAGGACAAATCATAATCAACTTAATCACAAAATTAGTATTTAAACTAATGAATTTACAATCAATTTCATGATGTACCTATCAACGGCTTGCATCGCGGCCATGATTTTAGGGTAGCCGTTCGCAGTGATGTCGAAAATAGTGCATTTGAGTTGACCGTGCACCGAGTGGATCGCTTGATCACCCGCCTTCTTCGAATTAACAACTTCCATCCAAGCTTCATGTCGGTGGTTACCGTCATATATGAAGAACATTTTATCACAAAGCTCTCTTAGGTGAGGGTCCCTTGCCAATGTTCTCTCGAAGCCTTTGTTGATAGTGGTCCACTCCCCAGACCATTTACTCTTGATGTCGCTAGCGACTGCAACCTCCTCCCCGTTCCTTCTAGTCAACGCAACGTAGAAGACCGCACTATCTGGTCGAATTCCATGCTGAAATTCTCCCATGAGCCGCATCATGTCGTTATCGTGAACTCCCCGTAGCTCTTGCATTGGCAACATCTGGCAGAGAGGAATCTAGAGCCTAGAAAACTTCTCAATTGGGTTCCGCTGCATCATATGAATGGCTGCAAACGCATCCGGGTTGTACGCTAGTCCCATTCTCTTCTCGACTTCATTGATGTCAACGTTGGGATCGTTTCCAAGGAGTCCGACGTCTTTGTCAGAGGATGCTTCCCTCCTCTGTCCCTTTCCTTTCTTTTGTCTTGTTGCCACGTCATTGTCCGCCTTGTTGAGACAAATGAGGGCTCCAGCTGCGTCCGCACTTCCCCCTTGGCTCTCATCCGCATTGTCGTCCTCCTCTTCACTACTCGCATCGCTCTCGCCCCGATTCAATTCGTCCTCCTCTTCACTACTCACAACATCGTTCTCTCATTCTTGCTCGGCCGCATCTTTTGGATTGTCCTCCTCCAGGTCTGCGGTCATCTTTTCCTTCCGCCTTCGTTCCGACTCATCCTCCTCCACGTCTTCTTCCTTCGCCGACTCTGTCACCTCGGCTAGCTCCTTCCCATCGTCTCCACCACTGTCGATGTCGACCACATCAACTGCACCCGCCGCATCTGGAGTCTAACTAGGGTTTTTGTCTTCGTTTATGTCTGGAGGGGCCTCTTCTGCATCATTAATTCTCATTTTCTAGCAAAACCCATAATCGGTTAGATTGAAACCGAAATCCGCTTAAAACCCTAAACCCCAATCCCCCCTCATTTCCCGCATAACCGTTGTTAGCATCTTACCTTCAGCCTTTTGAAAACATGGGTGTCCACCCTCTCACTGTCAGTCATCCCCTCCCTTCTGCTGGCCATCCTAACCTTTCTAGCATTCCTTCCTTTATGTTGCTTTCTAGGTCCAGCCGAGACAACCACTGGTTCTACCACGTGCAACTCAACATCCTCAACCTCTAACGCCCTCTTTTTCCCTCCTTTCTTCCCCATCACAACGCACCCTCACTCGTCAACACACGACACAAAAGGCAATAACCTCACACACAAATCAGGAGAGGAGAAAAGGAGCTCCTCCAAAGCTGAAGCTCTTAATTTATAGTGTCCACGGATGAATAAAGGGGTTTTTTAATGCTCCGCTTTTCATCATTATCTCACCACCAAAATATCACTTCACAAGTACAACATCATTACTATGACTGTCTTATAACTATGCTCAACTATGACTCCTTGGTACTCTAACATGTGTGATGTTAATTTCAGACTAAGTACTCCAATCCACAATGAGTCATTATGAAATACTCTACCGTATGACGGTATATGATGTCTCTCTCCAACCACGTACTAACTCATTGCAACGGCACCACTCATTACTTTCTCTTCAAGGACCGCAACTAGCCATCTTTAAAATTACTAGTCAATATGATGTCTTAAGAACTATTTATGGCAAAGTATCACATCATGGAATCGCCCCGACTCATCAATTCAACCGCGAATGGCCGCCACCGTGAGATAATTACGAATTTGATTAGGACCCTTCGCACATCATGCCTACTGATATAGAATACAAATTATCTCCTTTAGCGTCGCATTAATAATACTAACCCAAGTAGTCACATCCGGCAACAAGAACTTAACAACCTGGATATTTTGGTCATCCTGCAAACAATGCCCTCATCCTTTTCCCTCCCCGCTATTCCACATCATACATCAAAGAAGTTTCCAATGACTAATTTTTCTATGCCTGCATGTTTGGTTTAGAATCAAATCAGATCAATGAAGCATAACATGCGTCTCTTCTACTCGGTTTAAATCAATTGAGACTTGCATCTTGTCGTCGACTAGTGCAGACCTCTTTCTCGACGTCTCCATCACAACATGTAACTTTGCAAACTCGCCAGCCAGGCTCCTTGTTGTCCCCGCCATCCTACCTGATCTTGTGCTCCTCCTCGGCTCCTGCGGTCGCGTCCTCGTGTTCGTCTCTCTTTCTCCACCCTGCAATGATGCTCTTGTGGTCCTCTTCTCTTGGTGTGCTCGTGTCCTTGTGTTTCTCTCCCCCTCTGTTTGCTCCAGCCTGCTAACCTCTCCAATCCTAACATCTCTAACCCTAGTAGCCCCATTTTCCGTCTCCCGTTGCATTCGTGACCGTGCTCTCTATCTCTAAGTCGAGAAAATTGCTTTCACCTTCTTACGCTTCTGTTGCATCTGTTCTATCATAACACACATTACCCACTCTGAAACATAATACAAATGTGACCCTGCCTTTCGCCGGTTATACTCCATCCGATATTAGGCTTGCTATTCATTAGAACGGTGTTCAGATGGGAACATCGTTCACGTTAAGGCGGCCGCCCCTCCTCATGGAGTACCATTTGAGCAACCTAATTGAAAGATCCCGTAGCTCGTGATATATAGCCAAAATTGGGTGTAGACTAAAGTGACCACAGTTAGTGTATCTTTGGAGTACCTTCCGCTTGGAGATGCTTGTCTGCCACAAAAATATTAAAATTTTTGTTGCCTCGCTTACGTACAAAACCCTCATATATGTTTTAAACCATTCTGAGATGAAAGTATCCGGAGTATTTGAGATATTTATGAGACTTTCAGACGTCTTGCATTAGAATGGCTATTTTCCAAACTAATATTGAATTTCCTCTAAAAATTAATGCATGCGCCGTTTTCCACAACCACTTTCTATTTATCTAATCTTATCAAGACACTGCCAAGGTCAGTATTTGAGCCAACAACCCCTACTTGCATCTCAATCACTCACCTCTCGTCTTCCCTTGCCATGGCTTCATCTTCTCAAGCTCCAACGCCTTCACTAGTTTTTCTTCGTGCTAGTGGCGTCGGCGTGCCTCTTACTTGTCGTTTAGATAGTGACGGTGTCGCATCAGTGACTTCCTTGTTATTGAGTCTCAAATTCTCATGCTTGCAGGACAATATCTACATTGAGGAAGACGTCTACGACGAGGTAACCTCGGAGCTCACTCATACTATCGCTATGCAGTACGTTGTGGACGTGGAATTGCAGAGAGTGTAGAAACTTGCCCCAGGACAGTATAGGGTTTATGGACTCTTAGATTCTGTAATCTCTACCCCAATCCATATCCATACTTCTCATTGGTCCTCGTCATGTAGCATGCACACCCCACTCCCAGCTGGAGTTAGAGTGAAGGTAGAACTTAGTATGGAGAGCGTGGTAATCATGTCCTCAGATGATGAGTCCCCCTCTCATACAAGTTGTCAGCCAAAGTTTTCTACCCCAATGGCTTGTCCCCCTTGGAATACCACTCCCATGTCGTGCCCACCTAAGACTACCACGCCGGTGTCATACCTTCCTACATCTCGTACTCCAATGTCATGCCATCTTGATCGTCCAATTGGCTCCTCTATACTTAGTGTTCTATCGTGCTTGAGACAGCTGCGTTCCCGTCCAGGTTGTAAGAATCCTTTGAAACTTTTAGACTACGATAGAATGTGCCATGTGAAAGTAGATTATCTTCCGCACGAATTTAATGGTGATGTCATTTTTGAACTTCCTCCTGCGCAACCGTCGGCGTCACCTACTCAAGCAAAGTCCATGCATGGCATGGACAAAAGATACAATGGACACGTGTGGACAAAGACCATCACAATGAATATCATCAATGACCACGGGCTACACTTCCGGACTTCTAAGTGTGTCGGACATCTACAATGCGACAATCCTGATTGTGAATTCTTGCAGAGAGACCATCGAACGGCACCGTTTAATGTTACGGAATTCGAAGGAGTTACGCTCCATCCATTTACTCCAGGTCAGGTACCTCCCTTGGGCTCGATATTAGTTTGCACAATCTGTTGCATGCCCCCCTCATGTCTTGCATCATGCCCTGCTATAGTTTATTATGTTTTGAGCAAGCACAATATCACACGTGTTTGTATTCATCTAGGGTCACACAACCATCCCGTAAGAGTAGGGGATTATCGAAATGTCAAGGAGCGTATCAACTCCTTAATTAGTGATCAAATTCAAAAAACCCCTCTTGCCACTAAAAATTCCATAGTTTTAGAGGCGAGTTAGGACCTCGTGAGAGAGTTCTTGTTGCACGAAGAGGACGATCCAGAGAGACTGCTTAGTTTTGAGGAGTTAGTTCCAATGTTAGATAAGTGCAAGGACATGGGATCTCTGGCAAGTATTCGTAACAAAGTGGTTTCATTTTGGTACCTTAAGAAGTATGGCGTATTAGACAACATTACGAGGATATGGGAACTTAGCAATTGGGCATTTCTTCAGAAGAACATGTTTCCAAGCCAAGGTGATGATTCAGAAAAGGTATTTGTCTTCAAGATGTCAGAAGTTGGACCGGGTTCTGGCGTGGATTTGGTGAAGCGTATGTAAAAAGGCGGTGACCTGGAACATGCTTGGTTGATGTTTGATCACGTTAAACGTCTGAAGCAGTGGACAACCATGGCATGCCATGTGTATGATCCACCCACTATCGTGTCATGAGCATTGCATGCTGTGATATGGAGTCGGAGGATGCGGCAACGCAGATGTTATTTTGGAAAAATCTAAACGCTATGATGGCTCGACATGGACTTCCGTCACCACAATTCAAAGGATTTATGGCCGACAATGCCCAAGCTAATTGGAATGTTGTTTGGATTATCTACGGTAGCGGCAATAAGGACGAAGTGATGGTGGATAGAGAGCGCACGTGCCAATTCCATAAGGCACAATCGATGGTGAAGCATTCTGACAAGTACATCATTGAAGGACCTTTACGAGAACAGCACAAGGCACTATGCCAACAATACAGGAAAGCCAACACAATAGAAGAGGCAGAGAAATTATATCAATCTATTCGTGCATGGTGGGTTTCCTCAGGAGCTATCTCGGAAAGCGGATTTCAGCACCTTGATCTTTGGTTGGCATTCTGGCACTTTCGTTATCGACAGTGGGGTGGATTCATGACTCAGGTATTTTTTCTTTATACGTGTACCATCTCAGTTCTTTTACATATAATCCCCGTAGTAAACGTGCATGGTTGTGTACAAAGCATGTCTGAAGATGAACTCGCGGAGATGTCTTCTTGTAATCTTGCTGAATCCATCCACAACAAGTGGAAGCAAGCTTCAGGCAATAACGGTGGAGATCTCTACGTCGCAATCGTAGATGGATTACATCCGGGCATTTCTTCAAGTGGTTAATTATTATCAGTTTCTGAAAGGTAGTGTTGGAGGGACAGGTCTCAGCAAAGAAGAGTTGAAGCGTCGGGTTGTCGAACGAAGAGCCCAAAAGACGGGCGATCCACGTGGTCTAGGTGATCCTATGATGGATATGCCGGGGGCAAATGAATTTTGTACGCGTGATTCTTATATGCAGGGCGAGGAAGTGTTTGGCACACACAAGCACAAAGCCAATTTACCACTTGGGGCCGACGACGAATCACATCGTCCCGATAGGGTAAACTTTTCTCATCCTCAGTACTCCTCTAGACAACTTCGAACGTCATCTACACCTCTGCCCATTATTGACAAAAATGATGGTGTATTAAATGAAGAAGTTTCACCATCACAAACGCCGCATCCAATTCTGAATGCGTCTTTAGTATGCACGGCTGGAATTTGCCCTGTTACAGCAATACAAGAGACCCATACCAATCCAACGCAGTGGCATATTGCTCGAGTGCCGGCCAACTCGGCTAAGAAGTGTTGGGCACAACGTGGAGGAATTAAAAAAAATGCACAGAGAGGATTGTGAGACGAGGAAAGCCAACTCCTACACCTACCTACACTGGTATATTTGAATGTAGAGCAAAGAAATTCTATGAATCCACGGACTTCTACTTTTGCAATGACGACATCCACCGTTGTGTGAAAGGTCTAAGATGTCCTTGGGTTAGTGGGGAGAAGCCTCCTATCCCGGACGTTTGGCTGGTTATAATTGGCACGAATCTCACTCGCGTTGAGATTATGGACTTACAACTAGCCGGATTTCAATTTCTATAGAAGGAACAAATATCTCTGAGGCGCCTTTTTTCAACAGGTAGGCCACCATTGGACCTGAATTCCGTTTCCGTCCCCAATTATCTTGACAAGTATCCTGCGAAAAGGAGTGGGAAGAATTTGAAGTGCTCTTCCGCCAAGCCCAATACGAATCAAAGACGGTCAATGGGATCAGCCGAACTCCTCACCGCATCTATTACTTCCGTGCTCATGGTCCCACATCTTGGCTTCGGATGCATCATGACACTCAACTCAGGTACTCTCCCTCATGAGACATCATATACAATCACGGTGAGCGCGTTTCTCATTGTATATGCCCAGCTTTTACGAAGACCATGAACAAATTTCGTGGACGGAGTCCATTCGCATATTGCAAGCATTTGTACTATATTTTCTTGAAGATTTGTAAACTTTAACCCAACGTCTACTTCTTCATTCATGCACCCGCCTTCAGCTTCAACGAGGTGAAATCCATTCTTGAAAGTGGGCCGTGGCATTCTCGCACATTGTTGAATTTAGAATAGAATACCTACTTCTACTATTTTTGTAAGGCGTACCTTCTCGTTTCCGAGAGGGTACATGATCGTCTTTTTCAAATACACTATACTCAAACTGTTTTAAGTGCGGAAGATCAAGAATTGTTTGTTATACATTATGATAGTCTATTATGTTATTTCCACATTGCATGATACCTATTATTAGAAATGTACCCTCTTGTTTCCGAGAGGGTACTTGCTCATTTTTCTCCTTTCAGTGCTTCAAAATTAATAGTTTTCTAGGAATGGGAGATATATAGCCTCTCAATTCCGAGAGCGTACAACACCGACGCGGTTATCTATATTACAAGAACAATGTGTACCTTCTCGTTTCCGAGAGGGTACATGATCGTATTTGTACCCAAATCAAAATTGCAACTAAACTAAATGCGTACCATTTAGGGTCCGAAAGGGTATTTCATTATGGTTTTCCCACTATGTAGGATCCTATTTTTTAAAATGTACCCTCTCGTTTCCGAAAGGATAATTTGTTATATTTTTTCCACTTTGGATTCTATCTATTTTTAGAAATGTACCCTCTCGTTTCCGAGAGGGTACTTGCTCATTTTTATTTGGAGATACAACTTTTCCTTGAATTTGAGAGGGTCAATCTACTGGACCAGGAGAAGAATATGAAGAAGAAGAAAAAAATGAAGAAGAAGAGAAGTAGAGAAAAAAATGGGAGGAAGAAGACGAAGAAGAAGAAGAAGAAAAAAAAAGTAGTCATGTATGCCTACAAAAATAAACATTTAAGGCAAAGAGGGGAGGATGTACTAGGAACTCTAAAAATCCTAGCGAAAATGGTTCCACGGTCTTGGGTCCCAAAAATTATTTTTTTAAGCATCATCACAAAGTATTCTAAAAATAAGTCAAATATGTTGTGAATATTAGAATATGCCACGAATATTTCCAATTTTTTTGAATATTCTCTGCTCTCTACTGCTGAATTTTCTGCTCACCGCTCACCGCTCACATACAAGACACCTCCCATGCGTGGCTGAGATGATTGTAAGTCACGTGTACAAGAGCAAACACTGTAAGGATGTTCACCTTGCTTCGTCTCCGGTTCACCTCAAAAGCTCGTGGCTCACTTTATTCGGTAGACTACTAGGACCACATCATTACACGGAGTACAACAACTTCCCGGCCATCTTGCGAGCCGTAGGCAAAGATGACAATACCCCCATCAAAGTCTTTATATTTATTACCTCTATCTAATAATAAATTAGAACCTCAAATTTTGCACACATATAACTTATATGACACAATACATCTACACAAAACATGAAAGAGAAAAACTTGTCTAATCAGCTTTTATCGTATAGATTTTATTTACTCAACTTTGTTTCAACTCGGCTCTAAAAATTCCAGTTACAATATGCTTTTGAATTTAAGCTAAGTGACACAGGACGTGGCGTCGAGGGTCTCTCCGTATCGTAGTTTTAACGTAGATTAATTTATTACTAATCTACATGTATTTAGGGACAAACGACGGCGCACCCCATTTATCCGTGGATGCTTTTTGTCCAGCTAGGATTATATGTGTATACGTATAGCGCCACACACGTTTTTCACTTAACGTCTTTGTTAAGTCAAGCTTTGTGAGTGAGAGTTGAGAGTGTTAGTGAGTTTCTTACTTGTAAATGATGGTTTATAATTAGTGAAGGCTCCATGTTCACTATTTCTAATTGCACTTGTTGATTCTTCCTTTGTGGAGTGCAAGACGTTTGACTACTTGAGAGATTTCATACTTGTTCACTTGACAAAGACCGCCTCCCAATTTCATATCTTTGGCTCTCAAATTTGAGTTGGGTGAGTTAAATTTTTTTTCTGGGTACTTGGATTGATGTTGTAGAGCGCAATTAAACAAAGAAAATGCAACTAACGGCATTTAATTTCGACAATTTTTTGAGTAAGTTGTGAGCAGCAGAAGGTTGGAGTGACGCTAGTGGAATTGCTAGATTGTCCCTACGATTTTTCATCCGCCGCAATTTTTCATCCGCAGCTCGTTTTACATCCGTAGGTCAATTTTCATCTACTGTATGGTTTTCCATCCGCGTTTCTTCATTCGTCTATCAATGGATACCTAAATGCGTGGGATTTCAGTTCTGTAGGGATTCTAAATCCGTGCCAAAGTATCTTAATCCGTCATTTCTTGAGCCAAAATTTCATGGAGTAATTGGAATGGAAGCTAAAATTTTCAACTTCTACATGATTACTTATTTTTTAATTGTGATCGCGGATTTAAGTTCGCGAGGAAATTCTAAGATCTTGATGGTATATTACGCATACCTGTTCTTATGTATGTTTTTCATTTATTTCATGTTGATTAGGACTCTATATCAATTGTGGTAATTGATCTTTTTTTACACGATATGAGAGATCTTACGTAATCAAGAATTTTGCACAAGATTTATAAAACACTTACAAATGATACCCTCAAAGTTTCAACTTCGTCTTCACAGAAATCACGGTAATTCATCCTTTTAAAATCCATGTACACCACCGCCGTACTTTCTAATCCCATTTTTATTCAAATCCACACCACGGCTTTATCAGAACTCTGATTGGAGCATGTAATGAATCATTACAAAAGTATTAAGATGATGAATATCAATCTAAAATTTCAAAGCCAACCTCTAAAAACTTGCGATTTCACACTAAAAAATCCAATCCTATTTATAGTCTTGAGAGAAAGGATCAAGCGAGGGAGAAAGAGAAAACAAATTAATGACCTCTACTAGCCCACGCCTTCAAACCGTTTCTTTCAACCATACTATTGTAGTCTAGTGGTTCGTTATTCTCAAAATTAACCAAAATTAACCTTAAGCAAGCCCACCATACCAGATTGTTTCCAGGGATTTTTATCGTGCATCAAACTCTTTAAATCTTAACAACAATTGACACATAATACCTCGGCACATCCCGGAGGATGGCTTCCACGGTACCTTAGTAACCGGTAACAAGTAATCACATGTGTTTCAGTTAAACTCTATTGAGCGTCAGAGTAGATTTCCGGTAAGTTTTTACAGAGCTTGGAAAGTCACTGCCCTCCGTTCTCGCAGTCTAGAGGCCACAATATCCACAATCTAATCCTACACTTTGAAAGAGTTAAAAAGGTCGCATCCGGTTTACCGGTCTTCACAATCTACCGGGAACTTGTCCTGCTAAACCGGTCACGCAAGCCCGGGTTCCAACTACAGTCAACAACCACACCCAATGAATCAAAGCAAGAAGATACAAGAGTCACAACAAGTTAGTACTAAGCAAATCATATGAGCAAAACAACCTTCCACGGGGATCGTCGGAACTCATCCACTGCAAAGGTAATAATCCGGAATTCTCCGGACTCAGGCTTAGCCAAGATGTCTTCCGGTGTAACGAGAGAAGGGGGATGTCACCCCTTACTCCCTACCAATCTGAACACTTCCCACTTAAAGGAGGCTATCATAAATAGCCGTGGGCTTCCCGGATCCCATCCGATAAAGCAACTCTTCCCGGTCCCACCGGTGAAAAGTCTACAACATAAGTCCCGGACCTCACTCTATCTATCTAACCCGGATATCCTAACCCCTCGGGAAGTCTGTACTCACACTCAATCACATAACACACAATAAGTCACAACCTTGCACACCTAGCAAAGATACACTAGGAGGACTCAACTTTCTCCCGGTCCACTCACACAAGCTCAACAAAGACTCTAGACACAAGCAATGAAGGCAAGACACGAGCACATCAACAAAGAGAAGAATACTTAACACAAGAGCCAAAGGCCCTTAAGTACACAAATGCTACTAGCTACCCTCCAAAATTAGATCCCCAAAAGGTGGAAATGGCACCTAGAGAGTGCACTAAAGTCAATAGCTACCCTCCAAAAGTAGATCCACTAAAGGACAAAACAACATCTAAATCTTAAAATCAACGGTAGTCTAGTCACCGGCGGATTACTAGTAGACCGGTAAACCGGAAGACTCTCGGTCCCGGGATCGGTGAACCTTTCCCTAACAAAAATAAGTAGCCGGAGAAACCACTCAAGTGGTAGTGACCAAGTGCGCAATGGGGCCCCATCAACATCACTACTCTTAGCCTACTGTTTAATTCTAGCAATTTAAAACAACATCCCACCAACCGGTGAGGTAAATCAACACATAACATATAACAAACAGTCAACCGGAAGACTCTTCCGATTGAGACGTGTAGGGATTGTCACTAGGTCTGGAAGTACCCACATGGTCGAAAGAATCCTCCAGGAGGTCAGATGTCTCAACCGGGAGGTCTACCGGTGGATTGGGAATATCCACCGGGAGGTCTGCCGGTAGCCACCAGAAGGTTGTGTGTATCTATACATACACACGGAGTCTCTTTAAGTTCAATCAATATGGCCACAGATGATTCCACCAAGGACTCCGGGGTTGAAGAAGGGAGGTCTACCAGTTCCTTCCCAGTAGGATTTACCGAGAGGTTTCTTTTTCTTTCGTAGACCTTCACACCCCACTCCTTGGAGGATGGAGAATCCACCCAACTCACCGGTAGAGCCATCTTGTCCGGGGTGGAGAAAATCCTCAAAGTGCCTGTACTTCCACCAATCTCCCTATTAACTTGTCACAAACTCCGGTCCGACCTGGAAACACAAGTCTACCGGTCAACGGGTAGACAACTCCGGAACACTTTGCTAGAATATATGAATATAGATGTCTCACACGTCTAGGCTGTCTAGCAACATACTAACGACACAAGGTCACATAAAATCGTAACGAGGAGAGGACTTGGGAGACAATGAATTAAAAAGAGGTTTTTCCCCGGTCGACCGGGAAGACCGGGAAAAAGATAGGAAATGTGGGCAAGACCTAAAAATGATAGGGAGGATGGAGACAACTCAAAAGAACGACTTGCCACAAGGCTAGGACAATTGACAACAACTAATATAGATTACACATGTAAACAACACAATATAGTCTAGATAGAGCTCCTCGGGGGAATTTTTCTCTAGACCGGGGAGGATGTTACCGAGGAGTCACCCCGGTAGAAAAGAGAGGAAAAAAACTTACAAACAAGAAATTTGCACAAACAAGAGAAATCCAACATGGGCAAGAGTCACCTTTGTTGTTGCACCCGCAATCTCTTTTCTATGTCTCTTTTATCTTCTCGCCTTGGCCACTAATCTCCTCCACCTCCACAAATCCTAAAAATCTCCACCACCTTCAAATCCTAGGAAACGCGCACCTTTTCCTCCAAACCCTAGCTCGCCACTCGCGCACCTCTTCCACCACCTTCAAGACACTTGAAAAGCCTCATGTTCTTCTTCTTCCTCCTCTTAGTTGCACCACCTCCTCTTCAAATCTTTTCTTTGAAACTCCAACTGGCACCCTTGTTGCACCTCCTTCTCTTCTTCTTCAAAACCCCAACTCCAAAACAAAGAAATAGAGAGAGAGAGAGAGTATGAGAGAGCGAGAATTAGAGAGGGAGATAGAAGAGAAAATTTGAGAGGGGGGGGAAGATTTTAGAGAGGGAGGGAGAGACGAGAGTCCCTGGAAAGGAAAGGAAAACTTCTGGAGGGAAGGAAATTTCGGGAAGGGGACTGTTGGAGGCGGCTAGAGCTACCCGGGCTGCTGCCCGGATGATACCCTGGTACCCGAGTATCAGCCATACTGGGGTTGATACCCGGGCTAGTTCATACCCGGGTTGATACCCGGGTATTTTTTTTAATTTTTTTTTGTCTTTATTTTTTGTCTTTTCTTTTTTTCTACCACTACTACTAATTGAAACAAGAATTAACATCTCAACTACTTCTAACTACCTCCTCAACTTAACTCGTTAATTTAGTTTAAGTGCTGATTTTAGACTTATGTCCCGGGATCTCTCCCGGGAGTCTTTTGAAATTGTTTACCGGGACTAAGATTAGTGATTTTAAGACCCAATTTTATCACCATTATAGACCTAGTTAACTACTTAAGCATTTTCCTATTTTCTCTATCCACTATCTAATTTAATTTCACACAATACTAACTACTATCCTACTTAACTAATACTAAAAACCCTATTTTAACTAACTTATTTGGTAGGGGCGACCAAGTGGGAGTTTTAGACGCCCACACATACCTTGGTCGCCTAAGTCAATTTACCTCCAAATCCTCGTTTGTTTTTCTTCAGAAGCCGTGATTCTCTATTAACTCTTATTTTCGACTTCTAATACTAGCTGTTTTCATTTGTCTCTCATTTATTTGACTCTAAACATTAGTATTTCTTACTTATACTACAAACTAAAACACCATAGCACTGATTTTTAAACACTTAAATAATGGTTTAAATGTCATTTGAGTTCAAGTTCTGACATTGGCCGTGGCTCAATTTGGTTGGCTTAGCATTCTAACGCAGCTTGCTGTTTTAGGTTCCATCTTTTTACTACCCAGAATGGTTAATACACGCGTGGTCTAGGGGCTGCTGGAATCAGCAAAAAATTTGTCGGACGATCTTCCTAAATGTTGAGCTAATAATAAGATGTAATAATGGTTCTTTAAGATTAAAATTTTGTTTGATGAAGTACGACTGCCTAATTGAAGATTAATTTACTGGTTATGTCTTGACGTTAAATCCTAATCATTCACTTTCTCCATTTTTATGTATAAATATGTCGTTTTACAATATCTATTGAATGCCTTCGCAATAACATTTTTAGAAAATTATAATTTTTTGTGATAAAATAATATGGCATCAACTCCACGCATAATCGCATCCATGTCTTGTAAATAACTGCTAATTTAAAATGTTGACAAAGATAGATGCCTTACATTTATAAGATAATCTATATAAATAATGATAATAAAGAAATGATTACAATGATATTGAAAGCTAAAGTCTTCAACTTGTGGGAATAGGTAACCAGAGGCGAGCACTACATGCCTTAATGAAAAAATCTAGGACAAAGTGTCTCACACATGCAACATTACACACTTTGCAATAAAGCAAGTTAGTCTCATGCAAATACAAGATTGTGTCATGTACTTCGTCAAGACTTGTGAAGCTTTTCAATTTAAAAATATTATTTTACGTTCTTAACTTTTCATTTGATAAATCTTGAAACATCATGTTTGATCTATAATAGGATCTTATTGTTGTCTTTGCCTTGTTGAATGGTGTAAAGTTTGTCTTCTACGTGTTATGAAAAAATAATTGGGATAACAATGGATTGAATTTTTTCTGATATTTGAAAATAACTCTCAATTTGCCTTCTTACACCAACGATAGATATGATTTGTAGCAAATCTTTCTGCTCAACCATGGGTAGTTAAAGCCATGAAGAAAAAAAATCATTGAAAGAATGTTGGATTTTTTATCTTTAATATTTAGTCAATATAATTTTAAAAGATTATACTTTATTTATTGTAACAAAATACATATACATGTACTTTAAAAATTACAACAAAATGCCTTACAATATAAAGGATACAATGTGTCATTCGGACAAATCCATATCAAATACGTACTTTCAATTTAATTTTCCTTACTCGGGAAAAAATCATTAAATTCAAGTTTCTACTTACAAAGCAAAAATATAAATATACATCTATAATATTATATACTTAGATAATCCGGATGCATAGTGGATATGTAGGGCGGATGCTGGACACATGTTTACATAATCAGAATTTATTCTTTACCTATTGCAAACAATGGTAAACCGTAATCCATCAATATTATCAAAAACGTTTTGAATCAAAACACTTCGCATAATTTTATTCTATGAACTGTTGGTTAAAGATGGATCTTTTCATTTTATCCTAAATCAAGGTTAAAGCCACATCAATAGAATAAAAATAAATTTTTATCTATTTTTAACTTAAGGATTATTTTTTAGGGAATTAGAGCAATTATTAATTCCTCCTGTAGTTAGCAAACCCAATGCATCCATAGAGACAAATAACTCATAATCGTAAAATTTATAATCATTATTGTATGTAAGCTCATTGATTCTTTATTCCGATTTATTTTAGATCTAATGTAGAATGGTGTTTAGTTACATTGCAAATATCACAATAAATGGTTCCTATGAAATCCAAAACACTAATAAATATAAATATAAAAGTGAATGTACAACACATCCTACATTATAAGCAACCAAAAGTATATAATAAAAACTAATGGCAAAACTACCAACAAACTAGCAATTCAATTATCATAAATTGGATAATGTTAGCGATTTAACCAAACTGATGGTTGCAGACCTCTTACGGCCACAATTGACTACCTTGAGCTTTGTATAAGCCACGGATCATATTTGTGTATGACCGATATTCCTTCTGGTACAATGACAAACCCTCCTCGTATCAAGAACAAACACAGTACCATGTCGGGGTTGTAGATAAATTCCATACTCCTGAAGAAAAAACTCACCCCTCGCGGATAGACCTTTTGAAATATACTATGTTCTATCTAAATACCACGCAAGAAAACTGTACCCCTAGTTGTCCTTATCAACATGGGAAAAACTGGAATAATCCTTTGAAACACCCATTCCAGAAAACGGCGTATACCCAAACTTCTCTCCGTCTCATACAAATCGTATAAAATCTTTATTCGATGTAGAAACAATATTTTCAAACAATCACAAAAAAATTCTGCAAAGTCGTCGCCAAACTTCTCAAGCTTAGCAGCTGAGGCTAAATCTTCAACTGATAATAACTTCCCCTTAAGTCGTTTTGCAATCAGATGGGCATACATATTAAATAAAATGTCCATGAATGAGATTTATTACAAAAGCACAGAAATAGAACAAACAATGTGTGAAATAAAACTCTCGTCTGAAACGTTTTGGTTATACGATAGCTAAATATTGCCATCAGTTTTGCGTGCTTGTCTTTGGAGCGCTCTACATAACCTTCTAATTCCCACAACTTCACATCATCTACACACGACTTCGTAGCAGCAATATGCGGAATACTTTGAGCGACATCGATTCCAAGGACATCGTTGCCCTCCATAAGGACAAATAATTATTCGAGTTTTTCACTGTTCGCGATACACTCTTTAAAATCAAACAAACCTTGTAGGTTTTTGAAGTCTGCAACTTTCTTGACTTCATCTGGAATGTCTTCGTTCTACCATCAAAGGTCTTCAATATTAACATTGGCTCTTTCCCAATTAACATAATGCAATGTGAATTGGGATTTACATTGACTTTCATGTAATCCAATCCGGTTCTCTTCTCAATTGCATGATCCAATACATCATGCTCTAGACACATACCAAGTTTCTTAAGTACCCTTCCATGCCTTTCACCATTATTGTGTTGCTTTAACTGTGGTATGAAGTCTAACATCATAGAACATAATGTGCACATATAGTACAGAACGCCAAGAACTCTTTATTTGCCTTCGAGAGGGACTCAGAACTTTCGTTTGTCTACTTTCTTACCCATAGTCTCTCCCAGTTTTCTTTTGCTGTATGTGATAACACCATGTTGAATATTTCTTGAACCAACTACACCAACATTTTTATTATTACCAGATCCTGCATCAAAGTCCTCACAACGCATTTTATTCGCCATATAATGCCTGCACCATAAAAAAAATGTATTCATATAAGAATCAATGCAAATGATGAATTCAGAGGAAGAATTGAACAATTCAAAACAAAAATTAACCATCTCAAAGTATTAAATTCGCTTTACAATAAGGAGCCATATAATATATACGACTAAAGTTCCACAATTTTTTTGAAAGACATACTACGGCATTAAAGTGAGATAGAGTAAACTTATATAAAGATAATGGCTTTGAAAGCATTCCTTTTTATATGCAGTCTCATCATCTTCCCTCGAAAGCCAGAGGTTTTCCTACAGAATTCACTGATTAAAAATCAGCCATTCAAAATTCAGGGAAAACCACAGATCCTTCCCTCTAATTACCACATTACATCAGACAATTCTATTGAAATAGTTTCTGTAGACATCTTCAAATTTCTAAAATACTCTCGTTTATTTCATCCAATTTGATATTTATCAAATACCTCATAGTATCATCCAAATATAGCAATATGCAAAATTTGCAACATCATCCAAAGTTCATTGTCTCATCTAGAATTTGACTCCTTATCCATAATTCATTGTCTCATCTAGATATTGCAATTTCATTCATATTTTGTGGTTTCTTCTAGATTTTTCAATTGCATCCAAAATACTATAATAAAAATAATATCAGACCAAAAAGATGGTGAGCTTAGTATTGAGAGTAAGATTTTTAAAACTAATACTAAGTGATAAGTTTTTTTTTTAAAAAGTTTTTAATTCAGAGTTTGTAAAATCCAAAGTTTAAAATATGATATTATCTTTGCATTTGTTTTTTCAACAAACAAGCTCACCAACTTCAACGCTCGCTTGGAGTTATTGTAGTTCAACATCTTCATTCTTTGGAATATTGACCTAAACAATCAATGTGAGAGGCCAATGTAGAAACTTGGCAAAGTAGACATATTCCTACACGTATTCTTTACAAAATACTCCCATTGATTAGTGAGCATATGCAACAATTGCCATTGATATTAAAAAAAAATGCAAATTAAAGTTTGGCATCTTGTCATTTTTTTAATATTTTAATTAATTTTAAAAAAGAAATCATCATTGTTTACAACTAAAAAGATAACTTCAATTTAAGTTTCTATCAAGTCAATTATACTACTACGGGATTTTGGGAATTTAAGGATTTTTTGGAGGATTTCTAAGGTTTTATGTACCACTTCAAAAATTCAAACAAAATCAAGAAAAAAAATGGATTAAAAGCCAATTAAATGAAGGATGCTTGAATGAATTTTTTGTGTATAATCATACTAGATATTTTATTGTCATTAGATATAATTATTTAGACATTTGAAAATGAGCTGAATAGAGATTTTTTGGACCTCATGTTGCTCTATTTTTCTTTAAAATACAACAAAGTAAAGGTCAATTACTCCTTTTAATGCGGAACTCCATATTGGCATACCAAAAAAAATTTAACAAATTAAAAATTACAATATTAACCAAAATATATTTGGATTTGCCTTAGTCTATTTTTAGGTTACATTATTTTTAAAATTAGAGTAGAAGAGTATAATTGATCATAGCCAATAGATTGTTCTAAATTGAAAAGTATCACTAAATTGACTCATTCAAATTTAATCATTTACCTTAATTTTTGTGCCACCGTATTTTGCTTGCCTAAATAACTGCTTTAAATAATTTAAATGTGTATTTGTACTTGATTGTTCTAAGTAGTACAAATTTTGGCCACAACAACGACTAGCTAATCTCAACTTACTCAAATTAATATTATTTGATAACTTTATGTAGAAATACAAAGTGAGTTGTTTTAAGGACTAGCTAGACTATTTGCATGATATCTTGTTTTGTATGATCTACTTTAATTGATGATTTGGTCAATTTTGCGGTCCATCAATTTTTTGGTTGATTTTAAGTTGTATAGATATTAGTAATATTAAATTGGTCATACAATAATGACATATCCTTCCCCATCTAAAAATGTATAGTAAACACTAAATACTAATCCTAAAATCCTCTTGATTTTATTTCCCATATGAGGATTATTTTAAATACTCTAAGCCCTAAATCTCATACCTCAAATCATAGATTTAATACTTAAGCCGTATGTGAAGACTTTTGCTAATCCTAAATCCAAAATTCAAACTTCTAAATTTTCTTTCTCTTATAAAGATGTAGAATAAACCCTAATTTATAAATATCAACTTAAATTTAAAACCTTGAATATTAACATGTATAATATAAACCTTTAATTTTAATTTTTAGACTCAAAACTCTAAATCTTGACCTCCATACTCTAAACCCTAAATTCTAACTTTTAAAATGCCAATGTTTACGTTACAAGTGACTTCATTTTGGTTTCTAAACCCCTATACATAATCAATGTCATATAAAATCCATAATTATGGAATCCTTTAGGTTTTTCTAAAAACAATTTTTGCTAAAGAAATCATTAATAGCATATTGAAATATTGTATTATCAACAAGAAAATATCATGAAATGAAATGAAACTCAAGCACATAACAAATATAGATAATAAGTTAACATACTTACAAAGGTTTTAGATGTAACAAAGCTAAGAAAAATTTAAATGATTCGAGGAATTTCTAGCTTTCAAGATCTTGTAATAGATTTATAAAAAAGAATGTAGAAGTTTTCATAGAGAAAATAGAGATTGTGTTAATACATACAAATAACGTATATATGGAGCATTAATAGCCACATATCTCTCAACCTATCCTAGTATCTTAAAAAAATTAAATTTGTTGTACCTTTCAACGCAAAACCTAAAACCTAAAATTCTTTTGAAGCTGAATATATTTATGTCAAACATCCTTACACACAACATAATTTTCTTACACTAATTTAGTAGTGGTGAGATTTTTAAAATCAATCGTATAAAAAACCCAATTGTTCCTAATGAAGAAACCTCTAAAATCTCTTAATGATAAAAGAGATATTCATCAAGAATCAATATACCTTGTCAAAAAGCTCCTTGTATATAAGAAAATTGGCTATATTACAAAAAAAAGAAAGTAACCCAATGGGAAATTTGGAAGTATATTGTTAGAGCTTCAAATAATAGCAATCCTATAGAAAGTAGAAATATAAGGCTTGATAAAAAAAAATTAAATATGACTTGACTAAGCTGACATGTATTGCACATTCTATAAGTTCATAACTAATTGTATATATCAAAATTTAAAGGTTAGAAGTGGACGAGACCCGGCTTAAGCCCAACCTCTCCATTTCAAAGTTGGATATTTTCACTTTTCCAAGCAAAAATTTAGGTCTAGTAGTGAAAGAGGGTTAGACCTAAGCTCCAACGGACCTCTTTTTTTTCATTTATTATGTTGATTTATTAGATCAAATCTTAACCATAATCTCATGAAAGGATTCAACAACCACAAATGGCTAAATTTCAAGTTTCTCCAATCCTCAAAAATTGACAAAATCCTTTAAAATTTATGATGGATTATACAACAAAATGTTCTTTTAAGCACATTAGATCTCAACCCTCAAATATTAGAAAGCATATTTCTTGCCACAAAAATGATCCAAAATCACTACAACTAATCAAGCTATCTCTTAATTTATTAAGAGAGAAATTAAGAATCCAAATGTTGGAAGAATGCAAGAAACTGTACCATTACATACAGGCAAATATGAAAAGCAAGAGTTCTCCTCTCAAAATGCCAAGTCAAGCCAACTCTCTAACCTAAGTCCTTCCAATCCCTAATTTTGAGGTCAATCATGGCGGGTCAGCTCTAATGCCAAAGTCAACTATGACTTTATAGTTGTTTGCACACATTTAGATCTAGATCTAGATCTTGCCCTCAACTCCCGTTAGATCCAAAAACCTGCACAATCAAACCCTAATCTACTTTCTCTTCTACTTTCTCTCAATATGGCATTTGGATGTCATGCTAGTTAGAAGGGTTTGGAATTGCATCTAAGGCAAACATGAGGTAAGAGCAAAGAGAGCTCTTGAAGCTTGTAAAACTAGCTTGTGAACGTAGTGAAGAAGGCTTGCTTGTATGGCTACATGTGAAGATAGTGAAGTTGCTTGAATAAAGTGAAGAGAGTGGAAATAGGGCGCATAGCAAGAAAGGAGGTTATGGTGGAATATGTAAGAAGATATGAAGTAAGTTTGTGAAGTAGGGAGGTTATCAATCTTGTGAGCAAGTTTAGGGTTTGTAAAATATTTCTTTTCAAGCAAGTTTAGGGTTTGTAAAATATGTCTTTTCACGCAAGTTTGGCTCATCTAATTTACAAGTCCTTCAACAAGGGCATTATACCATTATAAAATACATCACTTAAATATTGAGTTTTTTAACTTCCGTATCAATCAATGTGTAATGGTTTAAATAGAACTTAAGCCCAAATTAGCATAATATAGAATTTGATGATTTATCATGAAACTCTAGAATTAGTATTCAAGGGTAAGAGTGCAAATTTAAAATGGATGGGGGTCGGGCTTAAGCTTGACACCCACCACTCAAAACCTAAAAACAAATAGTGTAGAATTTGTTATGAAAATATAGAGAGTGCAATCTTGAAAAGGGGGGTTCAGGCTTAAGTAGGACTCCCTCTACTTCCTAGCTTTCAACTTTGAGTTGTAGAACTTGTTATGAACTTAGAAAGTTGGAGTAAATGAGTAAGAGAGTGCAATTTTGAAAGGGAGGGGGGTTGGGCCTAAAGCGGACCACCTCCACTTCTAACCTTTGAACTTTGAGTTGTTGAATTTGTTATAAACTTTAAGAATTGGTGTAAAAGAGTTAGAGAGCACAATTTGTAAGTGGCGGTCGGGCTTAAGCCGGGCCCCTCTACTTCTTAGCTTTCAACTTTGAGTTGTAGAACTTGTTGAGAACTTATAGAATTAGAGTTTAAGACTTAGAGAGTGCAATCTTGAAAGGGGGAGTCGGGCCTAAGCTCGACTTGCTCTACTTCTAGCCTTTGAACTTTGAGTTGTTGAATTTGCTATGAACATATAGAATTGGTGTAAAAGAGTTAAAGAGTGCAATTTTGAAGTGGGAGGTTGAGCTTAAGCCGGACCCCTCTACTTCTAATCTTTCAACTTTGAGCTGATAAACATGTTATGATTTTATAGAATTGGATTAAAAGGGTTAAAGAGTGAAATTTTGAAAGGGGGGTACGGCTTAAACCGGACCCCCTCGACTTCCTACCTTTAAACTTTTAACATTAGAATTTATTATGGACTTATAGAATTCCAGTTAATGTTTTAAAGAGTGCAATTTTGAAAAGAGAGGGGGTCGGACTTAAGCCAAAACCCCTCTACACACCTTTAACTTTTATATGTTGCATTGGAGAATTTATTGTGGAATTGTCAAATTTTATGTTGTAAAGTTAGAAAGGGCAATTTTGAAGGGAATTGGACTAAAGCATAACCCTCCCTTACACCTATACATTTTAAATATTCAATCAGACAATTTATCATGAAATTGTCAAATTTTGGATAGGTGAGTTGGAAAGTACAATTTTGAAGGGGTGTTGGGCTTAAGTCAACTTTCCACTTTTAAACTTTATATTTTGAGGTATACAATTTATCATAAGATTGTCAACTTTTGTGTTGTATACAACCAAAATCTCATACAATGAATCTATTTCAAACATCCAAAATTTTCACAATGTGCATTAATATGTTCCATGTGCACTTTTCATGAATGTGGTGTTGACACCTGTAAAATTGGGGTATACCCAACCCACTTCCATCCCATTACCACCCATTCACCCATCCAAATGGAGGTTTGCTATTACTCGCAACCCCATACTTTTGGTCGGCACTTATGTGAGTTATCTATTGGCATTGACTAAACATGGCTCCTCACTTGAAAATACATAATTAATTCACATTTCATCCGGAAAATATGAAATCACTTAAGTTGAAATTGTAATTTTACTAGCTATCACTCAAAAATAAATATCTATTTCTTTCCTCTCTCCATTTAAAGTAAGCTCCCCCATAACCAACCAAAACCCATAGCCAACGCCTATGAAATTGGGGTATGTCCAACCCTCTTCCATCCCATTACCACCAACTCAGCTTCAAATGGAGGTTTGCTATTAGTCAAGACCCTTACTTTTGGTCGTTGGTTATGGGGGGTACCTATTGTTGGCCACCCACTAAACATGGCTGCACAGTTTGGAAATTCATAACTAATTCAATTATCATTGGAAAAATATGAAATCACTTGGATTGGATTTGCAATCCTATTGGCTAATACTGAAAAATAATAGAATAATTATCTCCTCTCTCCATATATGCTCATTCCTCAACTTGTCGGTTTTAGGGGGGCTTACCTTATGCACATTGTCAGTTACGAAGGGGTTTACCTTACAGGAACTGAATCAGTGGTGAGCTATCATGATAAAAACGTGGAATATGGTACTCTCCTCCAAGATCATTTGATTTATCACGCGCTAAGGTTGGATAACTTATCACCACCACCAACCCCAGAATCAATAGTCTTATGTGGGCCAAAACCACGAGGCGCCCACCCCATTTCCGAAATTTTAGGAAAGTCAGTTATGATTGGATGTCAGTTTATAATTGGTTCAAAGCTCTCGGTTTTTAGTCTCTTGCACAAGTGGTCATTAGCACAACTTAGTGTGGAAGTAGAGAGTTTTGTATGTCAAGAATGGATCATGACTTGCTATCCACTTAAAAAATTTGTAGCAATTTCAATATGAAAAAATAAATGGTCGCGACAAATTGCAATATTCATGAAATCCTATTTTGAATTCCCCAAAAAAATCTTACCATGTATACAAATGCTATAAATAGGTCAACAAGCTTAAGTTGGTGGTTATAGGTCATCCAACCTTAATACAAAATCTACAAGAGAGACCCTGCTCCGAAGTTCTTGGTAAGAGCTATTTTGCAGTTGAGCAATCAACTTGTAGAAGTATAATCTAGGGCACATTCATTGAGCACTTGAATGGACACAATCGAGGTATCAACAAGCCTACATGACAGAAACAGTCGTTAGCCCTTTAACCGTTAACCTCTAAGAGCCCAAGTGTACGTGGGGAGTACGTTTTGGATTTTGGGCAGGTTCCTAAAGTTTGAAAAAAAAAATTTAAAAATTTAAAATCTTATACTAGATTGTTTGTGGTAAGAGCTCCATGGAGATGTTTTCATTATTATTTTTGGATTCATGATTTGAAAGTTAGTACCGCTCAAAGTTAGAAATGGGGACTTCATGCAGCTCCAAAATTTTGCTAGAAGCCTCTATTGACAATGAGATTTTTCGTACATGTAGAGAATATTACGTTCTTTAAAGAGGTAAAAAAAAATACTTGTCTTTAGTGTAAAAAACATTTTAACGGATTTTTTCACATTTCGGACAAGTGGGGCAAAAATTCTTCACCTTTTTAATATAAAACCTAGAGATCTTCATATTTTTCACTTTTTATCTATTCTACAACAATGTGTGGTGTGAACCTTCTTATTGACCGTTTAGATTATCATTCTCAAACATATTAATTTCAAAAAGAATTAAAACGGGAATTGGCAATTTTTGAACCTCTATTCCTTGCAGAGTTGTTTTAACCCCTAAAAGCCCAAGTGTACGTACCACGTACGTTTGGGATTTTGGGCATGTACCTTTGAGTGGAAAAAATACTCCGATTCTTATGAAAATTTTACACTACATTGTCCTTGATGAAATCTATATGGGGAATTTTTCAAATATGATTTTGGACTTTTGGTTCAAAAGTTATTAGCCTTCAAAGGTCAAAATGGGGACTCTGGACTATAGGGGCAGCCATGTCAACCAATGCAATTTGAGGAGAAAAAAGGGGCAGAATTTTGGGACAAAAAGGGTGAGGAAAGGAATCCAGACTTCTATGCACGAAGTCCAAGTAGAAAAAGCATTGAAAATTATTAAAAGGGTTGTTGAAATAATTTTAAAAAAAACAGCAAACAATCAGCCATTAGCTGGCCTGCCAGCACCCCACGCCAGAAGCGCGCCTGCCAAAAAAAAAAAAAAAAAAAAAAAAAAAAATTTTTTTTTTTTTTTTTTTTTTTTGGCGGGCCCCGTCCAGCTGCGGGGGCGGTCAACGACGGGTCAAATTGGCCACCCAATTTCAAGCACTGCCCTTTCCCATAATGCTTTATTTATTCCATATATTCATGAAAATTATGGATTTTACTATTTTTAGTCGTTTCTTTTTCTAAAATTAGTGAAAAAATAAACTGAAAGTTTCCACCATTGGGATTCTCAAATGCAACAACTTGTATGATACAAACAATTTCATATCACTTATGTAGTAATTGTCAACATTTTGTACCCCCTTTCACTAAAGTGTATATTTCTACATCTATTACCCCTCGAATTGACCACAAATTTTGCACACAAATAGCTAACAGCATATAAGTCATATTGGTAAAAGATTTGATCACATTTCAATGTAAAAACTAGAAGATATACCTAGTCAAAGTAGGCTGACCTTGCCGGGCAAGGGGGGAAAAATACTTTTCTTTGCACTTCAAACGCTATAATCTTCGCATCCGTGCGGTGGATTGCAACCAAATTTGTACTTAAAGTTCATATACGTGTCTATTTTAAGATTGTACGGTTAAAAGTCTAAAATTAGACTTTAATGTTAAATTTCGTTGCCACTTGTTGATGATGGCAGTTTTGGAGTGTTTCATGAGGGAAAATGCCTGGGCTTTTAGGGGTTAAATATGCTACACCCCTTCTCTACCTCTAAAAATTGTTGCATGCGGAACTTACATCATGCTCAACAAAATGGTAAGAGATTTAGACCTTGTGTAGTGAAATTTTTTATTACCAAGTGAAGTCAAAGTCTGCTGATCCACTCAACGCAGGGAAGAAAAGGAACCATTTTCTTGACTTCAAACATTATAATCTTTCAATCCGTGCGGTCAAAGTGTATGAAAATTTTGTGAGTATGTTACTTAGTAAGTCTTTCTAGAGATAATACAGTCAAAGGATAATTATAAGGTTTGTTTCCTTCCTTACTCATTGCATTAGAATCAACAATTTTGAAGTGTTTTTGGTGTGAAATTGTCACGGGCTTTTAGGGATTAAACGTCGGAGCGGCCAAAAAGTGGTTGTTTGGATGACTTTTTGAGGATGATTATTGTTGTAAACGGTCATTTTTCATCTAATTGTTTTTGTGGAGAGTTCATAGAATGTGTAAGTATTTGATGCTGATGAAACTTGCCTTATTGAGGTAATCATGTTTAACATGATTTAACATAAATATAACTTATATTTAAAGAAGAAAAAGTTTGTGACATAGATCTCAATGTAGTGTATTTTAGAAACTTCTTGTTTTATATCTATATCTGAATTTGAGTCCTTAAAATGATATTTTAATGAATCCAACTATTGAAATGAAGTTTATATAGTCCAATTTCCATTCCAAATTGAAATTCTAAAAAATACTTATAACTGGATAAGTTATTGCAATTTGAACTATGGGCCTATAATCAATTTTCTAATTTTAGCTGAACTTGGAAGTTTCATTTATACCACAATTTGTTCCCTACAATGTACACCTTTGATGAAAATTTCAAAAAAATTTAGCATACTTTGAATTTGATTTGAATTTTCTTCACTAATTCTTCAAGAAATCACAATAAATTCAAATCTTCCCAAAAAAATTTGTGGTCCTTGTGCCATGAACAAAACATGTGATTTCATCTCTTGAAAAATGAAATAAAAAAAATTCCACTTGTATATGATCATTTTTGGAGTTGATTCCATGGTCATAGGCTCCGTCCTTTAAGAGTTAACCCTTAAAGAACAAAGGAGCCAAAAAGTGGCTTCTTGGATGACATTTGAAGGATGATAATTGATGTGAATTATATTTTTCATCCAATTCTTTTTTGGAGAGTTCATTGATGTGTAGGTAATAGATAACGATGAAACTTGTCTCATTAAGGTAGTTATGTTTTATCTAGAGAATAAAATCTTTGTGACATGGATGTCAATGTAGTGTATTTTAGCAACTTTTTCTCTAAATTTGAATTTGAGTCATTCAATTTATACCTTTTGAATTTGAGTCCAACAAATGAAACAAAGCTTATAAAGTCTAGTCTAGTATAAAATTGAATAAGTTATTCTCATTTGAAATTTAGGCCTATAATCATGGTAGACAGATTTACTAATTTTCGTTGAATATGGAAGTTTCATCTACACCCCAAGGTTTGGCACTATAGTGTACACCTCTCGTGAAATTTTCAAATTTTTAAAGTGTACTTTGTATTTTATATGAATTTTCTTCACTTTTTCTTCGGATAATCACAATAATTATAAATTTTCACCCAAAAAATCTACAATTTTTGTGACATATGCATGACATGTGATCTCATCTCTAAAAAAAAAAATTAAAAGATTTTCACCTATCTTTAATGAAAGAATAGAGCACACATTGGAATGGAATTCGGGATTGAAGCCACAGTCATAGGCTCTCTCCTTTAGGGGTCCTACCAACTCACAAGGCTTGAGAGGATCTACAAGTGTAATAGATCATGTAGAACATCATCTACACAAAGGGTATGTTTCATCACAACCCCACTTCACAGAAACCACTGTAGCCCGCCCGTCAAAATATTGTGCACATTCCTACCACATTCGTCGGAAGTGCAAAGATCCAAATAAGTTATCTTCGTTTGTGGATCAGGTTGCGATGAACTCGCACATCTCCTAATTGCAAATTACTTAAAAAATGACCACCTATGGGCCTATCGTCTTTAAAGGTTTGGATTAGGCAATTTGTGGATAGGTTTTGTCTTTATCACAACATGTATTGCCTGTATTGTATAGGGTGAGGCTCCCGTGGGAGAGCCTCACGGGATGTAAGGGGCCCGACGAGGAGGGACCAGAACATCTCGTGAGGCCCGACTGCGGGGGCCTCACCCGACGTAACGCCCTAAAATATTTAGCTGCCCTGAAACTGGGAAGTGGACGTACTGCCCGACACGCTGCCTGTCATACCAGCCTTTTAATTAATTGCAGCATACAACTGTGTACATTTTTTGAAGTATGAGTATATTATGTTGACAGACAACCACATACTTTTCCAGACACTTTTGACGGCGAGCAACATCAGATTAAGGCCAGACTAAGTCGGAGTTCATCCCTTAAAAAATTAAACTGAGATTCAGGGATCATCCCTGTCTTTGACGACCATGAATGCACGTTTTCAATGGAGCAGAGATCAGCCATTCGTCCATCGACGTTTATCATGATGGAAGCAGAATATCGTCTCAAGCGCTTTGGTAAGAAATAGCTCCAACTCTACTTTGGTTCGTCATGAGTGGAAGCAGACTTCTGACAGAATGCACATGGGACATACCCGAAGTGGAAGCAGACCAAGCAAATTGACAGGTTGAAGTGGAGAAGGAGAACAGAGCACGTTCAAAGTGAGCAACTCACTTCCTCCTCTGAATCACATAAATTTTTGTTTCTGATCGTCGTGCATCATTTGGTGACGTCAAAAGCATCATTTGGTGACGTAAAAAGCATGTCAAATGAATAACAGAATCGAATGATGTGGAACTCCTCAATGGTCGCTGGGACGATGATGTCGCGGATGGGGATGATGTTGCCGTGCTCGGTGCGGCGCAGCAGGAGCATGCGCCGCGCGGTGGTGTTCTCCTGGAACGCGTTGCCGATCTTCTTGATGGCCACTTTCTTGACGGTTCGTGAACGCGCACACGTGCCCAATTGGCCCTATCATCACGTACTTATCAAACACCTCAAACTTGTCGCCACGCACATTGAACTTCATGTACTTCATAAGCGACTCAAATTCTGTGTCGGGCAGAGGATTCTACTCTTCTTCGTCATCATCGTTGTCGTTGTTGTCCTCGGTCTGCTCGGCTTCTTTCAAGGTCGTCTGGCAGCTCGCGTCGCCGCTCTCGTGGCGCGACTCGCAGTCCATGTCAACGCTCCTCCGCTCCTCCGCTTCAAAGAATCTCGTACTTCATCTCGGTTTCGGTCTGAACAAAGGTCAAGAAACATTTAGAGAAGATGAAGTTATACATGCTACAACATGATCACTGCTTCCTTCTCGAAGGCAGCTACCTTCTAACACTAAGCTCCTCCATTAACTGAGCTGAAGAATTCTAATTGACACCGCCAATCTCTTGCATTGATCTAGTAGCTAGTGAGGAAAGGGCAGTATCTAGATCAACTTGCCTGTGAGTTCTCCCATGTAGACAGTGACCAAGTTGCAACGGTGTACCTACAACAGAGTGAACACAATGCATGCAAACAAAACAAAGACGATAGACACTGATCAATTTGTCTCAGCATGAAAGGAGTTAATGATGCTTGCAAAAAGAGGAAGAAAAGAAAAACAACAAGACATACGAGACATCACGATAAGAAACTAACGACAACGTACAAGACACTAACGAACTGGACTCGAAGATCTGCCATCACATAAAACGTTTCCACAAATATGCACAAAGATAGAAACACGATGCATAGAGAGAGAATGGACACTGAAGGGTAGGAGGACAAACTTATACAAACCCTAGCCGTCTGAGCCGTTGGACGTGGTAAGGATTGAGAAGAGTCTGGAAAGGTGAGATGACTTGTTCCACCTTAGAATGGTCATCCTCTCCATTTTCTGTTACTGTTAGGATTTTCTACAAGCACTGAGTGTTCACTCACACTCGTGCCGCCATTCTTCTTTGTTTGGGTGTTCGCATGTTGAGTTCGATGGCGGTTTGTGCTCAGTAGCATGCAGTGCTCGATGGCGCGCAACCGCAAAATGCGGATGGCAAGGATCTATTCAAGGCTCTTCCGAGTCGTACTTAATCCTATAGTGTTGCACTTACTTCCTCAGTCTCGTCTTGTAGTCTTGTCTTGTAGTCTTGTCTTGCACTTAGTCTTGCAATGAGATGTCAGCTGTGTCGCTCTGTACCATGACGATGGTTTGCAAGGATGCGATGGCGGGCAAGAAGGCTATGGTGATCGAGCTGGCTATGGTAAGCCATGACTCGCCTTCTTAAGGTTTCGATGTGGTTGATTCCTTGTTACGATGTGGTTGACTCGCCAGTTACAATGTGGTTGACCCTGGCCCTCGCAGACCCTGTGCCAGGACGTCCCCGCGGTGAAGTCGCGGTACAAGACAAAGTGTGCGTCGCCTTTCAACGCTGCAGGTGAGAGTTTATGATTGACAAAATGCCACTCTGTGATAGAGTTACGAACCTGCTTCTAAAACGTGGCTTTCCAGATGATCCAAGTCGAAGTAGATAAAAATTCCTTTACGGGCCGACGTACGCTAGTGCGGAGAGCATCCATTGGTGGCGAGGACGATCTGGACCTCCTCTTCTGGAAGAAACTGCGCAAAGAGAGACGCTCACCCAAGGACTCGTCTCCTCTGTTTAAGGAGTTTGTTGTGCAGACGCGGATGCCCGAAGTAGGGCACTATGCCAGGCCTCTGTTTGTGACTCGGAGAAGCTCCACAGTGGACAAGAAGTGCTCTTTGACCGACGTCGAGCCGACGTACGCCATGTGCATGCCGCGGGGCCGCTGCATCACGAAGAAAGAGCCGTTTAGTCCGTCTGTATTGAAGACCCCGTCGGCTGCCGTGCCCCGGAAGCCTCAAGAGCACGGATGCAGCGCCTTCCAAAGAGGCGCATCCTGTGCGGTCCTCTTCATTAAGATTTGAGAATGTGAAGGAGTCTGAGGCGCGGTCCATCGCCAGGACCGCGTCCGGGAGTTGGACCAGTAGAGTGAAAGCGAATCCAGAGCGTTTTGACGATGTGTTTACAACTGTGAGCTCTTCCACCTTAAGAACACCCATCCGGAGGCACACTCCGATAATAGTCGCAGCGTTTGTGTCGAGAACGCCTCCCCGAGATGAGAGAGTTGCCAAGTTATTGTCTGATGCCGCGGGTCGTAAACTGGCGCAGAGAGAGAAACCTGAACGAAAGATAGCGGAGAGGTATGCGAGTTTGTCCCCAAGGTTGGAGAACCACTCGAACACGGGTGATGTCATCCGCAGGAGTGAGAGAATGTCCTCTTTTTGAATAAACTTGACTTGCAACGTAGAACGAGGAAGAGACGTGAAGCTGGAGGACATGGAGCAGAAACAGGTGAGTTATGCTACAACGTACATGGGTGGATGCTGAGGTTGGACTACTCCTATGCTCGGGTTGGTAATCCGTCTGTTGAGTGGTTGCACGTGCAGAAAATGGAGGCCATCAATGGGATTCTGGAGCAGCGAGAATCTCTTATAGTCTGTGTACATCCGGGGAGTGGTGATGATCACGGGGCGGTACTTCCAGGCCGCATCGCACTCCACCACTACGCCGCTTGGAACGATCTGGTAAGAGTAGCATATGATTCAGTCGTAGCTTCAGCGTCTGTGAGTATGCTTGGATGATAGTTTGTGGATGACTAGATGGATGTATCATCGATGGATGGATGTATCTTCGATGCCGCTCTTTTCAGTTTTGAATTCATTTTGATCGACTGTTTCTCGAATCTTCTGTAGACATCCTCTATAGAGTTTACGTTTCAGATTATTTTTTTGTTGTTTCGCTTAGCAGTTGTGTTTCTCAGCTTTCCATCGCTCACTGCTGCTGCGTTGTTCAAATTCAGGTAGATGTGTGACATTTATTTATATGTGGTGTTTGTATGTACATTTATTTAATTTTCTTAAACTCTTTCATGTTCTATCTTTCAGGATGAACCTGAGGAAGCGGAAGTTGGAGCCAGAGGATGTTGTTGTTCTTGAAGATACTCCTCCGTCCTTTGCGTTTAGTCTCAGACTTCCAGGATTCACTGTGAAGACAAAAATGAATACTGAATCTGGTAAGCAAGTCAATATTGTTCTTGTTGTGATCAAGTACCGCCACGTGATCATCACCAAGTCTGTGTACATCCGTCTTTGTTGATGACATGAACTTTTTTTGCAGGCCACGATCCGTCCGCAGCTGAAGAACAGCATCTCAACGATGTTGAACAACAAGAGCGAGAAATTCTTGACATGATCGAAATTGTAGCGGAGTCTGATGACGACTATTTGGTAGATGAATGGGCGAACGATGTTTATGAAGTTTATCTAACGCAGTCTCAACAAAAGCAGTGTACAGGTAATTTTATGACTTTCTAATTTTTTATAAAGGTTCTCGCCGGCTTGGCCGGCGAGTCGCCGCGCGGCACCGCCTAATTCAATTTTTTTTACATCTCTCTTGTTTTTTGTAGTTTCCTGCGGAGAGGCTAGAGGTGAATCTGTTGAGCCTGGAGGTGAATCTGTTCTTGCTTCAGGTATGTTATCATATGTTTTGCATTTTGTTGTATGTTGTGGAATGCTTTTGTTGTGCGTGGTGTTTGTTGTATTCTTAATCTTATCTAGCTTGCTCAGGATGTAGTGTTGCATTGTCAAGTATCCTAGTTGTTTTTTGTTTACGATTCATTTGATTTTTGCGGTTTTTTTACTGCTGATTCGAATTGCTTGTGATCTGGTAAATGCGTGTGGATTCAATGTGGTCGAACTGTTCATGTGGAATGGAATCTGGCCTTGTTTCGGTAATAGCTTTTATTGCTTTGTTTGCATATATTGCTTTCCGTTCTATTTAGATTGCTCTATGTATTATGCTTGTAATTCATTCTAGTTGACTTGATAATTAGACAACGTGGAGACTGAAGAAGATGATCGGCGTGAAGATGCGGATGGAGGAGAGTTCGTTTCTGATGCAAAGCACTTGGATCGAAAAGATGATGAAGATCCTGATGTTGGCGCATTCTTGCCTAGTTTGGGAGATTTTGATGAAGAGGAGGAATCTGGTGGCCAGGTTGACGAGAAAAAATCGTCCAGTGATTCGAATGAGAAGGATTCGGCTGGCGAGAGTGGGAAGAAGCGACCAGGTGGTGAATCTGGTGTGAAGAGGTCAATTCGGTTTGAGGAGAAAATACCACTTGGTAAGTCCACTGTTGGTGACATTAAACGTCGTTTCCTAAATCTAGACGAGAAGGAAGAAGCAGTTGCCGCTGGAGGTGAAAGGAAGAGCTTGCACGCTGAAACATGGGCGTTGAACGCGTTTGACGAATGGAGGTCTTGTTTCGGTTTTTCTATGGCATTAACAGTTGAAAAGCTCTCAGAACTGCCAGATGTGCAAGGATTCGTTCAAATGTTACATGACTTCGCGCTTCAAGTAACAAAGAAGGATGGGACGCTCTACCCCCCTGGCTCGTGAGTAAATTCGATCTTTTTTTGGTTTTTTGGTATTTCAGAACTCTCTTGATTTTTGCTGATTTTTGTTTAACTTGGTTTATAGGATTCAAAATTTGCTTAGGGCGTTTGGACGTGTAATTCGTAGACGTCAAGAGAAAAGAATTATTGAGACCTCAATAATTGAGATTCCCTTCGACATATTCAAGAACGTGCGCTACAGAAAAGTTCGAGATGCAGGAACTGCTGCAGCTAGGCGTGCTTTTCGTCAAGGACTTGGAACACGGGTGAGTACGAGCGATGTGTTATCTTATGAGGAAGAGGTGCGCGTCTTGAAGTCAGCAGCTGCAAGTCTCGAGCATCCTAATGGCATCAATTCAAGATTGGGCTACTATTGTTGTCGCAATATGTTCATTAGAGGGAAGGATGAACTACGTGCTACATGTCTGAACCAGTTCGAGATCTTGGAGGACCACGGGAAGGAGATTTTGCGGTGAGTTATAAATTTGGTTTCTCGTCTTTTTTTGTATTGTCAAATGATTGGTGTTTCATTTATTTGTCCTTTTTGTCTTTCAGGTTTAAACCTACGTTGTCCAAGAATTATAAATCCAGCATTCAACGTTGTGCCTCGCACACTCTTCGCCAGCTAGAGGATATGGCGGATTGTTACGTAGCTTTGACCTTCAAGACTGCAGTTGCGCATCGTCCCCAAATTAGTGTAATGGATAAGAATTTCGGACCAGGTGGTGGCCCCTTGTTTCTCTTGCCAAAGACAAGTTTCAAGCAGGCTGATCTGATTTGGTTCCAGCCTAAACCTATGGGTAAGAACTCGTTAGGAAATCTGGTGAGGGATTTGATCGCTGCCACTCCCGGGCTGAAAGTTGATGGGAGGAAGTTTTCGAATAAGACTCCGAGACGTATAGGCATAACTCGCATGCAGGAAGCTATTATAGCTGTTGAAAAAGGGATGCGTGTGACGGGGCATCGCGACGAAAAGTCGTATCACCAATATGATGCAAATGCGACAGGCGTTGACATGAAAGTCTGCCAACATGTCATCAGTGGCGCTCTTGTATCCGGCAAGGCTGCAAACTATTCGGAGCTTGTCTTGGAGGAAGAGGAGAAGCTAAAAGACTTAAAGGTGATATTTTTAATTTGTAATTATTGTAAATAGCATAATATTGGAAAATGCTAATATTGTTGTGATGTGTGCAGAAGGCGGATATGCGTGCTGCTGCAGTCGTTCATGATGGCTCTGACCAGGTTGATGAATGTCTATGAATGTTTTTTTTGTTTTCTTGTGTATATTATTATGTTCATCATATGCTGTCGTTTCATCAGGGTATGGTTCCGAAATTTGAGACATATCCAGTTAAGGTGGAAGATGATACGTTTGCTCCTCTTCACAAAGATATGGTACGTTTACTAAGAGTGTTTTCTGTTGTAAGAGTCTGGATTGTACTTGGATTTGAATTGTATATTGGATTTTCTTCTGACTGTAACGTGTATTTTCAGGACGGCTCAAATAGGATGTTGTTTGGTAATGTGACTGGTAGTAATTTCTTCAATTTTGGTGGAGTTATGGATCCTTCCGCAGTGAAAGCTTTTGTGGAGAATTTTAAGGTATTTATACTTGTTCATTGTGTTGCTGTGTAACACACTTGGTTGTCATTGCTTGTCCGTTTGAATGGTGATGTCTCATGGATTTGTTTGCTGTTGTACAGAGATAAATTGAAGATGTGAAGTATGAAGGTTGAAATGGTGTATAGGGATAAATTGAAGTTGAGCAGTTCCTTTTGTATAGCTTTTTGAAGTATAGTCAGTTGAAGTTTTCGGAGTGAATCGTTAGGATCAGTTTTTGAAGATTGAATGTAAATTCGGAATACTAAATGTGAATTTGAAAAATGGCTGAATTGGCATGCTTTGTATACTTGTTAGTAGTGTAACCGATATGTCTGTAACCGATATAAACATTTTTTACATATCTCTGGTTGTAAATAAGGCAGAATAGGGAATGAGGAAACCAAGGAATAAAGTATTGTCATAAACCAAGGTTAGTTTATTTTAAGAAACTCTTAAGGGAAGTGTAAAAAGCTTTTGAAAAGGTAATGAGTAAAAAAACGCAGTTTTCAGCACCTGCCCAGGCAAATTGCCGAGGCGGGCGAAATGTGGACGTTTCTAGAAAGCCCGGTGTATGGGGCGTTATGGATTATAAGGCCCGCCACAATGAATGGACAAAAGTCTTCGAAGGGCGTTACGGTTAAAAATGCGTCGGTATCACTCTCAAGTGATTAAGAGAGGGACGTACATTGTGCATGTCACGAAGTTGATAGGGTTTATGACATCCATGAACTTGAAGCCAAATCCCACTCGAAAGCTTCCAAATGATTTTCTACACGCAGGACTTCTTATTTCGCTTCACGTCTTTCCTCTGGAAGTCGGTATCAATTGAATACTATCATGTGAGACATTGACCACCTTTTGGAGACGTCATCACGTTGTGAATTTCTACTCCCTGTTTCTTGAGCCTTGTAACTTGTCCTCGACATGGCATTTAGTGATAGTCTGCTTCAAATAGGGAAAAAGGCTTCAAACGCATGAGAACGTCATGGCCGCATGTTCCATGAACTTCTCAGCTAGGCGGGCATTAACCCCTAAAGTTCCTTGACAATTTCTCTCAAAAACTATAAGTGGTACTAACTTTCAAACCACAAATCCAAAAAATAAAATAAAAATATGTCCACAAAGCTCTTATCAAAGGCAATCTAGAATTAAAAAATAAGAGAAAATTGAATTTTTTTCGAATTTTAGGAACCTACCCAAAAATCAAGGAATCCCCCCGAAGGAGACTCTGGTCCTTTAGGGGTTAACTACACTGAGTTTTTTTTATTTTTTTTTTTGACACAAGCAAAGAAAGTCTTTACTGCAAGGAAAGAAAAACACGGCGAGCCCCCGCCAGGGCCGGCGAGGCCGGGCCAAAACCCGGGCCAAGTTAGTGGTTTGAAAAAAGGTTGGGTGTGAGCCCTAAACTATCACTACTCCTAGCGCAGTAACAAGAAAGCAACTTCCATTTCGGTCTCTTGTCAACCCACGAGGCGAGAATCTCGTTACAGCACCACTGTTTCGGTAAGCGGTTAGAGTAGAGCTCGCTTTTCTCAGGGGCTTGTTTACTAAGGTCAAGAGTCTTGATCCAGGCATTCCTACCATAGTCCACGAGCCCCATCCAAATCCTGGTCTGAGTTTCCTGGTGTTGCCACCGCGTATTATAACTACACTGAGTTTCATCCTTCCTAAGCATTGGGACACTTCACTTACTCAGACGAAATTGATGTCACGAGAGAATTTTACAGCGGCATCAGCCTAACTAAGCATGGAAGCTAAATCTGCTGATGCGGATGAGAGCACAAAGTCACCGCATACAGAACATTCAAGTCGCGTCCGGTCGCAGTAATGTGAGCTTCCCAAGACAACCATAAACAATAACCAGAATCGATTTCAAGACTGGAAAATAGGGGATTTAAACTGATAAAAAAAAGAGGGTTATGCATCATGGTATGGTCGCCCAACGTGTATTTATGTAGTTCTCTATGGTAAACTAATCTACTGCGCACCAAGTGTATGACCCTACTTGCTGGCACCATTCGGAATTTTTTCACCTCCCTTCTTGTGCACAGCAGCCTTCATCTCTGTCCACGCCTCGATCCAGGTCACCATGGCCTCCGACAACTTCGTGAAGTAGGGGTCGATGCTGTTCAGCTTCTCGCCGACCTGCACCAAACCGATCCGACCATCATACTCAGACACAATACCATTCCCCTTCGTCTTCACTCCACGACCACAACCCCACACACACCAAGAAAAGCATCATCGGATCTAGCATTGCTCCGAAACAACCATCATTGCCATTGCCCTTACCTGCTTCGACAGCTCGATGTAGCACTGCTCCACCGTCACCGCCTCCTTCGGCAGCTTCACCTGCTGGAAGAACGGGATGATCTCCTCCTGCCAGAAGATGCCCTTGTACTCCTTCTTCAGGTTCACGAACGGGTTGCTCGCCTTGCTGTGGTGGATGTACGGCAGCCCCGTCTTCACGCCCATCCCCAGATGGTCGCAGATCACCTTGCAGCACCACCCCGCCCACATGTCGTCGTACCGCCCGATCGGCTGCCCGTCGCCCATCAGCCCGAAGTACATCGCCGCGCCGATCATCTCGCGGTCGAACGCCAGGTTCATCCCGCACATCGGGAACAGCGTCCCCTTCGGGATCGTCATCACCGCGTCCACGAACCGCGTGTTCTTCTCCGCCGGCTTCACCAGCTGCGTCGGCGCGTCGTAGTCCGGCACGTTCAGCCACAGCCCGTGGGAGATGGCCGTCGGAACGCCCTCACGCAGGCTGAATGGGTACCCGCGCACGAAGTCCGCACCTGCCCTGTACGGGTCGTACAAGGTGTTGAAGAACAAGGGCGTCGACGGCGACAACAGGTTCGTGATGTGCTGCTCCAGAGCGTTGATCTCGTGTCCTGATGGGTCCTTCGCCACCTACACACCACCACTCCATCGGACCACGCAATCAGCACGTCGTGCAGGACTGAAGCTCATCATCCAAGTCTCAATATTGGAGATTTTCATCAACTGGGAGGCATTACTCAGTCCAACAATCCAACGACAGGGCTCTCGCATGACTGCCAACACAACGCACACACCCTCCCATGACAAACCTCCAGATCGACCAACCCAACACTCACCCAGCAGTCGTCGTCGATGGTGAAGATGTACTTCTTCTTCGACATCATGAACCCGAAGCACCGGCACGCGCTGTCCTTGAACGAGATGCACGACGCCTTGGGCCCCAGGATGCGGTTGATGTCGTTGCGGTTGTACAGCTCGTAGTCGTAGCCCTCGGGCACCGTGATCTTCTTCGTCGGGTCGCCATCCTGCACGATGATCAGGTGGTACGGGCTCAGATACGGCCTCCACTGCTCCAGGAATCCCAAGTCCCGAATGGTGGGAATCACGATGTCGAGCTCATCCCTCAGCAACGGGCCGCGGACCGCCATCGCAGCTCCCAAAGTAGGCTATCAAGCTCTCGGATCTGGAGAAATTGAACAATGAAGTTTGCTCAATAGCGCGTCTAATATCAACCGAACTGTCAATCAGAAACAGAGGCTACTACAGAGCCCAGTGTACAGTGAGAGGCGGAAAAAGCGAGATAATAAGAGAATGATACAAGGCGACAAACTCAGTAGAAACCTTGGATGCTCCGACAACTGATGAGGAAGTTTGAAGGAAACTATACATTTGTTTGAAAAACCCATTCCCCTCACATAATCCACTCCGTCTAAAGAACCGATCAAAGAACTATCAACTGAGCATGCGACACCCACATCCTCCACATGTCGGAATCACAAAACCACAGCCCTTCTATTTCCTCCCAAAAGCACGAAAAAATAACAAATACCAGAACTAGCAATGCAAAAACACCGAAGCCTTCCAAAACCCAAAACACGAATCAAAGCCTAAAGTTCTGGAGCTGCCAATGACAAGATCCGCGAGACCCCACACAGGAATATGGCTCAAGGAACGAAAATCTGCAGAAGCACCAAGAGCAAGGCCTGGCCGACAACTAATGCAACCCAAGTCCCAGCAACTACATTGCAACCATCGAGAGTAAAATGCGCGATGAGAGCCTTGAAGGCGAGTGAGAGCTGGAGCCTTGGGTTCGCGTACCGAGAGGCGGAGGATCGATGCGAGCTCGGTGGTGCGAGTTCTGGGACTGGGGAGCGCCGCGCGCGCAGTATAAAGAGGTCGCGCTCTCGTTGTTAGGTGGGGGAAGAAGGGCGAAAGGAAAAGACGGGTCGGTGAAAAGAAACGAAAGGAGGGAGAGCAAGAATATTCTTTCTTGATTCCGCTCCGGTTTCTCACCTTCGCTTCAAAGTCATGGCTCTTTGGTCCAAGATGACCCTGAGGTACACTAAAATTGATATTTACAGTACCTAGTGGTCACTTTCAACACCTCTTTGT
Organism: Bryoerythrophyllum caledonicum; assembly: GCA_963971425.1. NCBI lineage: Eukaryota > Viridiplantae > Streptophyta > Bryopsida > Pottiales > Pottiaceae > Bryoerythrophyllum > Bryoerythrophyllum caledonicum. Next base: position 8,628,972 of record OZ020516.1, on the reverse strand, counting down.
CAAAAGAATTATTTTCTTTGACGGAGTGATTTGGACACAATGGGTATCACCTCAGTATTACGTGGGTAGCACCTATGCATCATATAGGTAGTACCTTGACATCACATGGGTCGACACCTAGACAAAAAAAAATCCAAAATTTTGGACAACTCTCCATATTGAATCAATTATGTACGAAAGTGACCACGGCGTAGGGTAGTGTTATGCATGGTAAATGACTTGTAAATGCTATAAGTTTTTGCTTTAGATGCCAATTTTTACCATCTATGTTTAGAATGATCCCCTTCTTTTAAGAGTATAGATATTTGTGCTTTTAGTAAAATTTGGCATCAAAAGAAAATACTTGTAGCATTCACAAATCATTTTACTAAATATACATTACTAAATACATTTTGCATAACTCTAAATATCAATTTTTGAGTATGGGATGATGGAGGTGAGTTACCCAAGTGGTTGCGGGTTCAATCCCCAGTACAATAGTGAAATCATCTCTCTACACTAAAATGGGTATTTAGTGTTCGAGACACTAATTACGAACCTCAACACTATATGTCAACAACGCCGATAATGTTACAACACTAAATGTCAACATTAACACTAAATGCAGAGAATTGTAACCTTCGGAGTTTTACTACCTCTACATTTAGTGTTACTAATGACAAAACAATTTGTAAGAAATTGAGAAATAACAATTTTAGTAGAAGTTAAATCTACTTCCTAAGGTTAGGAAAACCTTAATAAATAAATTAGTTAATTTGTATATTAATTAATTAACATATTAAATCGAATTAATTAACATAATAAGTGAACATAATTAATTATTAATTAATTAACATAATAAATTAATAAATTAATTGACAAGTTAATAATAAATTATTATTAAATTATTATCAAATTAATAAACTATTATTAAATTATAAACTATTATTAAATTAATAAATTAATAACAATTAATAATAAATCAATAAAATAAAAACAAATTAATAATAATTTAATAATTTAATAATAATTTAATAATTTGACAATAAATTAATAATAAATTCATAATAAATTAATAATTAATTATTAATTAATTAATTAATTATTAATTAATTAATTAATAATTAGTTAATAATTAATTAATAATTAGTTAATAATTAATTAATAATTAGTTAATAATTAATTAATAATTAATTAACATATTAATTATTAAATCTACTTCCTAAAGTTAGGAAAACCTTAATAAATTAACTTGTTAATTAATGAGTAATTACTAAAACCTTAGGAAGTAGATGTTTAATTAATGAGCCTTAACACTAAATGTCTAGAAAAATATATCTAGAGTTGGGTGGTAAAGAGATGTTGTAACATTAAATGTAGTGTCACACTAAATACCCATTTTAGTGTACTTGAGAGGACCACGCCGCAAGTTGCCAATAAGTTATAGCAACTTGTGTGTGCTCCAAGATTAAAAAAAACACAAAGTCATGGCTTCCAACCCCGGATTTGTTTCCCCACCAAGAATAGATGACAAAACAATCAAAGAAAAAAAATAGGCTCCCACGTGTGAAATGTATAGAAAGTGATAATTAGTTTTGTCATGTAAGAGGGGGAAGTAGTTCCATACCACTAACCCATGTCTAGTGGACATGAATTTTGTGGTGGCACAAACAAACACTTTATTCAGGCTAGCCTCCCACTTGGGAACTGGAGTTTTTCTTCTTTTTTTGTCATATATTGATTGCTTCAAAACTGATAGAACGTTTCACTCTTGGTGTATGTTTGGGTAGATTTTTTTTCGTGACTTTGAATTTTTCTAGGTTGTCGTAACATTCATCAAGATTGAAAATTATAGCATTTGATGAAAACCTACACTAATTTTTATTTTATTTTATTTTATTTTAATACTATGATGATATGCACACTGCTTATTCTATTGATTTTAGGTTGGATAACCTTATTTCATGCCCAATCAAAAGCAATCAAATACCATATTTCATATTAGTTTCATGGTGAAAGAAAGGTCAACTCCATAATTGACCATTAGTCACATGGCCATTGCCTTTGTTGAAAACTTCCAACTACTATAACGTTGGATGTCCTACTAAGTAGGGGACACTATTCCACAAATAGATGATACAAATTTCAAAAAATTCTTTACAAAATTATTTCAAACATTATCCATTCTAGTGAAAAAGAAAAAGAAATATTTTATCTCCATTTTAAACTATATTAAGGTCTTAGTCTATATCACTAAAACAACATACCCAAAAATATTGGTTACATTTTATGACACTAATTGAAAGATAATAATGCTTGAAGAGAAAATCATTTTTTTCCTTCTTCTTCTTTTCAGCGTTCAGAAGATCAGTAGCCTATAGGTGTCAAATTTTTGCATTACGGAAGTTCTAAATTATTTACCATTCTGGTCTTGATTCTAAAATTTGTGTAATTCAAAACTTCCGTTCATCCTAAACCCCAAAATCAATCAATAGGTTGTTCTAAGACCTTCCAATGTGGTGCTCGTATTACAAAGCACAATGTTTTTGAAAATTTGAAGGATTCCATAAATTCAAAGGTAGTAGATCAATCCTCATATCATGGAATTGGAGTTCAAGTCTTTAAGTTGGTGGTTTTAGAGATGCCTTTTGAGTAGCTCAACATATCTTTAGTGAACAAGCTTTTTTAGCCTCAAAGAAAAAATAAATTTCCTAAAGGATGACAACCCTCATATGGTGCCTGGTATAGATGTTGATAATGCTTATAGTATTGTGTAGTCTTATCATATGGTGACCAAGCAACACCATTGATGCCTAATTATATGTTATTGCCAAACTTGTAGCAACATTTTAAACAACTGTGATATCTTAAATAAAGCTTGTTTTGTACCATCATATTGGAGCCCACTATTTTTTGTAGATGAAATATTTAGTAACAACTTTATACAAAAAAGTGGATAGTGCTTTCCCTAGCCCCCAACCCATAAAAAATTGGGTATTTCATTAAGCTTTCCATCCTTGAAGTCTAGGTGGAAATTATTGTTTCAAAAAAGAAAAAAGACGTACAAAACATTTAAAAGTTCTTTATACAAAACAATCTAAGATTCTTTTTGACCACCAAATACTTAATTACAAATAAAGCTGTAGCAAATCATTTTGGACATTTTTGTTTGTATTTATATTATATTATTAATCTTGGGTCACAATATTCAAGAATGTTACCCTGCTTACAATGCTCTTATAATCCAAGAACAATTGTTTCGTACAATTTTTGTACTTAAGTTCCAACCCAACTTTCTTGTGTAAACATATCCTAACTACACTAAACGCTAGATATAGAGTGAATGCTTTGGTAATGTGGGTGAAAAATGGTGTAGACCTAATCATCATTGATTTTGAAAGAGAATTAATGTGAACACATTTCAACATGTGTCAAGTCACTCACTACCACGCCACTGCCACTCACTACCAAATATCTTCCACTCCTGGTTGCTCGCCGGCACCTCACCACCGCTCGACGCCACCTCTCCATCGATCCACATCAATTTTTTGTCAACAATTATGAAACATCCCACACTATTTTCTGAGGTACATGATTTGATGTGGATTGAGAATTCAAGTGGACCACTTTAATTTTCATTTATTGGAATTAGAGTTGTTATTTTCATATAGTATATGCAGTGTTTAGTGTATTGTAAGTTGGCAACATGGTTGTAGGAATTTTTTGGGGATAAAAATAAAAAATGAAATTTGTTAAAGACAAAAAAAGACCTGATAATATTTGATGATTCAATATATACATTTTAAATTCTACACAAGTTGATGTCATTTTAAGTGTTCTTTAGTTAGAATATGTAATACAATCAACTCCCTCTACAACAACCCATTTTGTTCTACGTGTTATTAACTCGTAAGGTATCGTGACAGTTTCACACCAAAAACACTTCAAAGTTGTTGGATTTTAATGCAATGAACAAAGAAGAAAATAAAAACTTCCATATCTAGTATTGACCGTAGGATCTCAAATACAACTTTAAAAGCAAGATACTCATAAATTTCATAAATTTTGACCGCACAGATTGAAAGATTATAGTGTTTATAGTCAAACATATGGTTTATTTCCTTCCCTGCGTTCAATGGATAGCAGACCTTGTCTTCACTTTGTCTTTCCAAGTCAAACATGTGTTCTCCTACTTAGGTCTTAGTAATGTCCTTCTACAGTAAGAATTTCAAAGTGGCATGTTGGAAATTGACACCATAGGAACCTTACCAAACTTTTTAAAAACCCATTTTTGGCAGTTGGTCCTTTAGGGGTTAAGAGAGGCTGTTATCATGAAGGGAGTTTTGGTCTCAAAATGTACAAATGTACTCGACAAGCTAACGCTTATAATGGAAGCGGTCGTTGTACAGGGAGTGGACTGTAAGTTCACAGCAGGGATAATTTACCATTTTCCATCTTTTTAGAAAAAATACATTTTATATTAATAAGTGGAGATGTGTTTGATGCAGGGATGATATACAGTAATGTCCTCCTTACTCACAGTATGTGAAAATGTATCATGATTGAGCTCCAAACAGAAGTTTAACCTGGACAGATATTTTCCCGAATCGTGGCATTCTGGGCATCCTTGACTGGGCTCCTTTATTTGAAATCTTTACATGCACATAATTGAGCGTTTGCAAATGATTTAAAAACTCATGAAGCATGATGGCACCTGAAATACGGTACGACTTATTAACCACTCTACTGCTGCTCTCACTTGCCTCTGCAGTTCCTGTCTGAAAAATGTTGTATTCAATCTAAGAGCATCCTCGCCAGAGGATGCCAACTGCCAAATTTTTGTCAGTGCTGTTGTTAGATCTGGTGATCAAGAGAAGATGTATTGAGAGTGGAGCGAAAGCTGATTTATACATGGATGATGGTGGTGCCGTGATCAAAGTGGAGCGCAGCCGGCGCAGCCGTAAGCTATCCTAACCTAACATAGCTGATGACAGTACTGTTTATGAAGGTTTCACACATTAATATCCTCCTTGAAACTTGAAAAGTTAGAAGTGCAAAAGGCTTTTGCAATTGTGGAACTTAACGTGTCCATATGCCTTGGTCAAAAAATCAGTGGGTTGTTGGTTAGTGGGTGTAAGAATAATATTATCATGTCCTTTCTCTACCATGTCGCATATGTAGTTGAGATGTATTTCAAAATGCTTGGTCTTGGAGTGAAACTGCGGGTTTTCAGATATTTTGATGGCGCTTAGGTTATCGCACATAATTGTGATGGGTTGTGGGTTGCCAAAACCTAGCTCGTGAAATAAAGTACGGATCCATATTGCTTCTTTTGTGGCTTCCAGTAGTGAACGAAATTTCGATTGTGTGGATGATAGAGCTATACATGTCTATTTTTTTTGTGTTCCAGGTAATAGGAGAGTTGTTGAGGGAGAAAATATAGGCTCCAATGGATTTCCGTTGGTCAAGATCATCGCCCCAGTTGGCGTGCTCAATAAGATGCAACTCGTTGGACCAAGGGTAGAAATAGCCCTTGGTTGGTGGCGCCGCGGAGATACCGTAAGATTTGTTTTGCTGCTTGGAAATGGACAAGTTGTGGAGCCGAATTAAAACAAGAAAGGAGGTTTACTATACAGGTAATATTGGGTCAAGTAGTAAGAAGAAATGAGAGCTTGCCGATAAGGGATCAATAAGTGGTTGGATCAAAATCAGGGGTGCCTCTTTGGCTTGATGTTGTAAATCTACATGGAAGTGGTGTTTGTGTAGGATTGCAATCCTGCATTCCAAAGTCTACGAAAATACTTTTGGTGTATGTGGCTTGGTGTACAAAGATGCCGGTTTTAGTGAAAAAAAATTCAATGTCGAGAAAACTCGCGAGAAAACCAAGATATGACATCTTGAAACAATGAAGTAATTTTCTTTGAATACCAGGGACACAAATAACGTTTTTGACTTGCTTAAATTTTCTTCCTCAGAGGGTAACATTGACTATGTTTTTTCTTGCCATTCTATGTGGTTCACCGCCAGCTGCTATCATAGGGCTACGACTCTTGCATGCTTGCATATCATGGAGTAATCCCTTGTCCCCCGTGACGTGGTGTGTGACTCCCGAATCTAAAATCCATACAGATTTTTCTTGTGCCTCGGAAATATTTGTCTCTACCTTGCAAGTATTCATCTAACAAAGATAAGATTCCACTATGATGCGTGCACTCTCATGTCCACTACTGCTTGGAGTCAGATTAATGCTTTGAGTTTTTACCTTTTATAATAGAATTGGCTTGGATCTTGGTTTTTCGGCTGGTTCAACTTTAGGCGTCCATCAAAAGCTTTAACCTGGCCAACTGCTCTCTTCAACTTGCAATCTCGAGCATAATGTCCTGGTCTTCCACAAAAGTGACACGTGTCGTAGTTGCTTAAGCTGCCGTTGTTCTCGGATCGCGAGCTTCGGGCCTGACGCCTGCTCTTCATGGTCGATGTCGATGGCCGTTGCCGGTACGTCCACCGTTCCTGGTTGCCTCCGCCCACTGCTCCGCCTCATGTGATCTCAATCCCGATCCCAATTTGCATGCCGTTGGAATGTTCCAGACTTTTGGGTGTCGTAGTTGCCACGATTTTGAGCCTTCTATCCTTCACCGGGCTTCTTGCCATGCTTGGTCTTGTTGGTCTTTCCTACCAACAACCCTTCAATTTTGCCTTCCTCGTCTACATCCAAATTCAGCTGCATCTCCTCATCAAGAAGTCAGGACTTGATTTCGAGAAACATTGGTAGTTCGTCATTCCTTGTCTGTGTCCTACAGAACAACTTGTACTCAGATGGTAATGAGTTAAGCAATAGCAAGGTACTTAGATCATGAGGTATGTGTACGTCCAGTCCTTCAAGTTGATCTATTGCATCCTTGATGTCTGTGATATACTGCTCCATTGTACTCGTTTCTTCTTTGCGGAATGATGCTAGTTTCTTGAGTAGCATCAATCTACAAGATCTTGATTTGGACTGGTAACGGTCTCTCAGGGTTGTCTATAGAAGGTGAGGGTTGTCGAAGCGTCCTTTCTAGTATGTGCTTCAACCTGAACACCCAAACTTGGTAGTTCCCGATCCCATCTAGCCTACTCCTTTTAGATATTGAAATCTCTACCTCCTTTCTATCGATTTGTGTAGTGGCATACTAAGGTGTGGTGTTAGCCTGTTGTGAAAACGGCGATTGTGCATCCATCTCACTGCTCTCTGTGTTTGCCATACTAACTAGGCTCAAATCTAAACTCGATGTTTCTAACCACTAGACTCTGAGGGCCAGAACTCACGCTCTGATACCATGTTAGATCTGGTGATCAAGAGAAGATGTATTGAGAGTGGAGCAAAAGTTCATATATATATGATGGTGCCGTGATCAAAATGGAGCACAACAGTGCAACCGTAAGCTAACCTAACAAGTTTACCAAGCTAATGACAATATTGTATATGAAGGTTTCATATATTAACAACAGTGAGCTCCAAATATGAACTTCCTTTCCCATAACAGTGACTCCTAACCATATTGGTTTTCCCCCTTAGTTTGTGGGCCATTCATAGGCCATATGAGTTGCAATAAAAGACAAACATCATAGTATTATTTCAAACAAAGATCTCAAACAGAGACAAACATCATAGTATTATTTCAAACAAAGATCTCAAACAGAGACAAATATCATAGTATTATTTCAAACAAAGATTTCAAACAGAGACAAACATCATCGTATTATTTCAAACAGTTAAAGACAAACATCATAGATTTATTCTAAATAAATTTAGCGTCCCTTCTAAATTTAGTATACTTTTCAATGTCGATCAAAGATATTTAGAGTAGTGGGGGCACTTTCATCCAATTTATAATATGAAATAAGATATTCAAATGATATTCTTTTAGATAAGATAGAGCCAAAATCAAAGTTTTCACCAATTATCATAGCTAGTTTGTATTGCCATAGGAACTCAAGTCCCTAAAGGAAATTGGCATGAATATAGTGTTTGTTCATTCTCTTCACTAAGCCAGTGGCCACAAGACATAGGTTAATGTAAAAGAACTACTTCTCCCTTTCAAAGATAAACACTTTCTACACTAAGTGCTTCCCTACACTAGTTGCCTTAGAGACATGTCACCTCCCCAAAGGGCTTTTTGGGTACCCATACAACGAGGTCTTTTATTGCCATAAACAATACCATTGCTTGAAACTCCCAAGTCAACAGTCGTTGACAAAGAAATGAGCTTGAAGAGATGATAATGATTTCATATTACACCAATGACTAGATGTACATAAGTTAAAACCCCATAATGAACAAGCCTGGCCACTAAGGGCAGGACAGATAGAGGTGCACACCTCTCTTTGCCTGCCGCTTAATGCCCTTGGCCTCAGTATGTGGAGCCTCAAAGAGTAAATGTGTATGATAGTGAACGTGTGTGATAATAAGAGTGTCTAAGAGAGAGTTTAGGGTTTAGGATGACAAATTTAAAGATTTAGGGTTGTAGGACTTTAAGGATTTAGAGTTAGAGTTTATTGGTATAGGATTTAGGGTGTACGAAAGTGTAGGGTTTGGGTAAAAATGCCCACACATGAAGCACCAAATATGGACGGGGTCCAGGTATAGAAGGAAATGTGGCAAGAAGGTAGGGCATGTAAAGGCGTGACCTCGTTTTTGCCCTCTCATTTAGTGACAAGAGTGTGCAAGTATATCTAAAGAAGGAAAATGAATACATAGGGTTCTACCAAAGAAAAATAAGACAAAGCATATGAGACACAAGGGCTCTTGTGCATCTCCAAAACGTGTGGATGCAGCCAGTTTGAGGCATCTAAAGGATAGTGCCACGCTTGGCTCAACATAGCAATAATGTGAAACTCTTGGTCTCTTTTAACTAAATCAAGGCCCACCACTTGATTGTGTAATGGGGTTGCCATGGCTGCTGCCATGTTTCAACTTGCAATGTCTTGATTACCATGACATTGTAAAGAAGAAGATTTATTCAACTGCTAAACAATATTGGCAATTTATAGTAACCCCCCTAGTAATCAACTAAAAATCATAACCGACATCTATAAAATTGTATATATATATCCAACCCACTTCCATTCATTACCACCCATTCAACTCCATATAATTTTTTTCTATTAGTCAGACCTCTTATCTACCAAGGGTCACGGGCTAAACATGGCAACATATTTTGAAAATTAATAATTAAACCACATTTCATAAAAAAAAATGGAATTATATTTCTATTGGCTATCATTGAAAAATAGATTTATTGTTATTTGTTTGCTTCACATACGCACATTGCTTTAATCCCAAAATTTCCAAGAAGCTTCGCAAGGGATTCATAAAGGTTTGGGCACATTCCTATTGTGTCAATTTATAACATCTTCCTTTGAGATTTTTTTTTATTGTAGACAGACATTACTAAATGCTTTGCGTGAGTGCGCTTTTTATCTAAATTCAACATTTAATGAAAAGGTTATAGGGTTTTAAAGTTGAAATGGGACGTCTGGCAACTCCAAAAACTTTGAAGAAGAAGAACGTCGGTCTCCGAAGGAGGCCGACGTGAATAAAGTGTCTGTTCGTTCCACTACTAAGACCATGCCCACCGGACAGGGAATTAGTAAGTTGGGACTACTTCCCCCTTTCGAGGATAGACACTATGTAACAAATATCCAAAAACCACTGAACCCATCAACCATAGGAGTACCAAGAGAAGATGTAAAAAGGTGGGGGGGAGAGAGAGAAAAGAGGGAAAAAGTCGAAGTGGAGGTGAGGATAGAGGGGGGGGCGTGTTTTCGTAAATAAGAGTTTATGATGTAGTAGAGAGGAGGATTTACGGTGGGTCTCGTGTGTTGGGAAGGGCTTTAGTTGTTTTCAATTTTGCATTTATGTAGAAGGATGGACATAGCGTGTTGTATGGCAATGACGTTAATTTTCTTGAAAGTGTTTTTAATTGTATTAATAGGAATTTCAAAGGTATCTTCTAGGGTGTTTATAGATGGGATGAAGGTGGTGGCTCGAGCGCCGGCAGTGATTACCATAAGGGGATCCACTTTCCATTTGAGGGCAATGATGTCATCTATAATGGGTTGGTATGTATTGGTTTTGTTTTCTATTGTTTATGGGGAAAATCTATCATTGCAGTATGTAAATTCGATGAATTGAATGGTATAGTTTTGGGTTATGTGGTTGGGTGGGGGGTCATTGTATGGTAGGCCTCTAACGCATAGTATGTCCGGTTTTAGTCTAGCATTACAATGACATCGTTGGGTTTCACAAATATATGGTAGTAGCCATGATGGGACCGTGTTTTCTTGTGGGTTGTTATTAAAGGTGCCGACATTCATGAGGGTAAAACATCTTGATTTGTTATTTGAGGTGATTAATTTACGGAGTTCCCATACGGCTTTGTTGTGTCTTTTGACAATTAGGGAGTGTATGTAGGGGTTATGACATCTAAGTAGGACATGTAGCCACGTGTCGGGATTTGTGGAAGTGCATATTGGGCATGTTATGGATGGGAATCTTTTATTATGAGAAAGAGGTGTTTTTGAGCATTTCCCATGTATTGTCGGGTACGAAATTTGATAAGGCATGTTATTTGTGAGTCAGTGATGATGGGATTTTCCCAGAAATTTGTAGAAAGTTCATTGTCTATGTTGTTGTTGTTAGTCCACTTTTCTATGTTAGGGAAGTTATCTAAGATTGTGTCAAGGTTATTATATAGGTCTTGTTTTTTGAGGTATTTGCTTTAAGAATCTAACCGGGCCTTTATCGGGGGTGTCTTCTTTGGAGGGCCAGTCTTCCTTTTGGAAGTAGTATGGGGTGGCGTGGGCATGTTCGTGTGGATCTTTGGCATTTTTGTGTGATTTTTCTCGGCCCTCTTTTGCTAGTTTGTCGGCTTGTTCGTTGCCATCGATGTTTGCGTGGGCTCGAACTTTGTAGATGGTTGTGATTTGTCTTCGTTTAAGTATTATTTGGACCATAGATTTTAATATATTTTTGTCTGGGTGGCTATTGTGTAGGGTAGGATGTGTTATTTGGGTGTTTAATAAGTAAGGTGCGTTTATGCAATCTGTGAATATGTGCGCTGGTTCATTATTGTATTTTGTTGTAACAATTTCTAGTGTTTTGTGGATGGCCATGAGTTCTGCTCTGAGAATATTTTGTAGTCCATGCAATCTTTTGGCTAATTTGATTTCTTTCGTAGGATTGATTATTCCATAACCTGCTTTTCCTAGATGCCAATTACCTGGACTAATCTGTTCTGGTGGTTTGAAGGAGCCATCGGTATAGTAGCTATATGCGGGGTCAAATTTTGGTGAGGTGGTAGTTTGGTAGTCCGGGAGGGGTGGAAGTGATAAAGTGTAATCTAGTGTATTGTTGTTGTAATTTAGTTTTGACCATTTTTTGATTTTGTTGACTAGTGTTTGTATGGGTGTTGGTCTTTGTGTATAACCGGTTTATGTTAAGAGTTTTTGCTATGGAGGTAAGTTCGGTAAGCTGTACTGGGCTGTCAAAGGTTTGGTTGAGGTGGTGGACGCATATTATTTGTAATGTAGAGGGTTCAATTTTTTAGCTCAGGTGGGATTGTAGGTTCTTCGTATGGAATTGAGTCTGCTTCAAATATTACAATGATGTGGAAGTCTGCAAATGGGCTTGACTGTGGATTAGCGTTTTGGTACCAATTTTTGTCTGGTGTGATAATGAGTGTAGATGTGTGTTGGGGGTCGTTTTTAGCAGCAAGTCGGGCCCAATGTAGTGCTTGTTGGATTTCCTCCTCGTTGTAGGGGTGAGCTATACCCTTACCGGCCCATTTATGGTCAAAGGCCTTTCCCAAGGAGCCAAATGTTTTATCTCTTTCAAAGGGTGAGTAGAATTTTTTTAATTTGGTGGAGAATGTGACGGGGGAGGAGAAGTATGATTGTTCGATGTTAAAGGATGAAATTAATGTGTCTAGAATAGGTGTGGGTATTGTGTATTGTGCATTTTTGAGGGGATTATTTTTTGGAATGCGGTATTTATATCTTTGGTAAAGCCAAATTAATTCGGTTTCAAATGGTTGGGTTATTGGTTCAATGTTTGTAGGAGTTTGTAGTTTCGTATTGTATTGGTTCCATAGCCATTGGAGTCTATCAGTGGGGATAGTGTGTAAATGTCGGCTGTTTGCTTCATATAGATGGGCTTGATTGTTCTCTATTTTAATTGTGTTCTAGATTGTGATGATATTGTTTTCGGGATTACATTCCGTTGTGTAGATGTTTAGGAGTGGGATGATTAAAGGAGGAGTTACGGATCTTGAGTCTTGTAATTGTTCTTGGAGGTGATGTGCTTGGATGATTTCCGAGTAGAATTTATATTGAATTTTTTGATAATATTCTTTTAGTTTTTCGGTGTTATATATGGAGGTATTGCAGTTGTGTCTAGGAAAGAGGTTTCTTTGAGGGAGCCATTTATTGAAAGTGTTGTTGTGCTGTTGCCATTGGCATAGGTATTTTGTATAGGTATTTTGTATTCCGTTGGTATCTAGGTGTTGTATATGCTCCTGGCGTATGATGTTATTAATAGGGTATGTGGTGGGATTTTTGGTGATGTGTGTTGGGGGGCGGGGGTGGTATGGATGTAAGGGGATGGGAGGATGGATTGGTGGGAGAGTAGTTCTTGGGAGGATGTTGTTGTTGATGGTTATAAATGGGTCTTGGAGTATGTAGGAGTATTGGTGTATGTTGCAAGGGGTATCACTTGTAGTTGTAGTTGGGCGTGTTGGGTGGGAAAAAAGTTGTTTAGCAATTTTTAGAGCACTTTTGATTAGTTTGGATGGGGTGAAGTGGAAGGTTTTGAAGTCCTCATTATTCATGATGTATATGCCGTTTAGTAGAGTGATTTGTTTTAGTTTAAAGATGTTTTTTGAGAGGAGTTTTTGTAATAGTTTTTGGGAGAGTTGGGCGCTGAGTGTGTTATGGTTCTGTGTTACTTGCAGCCATATTGTTTCTAATGGTGTTTGATCAAAGAGGAAATTTGGAAGTGTATTTTTAAGGTGAACTTTGTCTACGTGTTTTAATAAGAAAAGTGTACGAGTTATTGGTGATCTTATACAATTTGTTTTTTTAAATTCTGGATATATTTTCAGCACCTCTATATTGGGCATGTACAAATTGAGTTAGTCCGGTATATATTTTTCCGAGTCTACCTTTGTCGTTTAAGCCATTTTGTAATTGTTCCCCTGTGCATCGGAGGTAGGCATTTTTTAGGGAGAAAGCTTCGAGTCCATATAGGTTGTGTGGGAGTTGGATTAATGCGTTAGACATGCATTTTGGCATGCCACTGATGGTGTTTTGTATGGCTATTATTTTTTGATCCAGTTTTTTGATAGCTAGCATAGAGTATGGTACAGCGTAGAAGTTGTATGCTATACCGGGGCGTATTACGGTGTCAACCATTTTAATTTTTTGTTTCATGGTGGCCCGGCATGTTGTTAATTCTTTACATTGTTTGATAAGTTTTGTGGTCGTGGTGTGGATTTTCCATTTTAAAGAGGGACAAGATTTGTACCTAGGTATACATATGATTCATTTTGGTGTAGTATGGAGATTGGTTGGCCGCGGTAGTTGATGTTGGAGGCTTGCATTAGGGCTTTAAAAGTAGTTGGATTTATTTTGGATTTATTTGGGCATCCAGTGGCAGCGCATTTTGGGACGCCTATGTCCATACCAGTCCATTTGCAGTATCTATCTATTTTATCAATTTGTGTTTGTAGTGATTTTATTTTGTTAGTTATGATAGCTAGGTCATCGGCGTAGGCTGCAGAGTTTATGGTAACTTGGGATGTACCAAAGATGTATCCGTTACTACCTCGCTCTAGCCATCTAATTAGTGGTTCTAAAAATATGATAAATAGGTATGGACTAAGGGTGTCTCCTTGTATAGTACCTCTATGGATGGGAATAGGCTTGGTCTTTCCAAAGTACTCCCCTGTGTAGTACGTAGATGATTGGGAGTAGATATTTTCGACTAGTGTGGTTGCATCTTTTGGGTATCCAATATCGTTCATTATTGCTAGTAAACGAGCGTGGTCAATAGAGCCAAAGGCGTTTTTTAAGTCAACATATAAGATATATATATCTTGATTTGTGAATCTTGCATCTTCTAGAGCCGCTATTATAGTTTGTATTTGTCTAAAGGTGCTTCTTTCTGCTCTGAATCCTTCTTGACTGTCGTGTAGGATTCTAAACTTTTCCCCATATGCGGATAGTATAGAGGTCAGTGTACTGGTATAAAGTTTATATATTGTGTTGGCTAGTGCATTTGGTCTATGATTTGATAATATTGAGGGATCTCCTTTTTTGTATAGTAAAATTGTTGCACTTTTTTTCCATGAGGTTGGTATTTGTTTTTGTTTATAACAGTAGGAGAAGAAAAGAAAGAGAAATTTATGAAATCTTGGGGGCATGTTTTTTAGTATTGAGTTCGGTTTTCGGTCTGGCCTTGGGGCTTTGTTATTTCCGAGGTTGCGGAGGCATGTGTCATATATGGCTTTATTGAAGTATGTATGTAATGAGGTTTCAGGTTTGCCTCATTTTTCTAATATAAATCCATCTAGATCATGCCATGGGTACTGGCGTATGACACATGTGCATTCTATCGAGTGTTGTGGTTGGTAGTTACATGTTGGTACCATGGGTCTATTATTTTTTGTCTGTTGGTTGAATATTTCGTTTGAAATGTCTTCTGGACTAGTTAGAATGTTATTGTTTTGGTCCATGATGCAATCTAGAGGTGGGGAATCGGATTTTTTAAAGACTTTTCTATTTATTTTTTGGGGGCTATTTTCTTACGATTGTCTATATTTTGAGATGGCTTTTTTAATATTATCTTGAGAGTATTTTGTAGTTATTTTCAGGGCTTGTATATTGGCATTTTTTGCGATAAGTGCAATATCTTTTACCCATGTATCGTGGAGTAGGCATGTGGGAGGTGGTACATGAATTTGGGTATGTTGCAGGTTTAGTAATTCATTACATATGGGGTGGTTACGCCATTGTGGGTTATTTTTTACAATTCTAATAGTTTTCCGTATTATATGATATGTAGCTAAGTGTTGTTTCCAAATTTTTGAGAGTTTGCGGGATAGATAACCGCCTTGTTGTGATGTTCGGTTTGTCATTTTTGATATTGGCAAGGCTTTACAAGTTTTTTCTAGAGTGTCAGAAATGTCATTGATGAGTATGTCTAGGGTGGCATGTTTCGTGCCATTGTGTTTGAGAGAGTTGGTTATTATTTTCCAGGGTGCTAATTAGAAAGTCAATTTGTATGGAGTTTTTTTCAAAGTGCATTGTATTGAATTTTTCTAAGTTATCTTTTGAGATGGAGTTTAGTATTCGTATGGTATCATTGTTTGTGGTTATAGGGGTACGATTAACTAGTATGTTGTTCGGGATGTGGAGTTGTATACGCGAGTGATCTGAGTTGAGAATAGTGTCTTTGTTTGTGATAGAAGTGTATTGTGTATTATTGTTTGTATTTATATAAAAGCCGTCTATTAGGCTCCAGTCACTATAGTTGTATCCGCCTTGTCTGGAGTATTGTGTATCAATGTTTATGTGAGTGAAGTCTAGATTTTCTGTAAAGTGGCGCCATTGATAGTCTATGTTTTGCGGCGGAGTGTTATGGTTTCCGTTTTGTTGGCCAATTAGAGCTATATCTCTATTGAAGTCTCCACATAGCATGTAGTTGTGGTTAGGGTTATTATTTAATTGGGATATAATATTATTTTGTATGTCTATAGTGAATCTCATATCTTCAAGGTGGGAGGGCATATATATGTGAAAGATTAACCATGGTTGTACTGGTTGATTAGCGATTTTAACCCCTAAAGGACCGATGTCCCCTCGGGGGACGTTTTGAGTTTGGGTAAGGTACCACGTTCTCAATTCTAGGCATTATTTTCTGAGATTTTTTACTGACTGGCCAACTTTTGATTAGCTTTACGTAGACACAAATTTCGTAGAATTCCGACTTACGGTTCAAAAGTTACAATTTATTTTCACTTACATTTACAAATAGTGCAGCAGTTTAGTGTGACATATCACAAATACTGTCACCAAACTTTAATAACTTCTAAATTCAATAGAAATTCCAGTTTTTGTCCATTTAAAAGATTGAAAATGTCCTCTTGGAAAGGAAATTGAGATCTTTGCATCTACCGTACGGATTTGTGAATTTCAAATATTTGAGAAGGATATGATATATGCAAAATATAAAGTGTATTGTTGATTCTTGGCACATAGGTGCATTGCAGGATTTTTTAGGACATCTTCTACACCTCTTCTACTTCTAAAATTTGGTGTGCATGTGCCTAACATGATCCTTTTTAAGTTAAGACAATAAAATCACGGCCAATAGTGCAAAAAGTTTCCATAGAAGGTGGTCGAAGTTTGTTGAAGGTGTATAGTATGACCTGAAAAAGAGATTATGTTGCTTTTCAAAGGCTAATATCTTTCAATCCGTGCGGTCAAACTTACCAAAAATTTCACCACACACTCTCATACAAGTCTAGTACAAGATCCAACAGTTAATTTTCCAAAAAAATGATTTTGTATCATTTTGTGTTGATTGCGCTCAAAATGGCAGTTTTGGAGTGTTTTTGAGGAAAAATTGCCTTGGTCCTTTAGGGGTTAATTATTTGGAGGTAGGGAGATATGTGCACAAGGGCAGGGATTTTTGTAATGTTGCTTGGGAAAGCATATTTTTTGTGTATTAGTGTAAGGAGGCCGCCTCGGCCCTGTGTATATGGTCTGCGTTGTTGGATGCATCTTGTTAATGCATGTGTGTTATTAAAAAATAAGCTTATAGTCTTGGAATATGTTTTGTAGGTATTTTGTAGATTTTGTGGCCGATAGTTTTGTTTCTTGTATAACTATGATGCTTGGAGGTGTGTTAGTATTTGTGAACTAGGTTTGTAAGCTAGGAAGTGCAGTGTTTAGAGATGAGGCATTCAATGTAATTATGTATGTGTTATCATTGGTTGAGCTAATGTTTTGGTTTTGTGGGGGAAGGTAAGGGGTGAGGGGGGTGGATGGGTATATTCTGGAATGGGGTCAAAGCATTTTAGTGATTCGTTTATTAGGTTGTTAGGAAGGTAAGGAAATTTTTGTTTTATTGTGTTGTTTGAAGGTGGTATGTTTTGACTATGTAAAAAGTCGTATAGTTCTTTGTGTATTGAGTTCCCATGCTTTATGATATTTAGGTTTTCTTCAAGAAATTTTGTATGGGGGTGTGGGATATGGATATGTCTTTCGGGTGGATTTTGTAAGTTTGATAGGGTATTTAATAAATTGTTGGTCCATGTGATAATGTTTGGGTTTAGTAGGTTTAGAATACAGTTACATTTGTCTATGTTTGGGTGTATGGTGACTATTGGAGTATATAGTATATGCGTTGGTGGGTGCGTATTTTTTTGTTGAATATATTGGGCAATATTGGGGTGTGTTATGTTATATAGTTGATGTAGTGTATGTGTGGATTTTAAGAGCGGTGCAAATGTTTTAGCAATGTGTGTGTATTCCGGTTGTAGTTTTATGGTGTTTGGTATGAAGTATATTTTGGTATTTTTCTTGTGTGTTGGGGGATGTCTTTTTAGTATATTGGGCATGGATCTTGGGTTGGTTTCTATATCTCCACTTAGTAATAATATGGTTTTGTAGTGTAGAGGTTTAATACGTTGTTTTATTGGTTTGCATGTGTATTTTGTGTATTTTCTCATTTGTTTGTTCTTGGTTTCAGTATTTTTTATTTATGTACATGTGTATGTTTTTGTTTATTGGATTTGGATAGCATTTGATGGTATTTTTTTTGCAGTATGTATTGGTTTGTTTGATGGTTGTTGGGTATTTTGTTAGTACATTTGGTATATGTCGTGGGTTTGGTTCGATGTCCTTTTTTAGTATCGAAGGTATGGTGTGGTATATGTGTATTGTGGCTGTTTCGTATGTTTGGTATTTTGGTTTTAGTGTATTTTTTATGTTTGTACGTAAGAGTGTAAGGTTTTTGAGTAGTAGTAGTAGTAGTTTATTTAGTATGTATTTGGTGGTGGAGAGATTGATTTTGGGGAATTCATTGTAGTGTTTGTATATGGTTTCTATTTGTTGGTTTAAGGTGGTCAGTATAGGAGTATGTTTTTTTATATATGTTGATAACTCGGTTATTTGTTTTGAGTGTTGGTTTAGAGTAGTGAGTCTAGTTTTGAGTATTTTTGTTATTTTCCTTATATTAATTATTTTTATTTTTATTGTTGTTATTATTCTGTTAAGCCTATTTATTTTTATTATTTTGTTTTTGCTTCTGATTTTTTTTAGTTCAGGATTGTTTTTAATTTTTTTTTAAAATTTTTGTTTTTGATTTAAATAGTTAAAATTTTAATGTTTATATTATTTTTTGTATTTGAATTTTTCTTTGTTGATGATTTTTGTATTTATTTTTATTTTTATTTTTATAATGGGTTTTTTTTTACTATTATTTTTGTTATTTTTGTTATTATTATTTGTTTTTAAAATATTTATAGTATAAATTTTATTGTTTTGCGTATTTCTTTTGAAGAACATATGTTGTTTTAGGTTGTTTTGTTTTGTATTTTTTATATATTATAAAAATCGTAGTATCCATCGCGTTGTTGGTCATAATTAGTTTGACGTGTCCATGGGGTTTTCAATGGCCTTTAGCTATCTTCGGCTGGCCTCCTCTTCTACATCCATTATTGTTTGAATGAGGTTTGCTCTTAAGCTCTTCATTTCTCCTTTAAGTGTCCTCGTCATTGCTGCTTGTACCGTGTCTACGTATAGCCGGGCTTCTAGTACGATCTCTCCTTTCATGATGTTCATCTCTTTGCGGATCTCATCAATGGTGCTAATTGATCCTTTGTTGACTACAACTTCTACTACTTTATTGAGATCCTCTTGATTAAGACCTTTGTTTGGACCGTTTTCCATAGCGACTACCGCATTTGCCACTGCGGTATTTACATCATTGAACCCTAGTTTGACCAACGCTTCTTGAGAAGGGGCATTGCTCCCATCTAGACTTTTTGGATGAACAATGAATTCAACATACTTTCCAAAGATTTTGACGGTTGTTTTCACATGTTTTTTATACACCGCCGCATTCAAGCATTGGACATTGCAAACGCCTACATGTTTTTCTTTATCAAGTTTGAAATAAGTCCCCACAACATTTCCCTCGCCAAGCACTACTTTAATCCCTTCTTCAAGCATTTCTATTTTTTTGGTTTTGCTAAGGTTCTTTGCGATTAGAATCAAAGCGTTCTTTTTTGCAATCTCCTCTTCCCCCAATTTCCCTTTGCTTGCAAAACTTGGCTCAAATATCTCATTCAAAAATGCCACTTTGTGAACCTTGACTTTCTAAGCCTGATCTAGTGATGGTGTTTTGACCCAAGCAAAATCATGTTCCTTCTTCTTTTAACCCCTAAAGGACCAAACGTCCCCCCAGGGTCATTTTGGATTTTGAGCATGTACCTACAATTCGAAAAAAAATCCTTTTTAATTGAATTTTTTTTTCAAGATAGGATCTAATAAGAGCTTCGTGGAGATATTTTTTAAATTTTTTTTGGATTTGTGGTTTGAAAGTTAGTACCACTTAAAGCCAAAAGTGGGACTTCGGGCACCTCCAAATTTTTTGACAAAAGTTTCTATTGACATTGAGGTTTTTCACACATATAAAGAATATTTCCTTATTTAGAAATTTTCAAAAAAAAATCTTGCCTTTAGTGTAAAAAGGCATTTAATTCCAAGTTAAACATTTTCACACATTGTCGGGCAACGGGGGAAAAAAACTTCATCTTTTCTACATAAAACCTAGAGATCTTCATACTTTTCACTTTTTTTTTTCAACAACAATACATGGTGAAAACCTTCTTTTTGACCGTTTGGATTATCATTTGAATACATATGTAGTTCACAAAAAAATAAAACGTGAAATGGCAATTTTTGAACCTCCACTCCTTGCACACTTGTTTTGAATATGCTACACCCCTTTTTTACCTTTAAAAATTGGTGTGTTGGGAAATAACATCATGCTTAAGACAATGGTAAAAGATTTAGACCTTGTACAATGCAAAAATTTGATACAAAATGAAGTCAAAGTCAGCTGATCTACTCAACGCAGGGATGAAAATGAACCATTGTTTTGACTTTAAACACTAAAATCTATCAATCCATGCGGTGGATTGCAACCAAAATTTGACGGCATGTTTATATGGAAGTCTATTTTAAGATCTTATGGTTGAAAATCCAAAATTCACTTTAAAATGTGATTTTCATGTCTCTTTTTGACAGTGGCAGTTTCGGACTGGTTTAGAGCGAAATAGGTCGTGGTCCTTTAGGGGTTAAACATCGGTTAGTTTGAAGTCATACCCTCTAGCAAAGCTATCAGCCACTATTTGGTGGTGAAGAGTAAACCATTCTTTTTCCACTAGGTTTTCACCCGTAATTTTGATGGAGAGGAGGTTTGCAAGGGCTAAGGAATCGTATGATTTACATACTTTTCCCAAGTGCGAGATCCCCTCTTCCAATTTTAGGATGAAGGGTCTTGTCTCTTGCAAAAGACTTCGTCCATCAATTTCTCGGTGTTTGAGGTGGATTTTAATACTTCCACTCCAATTAGTGCTTTTGTGGTAGCACATCATAGCAACCGGTTCCTCGAAATTATCTCCTGTAAGGATGTTCATTTCATTTAATCTTTCCACAACCATCTCATGAATGTAATCCCTAGACAATATTTGATCACCAATCTGAAAGTGGATGGAGATGTGGTAGTCAGGGGCAAAACCACTCTCATCAACCTCAACTTCACTTGGAAGTTGGGTTAAGTTGAAATGGTTCCCCAGTTTTCCATCGGGTCTCACCGACGGCCACTCTTCTTGGAGTACATATGGGAAGGAAGGAATTGCTATAAAGCATTGTTCTGCCCCCTCTTTGGTCATTCCCCCTTTAATCAACTCTTCTATTGAGAGAAGAGGTACTCTAGGCATGCCACATTCTAATGCAATAGTGCTCATGGACTTGAAACCTAGCCAATATTTTAGTTTAGACAAACTAGTTGCCTTTACTTTTTTGTGGATTGGCATGTTTCCAATTTCAACATGACTGCGTTTTGGGGGGGCTTCCTCCACCATGGACCAACCAAACCAATCATTTCTACAACCTTTGATGACGCAAGGAGATCTTGTGAGCACGACATGTTGATCCAAAGAAAAAACCAAATAGTAGGATGTTGTTTCAAAGACGTTACTACCGTTTTATGAATTTGGAGCTTGCCTTCTTCCCACAACTTACTTTGTGGGCTTGTTGAAGACAAAACATCCACATGCAATGTTAAAAAAACTCGAGGACTTTCAATTGTGCAAAAAGACCAAACCACACAACCGCTATGAGGTGTGCCCTTCAAATCGGGATCACACCTCGAGTAACCAAAGTTTATACAAAGGTTTGAGTGTTTACAGGTTAAACAGTCTTCATAATAGACTTGAAAGTGGAAAGGGAGGAAGGTGATACGTACTACTGGGTTGAGTGATACGTACAAACTTGTGACGCCGAGGGGCTGCTGTGGGCTTGGGGCGGTAGCCTATCGAGGAGCTTGGTGTTTTATCGCAGTACTCATTCTCTAGGGCAACCCTTCCGTGCATGCTGATTTTGCGAGTACTCCTTGAGGCTCCGTTCCTTGCCACTCCGAGAACTTGTTCCGGATCCTCTTGCTCCGGGATTGACTGTCTGTGTGCGTTGCGAGATCTTTGTTGGTCATAGCTCTTTGCTGCTCCGGAACTTGGGCCTGGACTCGCTCTTTGTGTTGGGGTTCTTTATCTTGTCTGTCTGCTGCTTTGCTTCCATTCGACGGATGTTTGCTTCGGCAAGTCTTTATGAGATGGTGCCGCCTGCTGGTTCCTGTGAGAAAGAGGCAAACACTGTTAGCAACATTGTTAGGGTATATAGGTGTAACTAGTGTTTGCAGTAAAAGAAGCGGAAAGATGGAGAGGGGACTGTTGAAGCTTCACTACTGTCGACCGTGGCTGCTTTCGAAGGAGGCATTTGTCTTTGACTTCTAGGCTGCTTTCCACTTTGGTCAGTTGGTGTAGGAAGGCGTATCTGTATACGAGGTCTTGCACATGCTGCCTGCCGGGGCGACTGCTCCTAAGTGCTGGCTCCTCCCCCTTTTGCAGGGACTAAGGGCAAGGATGCTCCTATGGGGTGTGTAGTTGCACTTACAAGAAGTGGGAGTGCGGCGAGGGTCACAAATGAAAGAGGATTTGCTTTGAAGGTAAGAGTGGTTTTTGTACCTTGTTTCTTGATAGGGTTCGGTGGATGTCACAGTTGGTGATGTACGATTCTCCTGTTGCCGTTGAAGGCGATTAGGTTTTTCTTTTGTGAGCTGCCTTGGAAGTCATCCGATTGGAATATGTCGGTTGTGATTTTGATGTGGCGGCTCATGGATCTTTTCTTGGGGTGTCTTGTTGTCTTGGTGGCGATTAGGGTTTTTTTGGAGCGGTTGGTGGGAGCTCTTTTGGAGGCGCGGTGTCTGGTGGAAGCCGGTCTGCTTGGTACGCCTCCCACTTAAGTCTTCGCCTAATGCTGGGTCTTGGTCCTGGAAAGCACACAACAATTTGATGAGAGTTTTTGATGATTTAAGCTTACTTGCCTTTGTGGCATCTTGTTTCTTCGCTTCTCTGTGTTGATTTGTTGTTTCTGTCCCTTGCTCTTTCTTCGGTGTTTTCTTCTTTTCTTCATAACAACGTGTTTTGATTCCGCCGTTTTTCAGTTGTCTGCAACTATCTCATCTGCTAGCATGTTGTATTCATTTGTCAGGGGGTGAGGGAGAGCTGGGTAGAGTTGAGGAAGACTTACCTAGAAGGCGACGCACTTCTTTGTGAGTTCTTCAGTCCTCTCGTTTTTGTTTCTTTGTCGTTGGTGACATCCCTTTCGCTTTGTAGATCGCTGGTTGACGGAATTTGTGGATGCATCTTGCCGTGAGTTCTTGTGGAGGGGGCTCATGTAGTCAGGTTGCAATCTTTTGTTGTTGGTGCTGTAACTTATCTTGAGGGTTGAGCGTTGATCTTGTTTTCTTGTTTGGTCTTTCTCAGGGGCTCATGCGGCCATAAGGACTGCATCCAGGATGCAGTGAATGGTTAGTTTGAGGTTTAGTGTACTTACCTTGTTCGTTGTATGTTGCAGGGCGTCGGATTTTTGTTGTCTCCAGGGTGGAGTTCCGCGCAGCTTAATCGTTGAGGTTGGTGTCGGTGGGGAGTCCGCAGCGATTAGGCCTTCGGAGGATTTGCATGTCGGTGGAGCAGGCGAGGCTTCTTGTCGCAGTTTGCTGCAGTGGAGGGCTGCTGCAGTTGGAGCAACTCTTGATTGTACCTATTCTTGTGTGTATGGTGTTGTCGGATCTTCGCTCACAAGAACTTTGTGTGTCTGTGGAGTATGCGGCTCTGTTTTTGCTTGTCCCTGCGTCTTTTGGAAGAGGTTGTCGGCTGCGTTTGTGTCTTCTTCCCTTCGAGGGGAATGCCTTCGGAGGTGGCTGCCTGGTTGTGTAGAATTAGTCCGATTCTAGATGCTTGGCTCCGACCTGATCAGTGCAGCTTTACTTTGTACACTTGTGAACTATTATGTGGAAATATATCGTATACATGAAATTCAAATACATAAGTCACAAGTAGAGTGATGATGGAAAGGAGAGGTAAGAACTTAGCTGAAACGGTTGTTTGCTTGAGTTTTGGTTGATGCTGATGGTGAGGCACCGTTTGTATCTTTTGCATGTTACTATTGTTGTGCATCTTCTATTGTGTTGCCAGGCTTGGAGAAGCGTTTTGGCATCAATGTTTCTAGTCAGCTTCCAACACTAGATCTAGATCTAAAAGATGCCATTGTACAAGTTTGAGTAGGATCAATTAGATTATGGTCCAACACAAGGTGCTCGCCTCAGGTTTCCCTTTCCTCCTCTAACTAGATCCAAAACATCTCCTTGTGCAATCCATAATCTAGATTTGGATCTAAGACCCCTCTCCAACACTAATGCCACTAGAAACATCGGTAGTCACAATGCAAACATGTTCGGGGTTGGTGGTGAGGCCCAACAACTCTGACTACAAACATGAAGCAGAAGTGACTCTTACCAAGCCTCTCCTCACCAGGTTTTGCGGAGCTACTCCTCAGCCATCAGCACGACAAAAAATCCAACCGTTGTGTAACCAACACTTTCTACACGTAGCCCCAAAAACTTTGACACTCTATTGAATGTGAGATTTTCTATACTAGTAGGTAATATTATTTCCTCTTGATATTATGAAAAAAAATCCCCTCTTTGGTGAAATATAGCATATGAATCCAAGTCAAATGTTTTCACATATTGTTGCACATTGTCGGGCAAGGTACCAAAAAAACTTCTCCTTTCCACATAAAACTTAGAGGTCTTCATATTTTTTTACTTTTTTTCTCACAACATTATCTGGTGTAAACCTTCTTATTGACCATTTGGAGTCTCATTCTGAAACACATTTAGTTCACAAACAAAATTTAACTTGAGCTGACTATTTTTGAACCTCCACTTCTTGCACAATTTTATTGAATATGCTACACTTTTTCTCTACCTTTAAAAATTGGTGCACAAGGAACTTATATCATGCTTAACACGATGGTAATGAATTTAGACCTTGTGTAGTACAAAAATGGATATCAAATGAAGTCAAAGTTAGCTCATTCACTTAACGTAGGGAGAAAAATGAACCATTTGCTTGACTTTAAACATTATAAGCTTTCAATCCGTGCGGTCAAAGGTTATGAAATTTCATGAATATATTACTAATAAGTCTTAGTTGAGATCTTATGGTTAAAACTAGAAATAAAACTTTTTTTCTCTTCCTTACTCATTGCACTGAAACCTGAAACGAGCAGTTTTACAATGTAAAATTGTCAAAGAAATTTAAGGGTTAACTTGTTGGTTAAGGGGGGGGGTTTACCTTACTAGTGAATCTTCAATGGAGAGATAAGGTGGAGACACCCACCCAAATCTACTATGTAGAACAATCCAATTCCGGTCACCCATCCACCCATAACCGCTCAAAAAATCTTATAAATGTCAGTAACTTAAAATAGTTAGTAGGTCATGAGGTGTGCAATTTTTGGTTGCACCACCCCACTCAAGCTCCTCATTGGTGGCCTTGCCTCAAATGCTTCAAAAGGGGGGTGCGGAATTGGGTCTGCATGTTATCAAAATTGCATGTCTTATCTCTTTTGCTCACTATCACTTATTAGCATTGGGCAAAGAAGGGCACAAAATCCACCCCACTTCATAACAACTACTACATACTCTACAGAACAACCATGAACTTTGGTGGGTTTTGGACATTTTAGACTCTATATCAATTCCAAAATTTTGAGATAAAACATGAAAAATTGTTCGTTGAGTTTCATTCCTAATTCAGCATCTTTCTACATAATTTCTTTTTGAAATACAATGTCATTTAAGACCCCAACTGACTGAAGTTATCGAAATTGGGTGTCTCCACCTTTCCCGCTGAGAAGAAATAGAAAAGTAAAAGACTACCGATAAATTGCAGACATTGATGCCACGTCGGACGACGAGTCACGTTTTCCCGCCAACAGCGGGCGAGCACATCTTTCATTCAACCGCACCTGCAAAAAGTCGGCTTCTGTCCGATGACAGTAACAACAGCAAAGTGAAGTGAGTTTTCATGAGGTTGACCACCTACCAGCTATGGTGTAAGGTACCAACCTTCACTTGGGAGTGGAGGTGCCACCAACAGGTGAGTTGTGCCATCTTTCAACTTTAGTGGAGTGAATGCACTAGTTTGCAATGGCCACACAATGTGAGTGTATACGTATACTCTTGAGCTGGGTTTCAAACGAGACCAACCACCGCTCTCGCTAGCCATTTGTTTCCATCCGCTATCCAGCTTTCAGAGCCTTTTCTGTCATCAGAATGTGCATCAATAGCTTCACATTGGTTTGTTTCTGTGATGGTGAATCTTGTTTGAAGTGGATGGCTCTAGGCTTCAGGGTAAAACCCCAGGCTTCCGGAAGTTGACCTTTGTACCATGTTGATGAGAATCCACGAAAGAGTTGTGGTTGGATTCAAGGCATGGTTCTGGTACTCTTGGATGCCGTGCAGGTGGCCTCTCAGAATCTACCGCTTGTTGTATGGTTTGATTGTTTAGCCAAACCTGAAGGTGTGGGCTTGTGTAGGGTGCGCAACGAGAATATTTGAGTTTTGATGTGAGATGGTGGTCTAGGATGCTGCAGATTTAGGCTACGTTTCTGTCTCGGATGCACGTTGTTCTCCTCCCTGTTGCATGCAGGTGAGGTTGATTGCTCTTGCTTGAACTAAAGATTTTTTATTCTGAAGTTGGAGTTATGCTCGGTGACGTTTGTTCACGTAGGGGCTCTGAAGTGGTGGTGGTGGTTTCTTTTGCAGGTGAAGGTGCTGGTGGTCGCAGCTACTGGTGCAAAGTGTCTTGACAAGGTGTACCAATGGCCAGCAACTCACCCAGGCCACTTGTGGACTGTTTCATCGCCAAGAATGTGGCACCGGCTGCAGAAAGTATCATAATAAACCAATGGAAGATTTCACCTTCCACATGGGACTCTTTCAAGTTCCGATCGGAGACCTTATGTAAGCTTTCCGTACTTAACAGTTTGTGCACTCCACTGAAGGAAGCAAACATTGCTGTGTTCAAGGAACTTGGCAAGCATGATTCATTTGAGCTTTCTTGTGTATGTTGAGTTACTAGTGATTTATCCCAGTACATCAGCCCCTTCCAAGATGGCCTTGAATCGGTGGATGCTAAACGAGTTACATGTTTTTCATGCAGGTCATTCGTTGATGTGAGCGTCAAGAACTTATTACCTTACAACTCACCTGATTGTTGTGCAACCGTTAGTTCTTCCTGGTTCTGAGCTCAGTAGGTGTACACCCTCTCACAGTTTAGGCAGAACCACTCATGTATGGTTGCCCCTAGCTTCATCGACAAGATTGCCTTCATTTGCAGCTTTACAAGTGGTAGCGTGAAGTATGTAATGAGGTGTTGTGCAGGTTCGTGGATAAGGATGATGTAAAACAGTACCCGACCCGGGACCTACATTTTCTCATATTTTCAGCACGTCAGAATTAGGGTCAATTTTTTTATTTGTTCCACATCTGATAAGTATAAACCTTTGGGCACCAGAGATCATTTGTACTGGTTATCTCAATGTTCCGAGTTTGATACTCCTCACTCATCTACATAATGGTTTAAGTGTTCACGATGGCAGCAACTTATAAAATTTGGGTGAAGCGAAATACTTCATTGTGCAAGTGAAATCCACCTATCTTAGCAAGTTCAAAATCTTTCAAGATAATATCTTCTGTTGTCATACCAAAGAGCCACTCGTTTTTCACTGGACACGACATAAGAATGCCACAAAGCGTTTTTCACAGATGTAAGCTTTCTCTGAAAAGAGACAAGAATACCTTTCAAGTGGCCACATGTACTTTGTTCACGACGTTCACTAAATACAATACTCTGTATGCTAGAAGTAGAAATTGATTGTGAGACTTTCAAAAACGCAATATTACCTTCAATCCATACCTAAATTTAATTTAGGGTATTTGATGTCTTCAATACTACAACAAGGATGCGAGTTTTTTCAATTTTTTTTAAAAGGGTCAAGTTAAAAGTCCACTATTGAAAAATGCATCCGATCCAACATTGTTGATTGCTATCAATCATGAAGTGATTTCTTACACCAATTACCATATCTTGTATTAGACGTCAATTTTTTGCAATTAATGTGTAATTTCTCTCATATCAATTGTGATTAGAACTTGTTATTATTATTAATATCATAATTAGTGTGCCTCACAGAACCGTATTCTAATTCCAAAGTGGATACAATTTTTGTTATTACTATGTCTCATATTGATTACAATAATTTGCATTGAGCTCTGTCCACAATTGATTTTTAGGCTGCACATAATTGTTTTAAGCCAAAGACTGAAGAGTGTTGAAATCGCTACGTTAGCATCAGTAAATCCTAAAGTGGATAAAATTAGCTGAGAAGATACAAGAAAACCTAGCTACTACTAGTACTGTACACTATGAAAGTTTGAAAAAAACAATGAAATTTAGCCAAAATGTTGACCTCCATAATAAGTATTTATCCACCTTCAAATTAAGATGATATCCATGAGTACCACATAGGTACACCATGGATCTTGCAGGGTATTATCTAGGTGTCTCCATGTATTATATGCTTGAATAGCTTACCTAACTCCTTCAAGGTGCCGGTTGTAGCATTTTTGCCGATTGCAAGAAATTGATTTTAGGAACACTGGTTAGCATTTCACATTCCTTTTCTTAGAATATTTTATTAATTTGAACTTTGCAACCCAAATTTAGCCTTGGGCAAGATGGAAGTTTCCTGTTGGGTCCACTAGGATCCTGCAAAGGGCGCAATACCATTTTTAACACCCAACATGGATTTCAACAAGGATTCTACATTAAAATGCTTTGAAATGGTGAATCAACATGAAGTGGCCAACATGTACCAGTTTGGTTCATTTCAAAGCAAAGGTGTAACTTGACACCACATGTCTTCTTATTCGTGACCTAAAAAGTACTTCACCCTAATTAACAGATATGGGAAGTCTAAATCACCAAAAATGTCATTCATGTAAGCATCCTAAGTTAGTTAACCCTTTGACGGCAAAGGAATCAAAAGGTGGTCAATGAGACCGGTTTTTAGGGAGCCACCGCTGATTGATTTGTTGGATTGATTTGCAGTGGTCGGAGCGGCAATGTGCTTTTGCTTTCCTCCATCTAACCCATCTTCCCAATCTCCAATCGGTTTGAGGCATTAACCCCTAAGGTACCATGACAGTTTTACACCAAAAACACTTCAAAATGAATGGATTCTAGTGCAATGAATAAAGAGGGTAAAAAAAACTTTGATTTTTAGTTCTAACCGTAGGATCTCAATAAAGGCTTATTGAGTAATACATTTATGAAATTTCATAAACTTTGACCGCACGGATTGAAAGATTATAGTGTTTGAAGTCAAGAAAATGGTTCATTTTCTTCCCTGCGTTTAGTGGATCAGCAGACTTTGACTTCAGTTGGTGTCAAAATTTTTCACTACACAAGGTCTAAATCTATTACCATCTTGTTAAGCATGATGTTAGCTCCTTACACACCAATTTTTAGAGGTAGAAACGGGGTGTAGCATATTCAAAACAAGTAAGCAAGGAGTGGAGGCTTGAAATTTGTTAATTCACACTTTATTTTTTTTTAACTTAATATGTTTTTGATTGATAATCCGAATGGTTGATAAGAAGGTTTACATTACATATTGTTGTGGAAAAAATAAAAAGTGAAAAATATGAAGATCTCTAGGTTTTATGTGGAAAAGAAGAAGTTTTTTTGGTACCTTGCCCGACAATGAGTGATAATGTGTGAAAATGTTTGACTTGGGTTGGTATGCTATTTTTCACTAAAGACAAGAACTTTTTTTGGACAACATAAAGGGAAATAATATTACTTGCGAGTACTGAAAATCTCACTTTCAATAAAGTGTCCTTTCAAAAGTTTTTGGAAGTGCCCGAGGTGCCCGCCCTCCCCATTTAAAATTCAAAACCCTATAACTTTTTCATCAAATGTCCAAATTAGGAAAAAATTGTTTTTTAGCGAAGCTCTTGGTAATGTTTTTCTGTAGTAAAAATTTCAAAGAAGAATGTTGGAAATTGACACCATAGGAACCTGACCGAACTTTCAAAAAGCCCTTTTTGGACACTTGGTACCTTAGGGGTTAACGAACTACAATGATTGATGTGAAAAATGTCAACAGTGAAATGTACCCTGCGTGTAAATGCTGTTTACTTTTTTCGCGTTTGATCTATCACCTTCATAAATTTTCCACGGCCTCGTCATTCAAAGGATTCAGGTGCTCATCACCCACCTAGAATGCGAACCAACATAAAGAGTATTTAGCCACCTTTTGCGATAATATCCATGGGTATCGTATAGGTAAATCATGGGTATCATATAGGTATATGACGGATATTGTAGCATATGGCCTAGGTATCTCCACACATTATGTGCTTGAATAGCATACTAAACTACTTCAAAGTGCAGGTTGTAGGATTTATACTAATTTCAGAAACTGATTCTGGGATCGCTGGTGATGAGAATGGCGATCCGGTGCTTCTGCAGCCCCTTCCACAGTTGCTGCCAAGTGTAAACAGCTCTTGAGTTGAGGCCATAAATACGCAGAGAGGTGCAGGCCCAACAGCTGGACCCCCAACTCCACCTGTCGCCCCAAGGCGCTGCCATGTGGTCCGTTCCATCTCACTTTCACCTCTTATGATACTGCAGCTCCGAACGTCGATAGTCTTCATTCTGACCTGCAAACTTTCTGTTGCCATTATCACTTCTTTCCATTGACCAGAGCTAGCTCATTGTGATTCAGTAGAAAGTCTTGTGTTTGCATTAGACATGGCGGAACTGTTGCCTGCCGGTGACAAGATCCGGGACTATGACTCCCGAGTCGACCCCGACGCGCCTGCCCATGTCGCCCAGGTAAGTTCCAGTCAAGTTGCAAACTTTCGGCTGAACTTGTCGAAGACTGTAATCTATGACTGTAAGGTGTGGAGTTTGAGGTGAGTTGTGTGTTTTGAAGGCGGAGGCAGAGAAGAGGCAGAAGTCGCACAGTGTGCTGGGGTACTTTTCGTTGGTGCAGATTCACGTGATCACATTGGTGCTGGTGCTGTCGTCGAGTGGGCTGGTGCCGCTGCTGGACCTGGCGTTCGCGGGTCTGACGACGGTGTACATGGTGTTTCTGAACAGCACAGTGTTCAGGCCGGTGACGCGCGGCGGTCCGCCGGACGTGATGGGGCCGAACAAGGCGCTGGTGCAGAAGTACACGATGTTCACGGGGCTGATGGGGCTGCTGCTGCCGTCGGCGTACGTGCTGGGCGGGTTCGTGCACGGCGACCAGAAGGCGCTCAAGGCGGCGGCGCCGCACCTGTTCCTGCTGGGCTGCCAGATCCTGACGGAGAACGTGGCGTTCCGTAGTGACCGCGTGTCGCTGCCCGTGCGCGCGCTGGTGCCGGTGTTCTACAACACGCGCCGCCTCTTCACCATCATGGACTGGGTGCACGTGGACCTGCACAAGGGCCAGGAGTCCCTGGGCATGCACGGTGCCGACACGGGCCCCTTCTCGCCCGAGCAGTGGCTCATGTTCGGCAAATACCTCGCGTTATCCAACATGATCGTGTGGACGTTCAACCTCTTCTTCTTCCTGGTGCCGGTGGTCCTTCCCAGGTCGTTCCGCAAGTACTACGAAATGGACCTCTCGGCGGGCGAGAGCCGCGCCAAGGACGCGCAGGATCCGACCAAGGTCGATACCAGCACAGATTTCTAGACCCGGGTTGAAATTCTTTGTATCTTGTAGATTCTTCTTCCGAGCGAAAATTCATGCACATGGCGCAGGAGGTTAGGTTAGGGTTCGGTAATCTTCTCCCATTTTGAGAGGGGTCTATATGTACATAAACTGCGTTTCTTTTCTTCTTTTCTTCCTGAATTGATGAGTCAAATTCAATGTGATTTTTTTTTGGTGATATTCTGGAAAGGATCATTTTTTTTCCAAGTTGCTATTCGAGGCTGCTTCATATGTTGTAACTACAAATGCCATGTTCGGAAGGACATTTGTGTCGTTGCAGCCCATTCTCAATGCATATGTACACTGAGTTTCTTTTTTCCTTCCTGAATTGATGATATAAATTCGGTGACTTCACTATTATCGTTCAATGTGATTTTATGGTGATATTCTGGAAATAATGATCATATTCCTTGCTGTTCAAGCTGCTTCATATGGTGTAACTACAGTTGCCATGTTTGGAACTTGGACATTTCTGTCAACGTGCAGCCCATTCTGAATCGACGTCGACAGGATCAAGATGGGCCAATTTAAACAATATAATCAAGATGGGCCACTTTAAATATGATAGCATTGTTGTTGTTCGTAAACATATGGAGTTATTTTGAGAATTATACTGATTCTGTTCGCCTCATGCATCATTTACGACATTGGCAATCAGAGCTAGTACAGCAACTGACTTGGCTGTATTTGAATATGAACACGTGCAGCAACATTGGCCCGGAGAATAAAAAGAGGTTATTCATTCAACTAAAATAGGAGTAGATGGAATTCCGCCTGTATCTGTAGAAACTGTATGTGTGGAAATTGTATAGAAATTGTGTAAGGACATAATTTATGGAATCACCGGAATTGACAGTTTTTTATACATTTAAAAAAAACATTATCGAACTACTCAGCCAAGCTGTTGGCTCAAAGAGATCCATATCTGGATAAAGATAATCTGGGAGAAATTAAAAATATCACGTGTCAGAATGGGAGCCTGGGTCTCTTCGAAATCTTCGTCATCAAGAGAAATGTTCTCTTTGATATCCATAATGATCCTGTCGATAATGTCTTCGACGATAGCCGTCGTATAATCACAAAGATCTTCAGGACCAAAGCTAGGCTATACCAGCAACCTGAGATGAGGCATGTAAAAGGGAATGAATCACCTGTCATTGCCGGAAGGAGAAGCGTCGGTTTGCAAATTTCCTAGGCAGGAACTCAAAATGCAGAGTGGATTGCCAAGAGGGTCTGATACCTCCCTTGGTATGAAAAAATTGCCTTGCGACCAAATTGACATGAAAGTTGCCTCCATCTCCGCATGCTTGGAGGAGAAACGACGGCGTCGATACTTCTGGAGTTCATTCCACACCGTCATACCAATTTGCACAGTCGTCTGCCATGCTCAGAACAGAGCAACTCCAATGTGGAAACTCCCACATCCAATGTTGTTGCTCCGTCTTTTGACACCATATGAACCAAAGTAAGTTCCATATGAACCAAAGAAAGTTCCATATGATGATCTCCCAGGGTGTTTACTTGTTTATCTGACATCCCTTGCCAGAATTCCAGGAGTGATCACGAGATTCATGATTTCATCTTGCCGCCTGTCTATGAGCTCTAGGCTGGCCAAAGTATCCACAAAGGACATCCTCCCATGTGTCAAGACCTGGTGGCAAACCTGCACTTTGTCTCAGCCTTCGGTTCCCGTGCCGGAGCGACCTTGGGGCAGTGAAACAAACCATGCACAACAGTTTCCAAAGGAGGCTCTGCACACAAATTGCACCTACCATCTTGTTATAGGCTCACTCTCCAAGCCCCCAGTAGAGGTCCTTCCGCATTTGTCAACCAAACCATGCAGGAAACTTGTTGTGGGAGCCAGAGGCGGGTGAAAAGTTGCTTCTGCTGTTGCGATGAATACCCCGAGTGCTCCATCCACTTATCATATCCTAAGCCTTTATGTTGATCTTGTATGATACTTTGATAACCCAACTTGGTGGTATATTAAAAGAATAGCCCAGGCAACTAACCTAGAGATCACAATCCAAGGTCATGAGCGCCTGCAAGTACTCAGATTTCTGGTAAGTTAAAATCTGTTAAAATCATTGAAAGGTGTCAAAGTCCATAGTTGAGCCCCACATTCCACACTCAAAGTCCATAGCAGCA
This sequence comes from Bryoerythrophyllum caledonicum, assembly GCA_963971425.1. NCBI lineage: Eukaryota > Viridiplantae > Streptophyta > Bryopsida > Pottiales > Pottiaceae > Bryoerythrophyllum > Bryoerythrophyllum caledonicum. The sequence goes on along the minus strand of OZ020516.1, from coordinate 8,595,342 downwards.
TCAAATTGCCACCTGTGACATTGAGGATCTCTCCAGTGTTTCAAAGGCGAGTTGTGTCACTACTAATGTCTGTAGACATGCTTAGCTTTTGGTTCTGTTGGAGTTGTGGTTGTTTGATGACCGGAAAAATTTGGAATCAAGCAGCTAAGTCATACAGCTCGGAGCTTAAATCAAGATGTGAATGCATGTAACTTGCTGGTCGTTTCTTCCTTTCCCAGCCATGTGTTGTGCATCTGACCACTCCTTCGCTTCCCTTTGGAGAGGTAGGCAGTAGTAAGAAAATTTCTAGTAAGCTCTCGATGTGACTCATCTCGATCACATGGAAACCACTGTAGCTCACACTGTATTGTTCTACAGTTTCAGATGTGGTCATATTTCTTCTGCAGGCATACCATATCCTTCACAGTGAGTGTATGCATGTGTCGATTGATGACTCATGATCTCAATGAACCCAATGACTCATAATCTCAATGAACATAATGACTCATAATCTCAGTCACCGGTCCAACTTGACAGTGGAGTTGTAGTCTAGTAATACAAAGTTACAATTTACACCATACGTTAATTAGTACAGTTTATCTGTGGTTTGCCTCGGTAGTTGTAATTTTAGCACAGTGATTACACAATTTGCATCTCGCCTACTGCATCTTTTGGAAACGTGCCAATAGGAATCTTATTAAGTTACGGAGCTGAATTTGGTCATTTGCATACAATGAACGCTGGTGCCATAGTGACAGTTGCTGTCACAGACAATGTCACTCTCTGGCATGTTTGGCTTTCGTCAAAGTTACTTTTAGCAGCAAAGTTACATTTAACAACACTAGGAGGTCTACTTTTGACGTCGCTTAGACCCCTTATTTTAGTAGTGGCATGCGATCTTGTTGGTTACTCAATGAACAAGAGATCATTCTTGTGCTCAAAACTAGCAGGAATCTATCCATTGCTATCAAAAATTGGTTGATTGGTAGAGGTTTTGACGTTGCTTAGACCCCTTTTTTCTAGTAGTGGCATATGATCATCTTGGTTACTTACTGAATAAGGAATCATTCTAGCGTGCTCAAAACTAGCAGGAATCTATCCATTGCGATCGAGGATTGGTTGATTGGAAGAGCTGATGGTAGTCCTGGTATCATTTTTGGGATTCGCATGATGTCAACATTGTTTAGACTTAGCCTGGAGGAGAAGAATACTCTTGATAGTCGGGACATTTGAAGTAGCTTGGATAACTAAGAGGAGTCTCTGAAGTATCTGTTAACCCTTTATGGCCTATGAGCTTAATAGGCCTGGGAGAATCTACTAGAATATTAGATAATGCAGAACATAGTCTATACAGTGGGAACATTTCATTGCGACCCCACTCCACGGAAATCATTGTAGTTTGTTGTTACCTGCATTGATTTTTGTGGCACGCGGATCCCAGTAGATACTTATCTTCCTTTGACTTTAAATTTTCCTTGGAGGTAGCTTGTACATCACTTGCCACATAGGTAAACGTGCCAAAACAACCTAAAAATAGACGTTAGGCCTTAAAGGGTTAAGTTACCACAATCAAAGAATGACATGTTATGACTTCATTAATGGACTAAGTCAAGAATCTTGAGCAAATCCATTTGGATGCTATTTTGTAGTGCATCTATACACTAGGTGCATCTATTAGTGCTCATATTGTGCTAGTGGAACCAACTATTGTGTAAATGCAATTGTTAACCAAGGAAATATGAGCTTTTGGGATGGTAGTAAATTTTGTTTACTCCTAGTTAAACCAATATGTTATGGATGAATTTGACCAACTGGACTGCCATCAAATTGGCTAGTTTTCATCCTTGTCTTGAATGTAGACAAATTAGAATTAGAATGGGGGTAGAGTTGGGAGGAGGCCCAAGCTCTCTCTCTCTCTCTCTATATATATATCCCACTCAAGGCTGAATTAGAAGGCTTTAGAATGAAGGCTGAATTAGATCTAGCAACAACACTTCTTGCGCAATTTGTTCTTGCGCAATTTGTTGTTGCTGGATCTAATGCTAGAGGGCGCAATCTAGTGCGACTGGAGGGAGTGACGTGATGCTCTTGGAGGACGCAATCTGCCGCTGAGTGATCTACTGCTACTAGCTAGAAGGCGCGATCGGTGGTTACTGGATGTGCTTCTAGTATGCGCGATCTGTTATTGCTGAATTTGCTACTGGAGAGCGTGCACTTTTGCTACTATGGATATTCAGTTGCCTTCAACAACGATCTGCTCAACATTTGGAGCAGAGGAATGCTCCGGCTTAACCCCTAAAAGCCCAGGCATTTTCCCTCATGAAATACTCCAAAACTGCCATCATCAACAAGTGGCAACAAAATCTAACATTAAAGTCTAATTTTAGACTTTTAACCGTACAATCTTAAAATAGACATGTATATGAACTTACAGGACAAATTTGGTTGCAATCCACCACACGGATGTGAAGATTATAGCGTTTGAAGTGCAAAGAAAAGAATTTTTTCCCCCTTGCCCGGAAAGGTCAGCCTACTTTGACTAGGTATATCTTCTAGTTTTTACATTGAAATGTGATCAAATCTTTTACCAATATGACTTATATGTTGTTAGCTATTTGTGTGCAAAATTTGAGGTCAATTCGAGGGGTAATAGATGTAGAAATATACACTTTAGTGAAAGGGGGTACAAAATGTTGACAATTACAACGTAAGTGATATGAAATTGTTTGTATCATACAAGTTGTTGCATTTGAGAATCCCAATGGTGGAGACTTTCAATTTATTTTTCCACTAATTTTAGAGAAAGAAACGACTAAAAATAGTAAAATCCATAATTTTCATGAATATATGGAATAAATAAAGCATTATGGGAAAGGGCAATGCTTGAAATTGGGTGGGCAATTTGTCCCGTTGTTGACCGCCCCCGCAGCTGGACGGGGCCCGCCAAAAAAAAATAAAAAAAAAAAAAAATATTTTTTTTAATTTTTTTTTATTTATTTATTTTTTTGGCGGGCCCGCTGGCAGGCCAGCGAACGGCTGATTGTTTGCTGTTTTTTTTAAAAATTATTTCAACAACTCTTTTAACAATTTTCAATGCTTTTTCTACTTGGACTTCGTGCATAGAAGTCTGGATTCCTTTCCTCGCCCTTTTTGTCCCAAAATTCTGCCCCTTTTTTCTCCTCAAATTGCATTGGTTGACATGGCTGCCCCTACAGTCCAGAGTCCCCATTTTGACCTTTGAAGGCTAATAACTTTTGAACCAAAAGTCCAAAATCATATTTGAAAAATTCCCCATATAGATTTCATCAAGGACAATGTAGTGTAAAATTTTCATAAGAATCGGAGTATTTTTTCCACTCCTAAGTACATGCCCAAAATCCCAAACGTACGTGGTACGTACACTTGGGCTTTTAGGGGTTAAAAGGCGGATAGCCCGCCATTGTTGAGGTAAGTTCTCCATTCGGTTGATGGAAATTTTGGTTGGAATCAAATGGAGAGGAACTCTTAATTTTGTTGTGAAAGTGTATTAATTGTAACCGGCCAAGGAGAAATACTAGCCGGAAGTACGAAATTAGTAAAGGAGCTGGACTGTAACCAATTAATTGGATAAAAACAAAAATTATAAGTAAAACTAAAGAATTGAACAATAAAAATACAAAAATGTGCGTAGGAAGAGACAATCCGAAAAATGAACCAAAACTCATTTGAGAAAGAACCCGGTATGGAAACATGGGCTAGACCGGTAAGACCTTTTGTGGGCATGTTTGCACGAGAACTATAGCAGTCTTGCCGAATTCATAAGGGCCAGCGGAAAATGGTTGATTTGTAAGCAGTAACCAGACTAGAACCTAATAGCCAAATTTGAGAGAAGAATAGTTACAACTGACTACCTAGAAGAGGAGTGGAATGGGTGTGTTAAGGGGGAGTTGTAGGGACAAGGATATGGAGCCGGCAACCAAGGGGGACTGGAGACAAAGAAGATCTCTAGTATCTACCCGACAACCAATTGGAGGACCATGCAGTGTAGAGCTGGAGAAGCAATCCTACCTTGTTGGACCCTAAACCTGGTATAGAAGACCAACAATTCATTCTTCACTAAATGAATTAGAAGACAAGTTTGAAGAATACAAAGAAGTTAAGAGGCATGAGGCTTTCTTGGCCAGGTAGGAAGAACATTCGAGGCAAGAACTTCAAATGGAAGATAACGACTACAAAGTAAAAAAGAGGGGACTGGCCGAATGGCATGGACGGAAGCTGGATGAACTCAACCAACCACCAAGGGTACCACGCAGGGTGGAAATGGCAATTGAACCTATCGAGTGGGACTTAGAGGGCCAACCACATCTCAAGCTCTCGGATATCATACGATTATTTCAGGAACAAGATTGGGAAGCGTCCAGACTAGAGACTGCCCGGATATGGTTGGCGAACCAACAAAGGCAAGATTTCCAACGTGATGAAGACCGCTGAAGAAAGGAGGCATTTGAAGAAGGAATCCCTCCGATTAGGGGATGAATATCAACAAATTTGAGGAAAGATATCATGAGCGGAGGAACCAGTACGAGATCCATTAAGGAGATGGAGAAACATCTCGGAAGCGGACTACCCGGAGTCCTAGACCACTTTTGAGAAAAGCCCATATCACAGGTACCGGGAGAATGGCGGGACATACGAGAAGCCGACTATCCGGATCATTCTTAGAAGCAACCTAGGTCACAAGTCTCAAGAGAATGGAGGATACTTGACCAAGGAAAAAAATTGAGTTTTGAGGAGACATTTTGAGTTTGGATAGGGTACCACGTTCTCAAATTTCGGCATGATTTTTTGAGATTTTTATTGAATAAGGAAGTTTTCATTAGCTTTCCGTAGATGTAATTTTTGTAGAGATCTAACTTACAATTTAAAAGTTACAATTCTTTTTTCAATAACGTATAACAAATAGAACAGGAAAACTTTGCTTAATTATATAATTCAATAGAAATTCGAGTTTTTGTCCATCTAAAAAAAGAAAAATTCCTTTGAAAATAAAATGTTTTTTTTGCATCTATTGTACGGATTTTGGAATTTCAAAAATATGAATAGGATATGATATGTGCAAAACTTGACGTGTATTGTTAATTCTTAGCACATAGGTGTTTTACAAGATTTTTAAGGACATCTTCTATCCCTCTTCTACTTCTAAAATTTGATGCACATGTGCCAAACATGATCCTTTTTAATTTAAAATTAGAAAACCATGCACCATAGTGCAAAAAGTTGCCATAGAAGGTGGTCAAAGTTTGATGAAGGTATTAAGTATGAGTCAAGTAGAGTTTATTTTTCACTTTGAAGGCTGATATCTTTCAATCTGTGCGGTCAAACTAAACAAATTTTTTCCATACACTTGTACAATCTTAGTACAAGATCCTGTGGTTGAATATGTAAAAACTTTGTTAATTTGCTTATTGTGTTGAATGCGTTGAAACTGGCAGTTATCACTGTGTTTGGGTGCTAAAATGCCTTTGGGCCTTTAGGGGACTTGTAGGTTGGCAAGCATGGAGAGGTTTGTATGCCTACATTGTACCTTTTAAGTGTATTCACGTGTATCACATTTACAAATTAGGAAGTGAATCATCTATAATTCATTTGAATATTTGTGTAGCTTCATATACATATATCATATTTGAGCAAATACTTTTAACATAGTGAAGATAATTCTATATTAATTACTGTGAGGGATAACAATTATTACACATACTTGTTTTTTGGTTGGTTGCTTATTTTATTAATAAATTCAAGGTAATTAAATCCCTCATATTCTAAAAACCATGTCCAACAGATTAAAACTCCATTTGTCACTTATAACATTCAAAGCTTATATCCTGAATTTAGAAACAATAACAATAGTATTGCATTTGATTAGAGTATGTAGCACAATGTGATATACACATGATAACTACCAAATATATGATAACAACAAGTTTGAATTAGTTTGATTAATTGACACCTCTATATTATAATACATCAAATGGCACTTCATTTCAATACAACTACTATAACATCTTTTAAATATGATTGATACATAAAACAATCAATGCCCAATTGCATAATTTGTGCAAATTTAAGTATATAAAAACACTTTTCTGACTTGAATATTTCACAAGCTAACATTTCATACTTGAAAATATAGTCTTTTTGAGTGTTCACCACAATGTAATTTTCATTACATCTAAAGTCTGTGAATGCTTGTAATCTAAAATAGAAGAAGTTTAAACCTATCAGAATTCTAGAACCAATTAAGACCTTCAAATTTTCAAACTTTTTCAAATTCCGATAGAGTTTCAATTGGCTCTAAAATAACTATTGGTTTAAAGCTCTTCTACCTCTGCATCACTATAAGAGCTACTACCATTTATAGTTCAAAAGGTGAAGCATTAAATGAGAAATCCTTCTCATTATTTGCTGATACCGCTACCAACTACAAAATTGCACTAGAGACTCTCAATTTGAACTGCTTTGGCATCCTTCAGCAAAACATATAACATGCTTTACATATCGTGAAGTAAACCAACTCAAAAATGAACTATCCAAAACACTCCAAAACATCACTATAGCCGAATCATGACAAACTATAACCAAAGTCCCTCAACTCCACTCAACTTAGCTCTTCCTCACACCAATTGTAAGTCACTCTTCTTCCGAGACACTCTTCTCCAAGTACAATGCTACAAGGAACAAACAAACACTCTATTCATGCCAGTCCCCTAGTGAATAGAGTTCTTCCTCTTTAAAGAAAAACCAAATGAATAAACACCTGATTCATGTCGGCCTCGCAAAAAGACTAAAATTCTTCTTCCCAGCCTCCAACTCATCAAAAAAAATAAACATTAAAAAAACCAGATTTCAACTATAATGTGTAGATTCTTATTGTGGTTTTATTTTATAAAGGTTTAGGGTTTAGGGTTTAGGTAATTACCTCTCACTCTGCCAACCATACGATTATGGGTCAAGGCCTTTGAATCCAGCTTCGAAGACGAATGTGAGTGGGTTCAAGGTGAAGAAACCCATGTCGGTGGCGCGCGCGGCGCGAGGCGGAGGAGGAGCCAGAGTCGTCGCGATCCGTCGTCGTTTCGTCACATCGTACACCACGCCGTTGTGGTCGATGGTGTTGTGAACGCAGAGCTTTCCTTCACCGAACGGAACGGTAGCGAATTCTGGGTACGTTTGCAGTGCCGGGTGGCCAGGTTTGGCCTCCGTCATGATGTTCTTCCACTCGCCAGCTCCTCGGGTTGGGTCCAGGACATCGATGCGGTGCTCGACGCGGCCGCGCTCCTGCTCGAGTTCCGAGAAGAGGTAGAGTTCGCCGTGGCTCTCAAGCACCTGGACGATGTTGGAGGCGGTGGAGTACGGCAGGGCTTTGGTGTGCTCCGGGAGCCACCGCTCCTCCGCGACGCTGTACGCGTACAGGCCTTTGCCCCGGTCGCCGCCCTCGAGGAATGCGACGCAGTACAGGATGCCGTTGATGTACGCGCCGGTTTGGTGCTCGTTGAGCGCGAACAGTGGCCCGGGAAGCTCCTCGGTGACCTTCCAGAGGCGGGTTCTGGAGTCGTAGACCTCCGTTGTCTTGGACAGATGCTCGTCTCCCAGGCGTGAGCTCCCCGCCACGATGATCTTGTAGGAGGACGCATCAACTATCATGTGCATGAGCACGGGGAAGCGCCGGTTGACGAGATGAGGAAGCTCTCTCTGCTTTCCTGTGAGCGGGTTGAACACGATGAGTCGCTCTTGGGCTTTCCCGACGTTTGCGCAGATGAGGCAGCCCGCCGCGCAGAAGCAGTGGTCCTTGAACGAGTCCGGGTCCAGACGTGGCAGGTTCTTAAATGGCGGCAGCCGCATCCATGTTTTGGTGATCAAGTCGTACCCCTCGCAACACCAGATGTCGTCCTGGACGAAGAAATACAACGCTGTGAGTAGTCCTTCTTTCACTTTACCTCGCCACGCATGAAAGTTGTTGCTGTCTATGCGCTCTTTGAACACCTTGGCTTGTGTTTTGGCTCGAAACAAGTCCAAATACTCTAGCTTTCCGAGAATGAACGCCTGAAGGTCGAGGGGTAGGGAATTCCAGCTCGCTGTGTCAGCAGCCTCGCAATCTCCACAGTCCGTCGATTTCTTCAATCCCGAGAAATCTTCGACTGTAGTGCTCCTCTGAACATTGTCAAATTTACTGCGATAGGAGCCAACATTGAGTCAACAATTGAGAACTCATGAATCATCAAGCAATCAACTCCAAATTCGCCATACCGTTCATGAATTCAGAGATCAAATATGTAGTTTGCGTAGACGGTGTTACATGTCAACAACTACTCTCATCTGAAGCCTGACACCATGAAAATTTGCTGTCGGTAAGCCAGACTCTGTCTACAACTGTAAGTGTCGGTAAACCACACTGTTTCACATTTTTCTAATCCAAGCAACACAATCGTGCTGCCGGTTCTTAACTCAGTGGCATTACGTAAAGTGATAACTTTGATTTGTGCCATTGAGCAAATTTATGTCCATAGTATTCAAGCAGTGTATTCCATGGAATCCTAGTGAACTAAGTATTATGAATCAAACTTGAAAGTGGGAACGAGAATGGAAGTGGAGAATAGATTGTCTTCTAAGACATGCTTCAAATTAAAATAGATTAATGTTTCCTGAAATTTTTTTAATGTTCAATCTTTGTAGAGTTCTTTTGAAAAGGCCACACCCTTTTATTACCTCAGGAAAATGGTGTACAAGTAACTAGCATCATGTTAATAAATTTAGACATTGCATAGTGCAAAAAAAAATGGATACTGGAATTGAAGTCAAAAGTCAAATGATCCTCTCTATGCAACACAAACAAAGTCCTTCCTTTCCAGTGTCCACTTCCAAGACTATGAGTTTCCAATCCTTTCAAACAACTTCCACTATACTCTGTTTATAGTCTAATTGAAGATCTCACGATCGGTCTAGCGATGAAAATGAAACATAACGTATTCTTTTCTATTTTTTACACTAAAGATGATCAGAGAAATTGCTATTCGGCCATTTCTAGCATTTCAAAGAACTTTTACATAACGGACAGATCGGAAGCAATTACCTCAGTTGGTTGTATGGTTGACGTGGGTTCAAGGTCCGAGGATCTGGTTGTAGAGTACGTGAGGAACCTGGTGCCATCACAAGGCCGAAGCTCAATGTCGGTAGAGATGATTGACACGCGAACAAAGTCCTCCAAAGCTGGATCGGGGCAGCAATTCTAGAAAAGGCTAGTCGATCTAGCGCCAGTTGGGTCCATCACCATCTATTTCCATGCGACGATGATCCATCTCCGACCCTGGACCAGAACTTAGTTTCACAGTGCGTGTCGATCGTGAGTAGGCTAGCTAGTACCGACAAGCTTGGAGTTCGGCAAGAGAAAGGAAACAGAATGGACAGAAGCGAAGGGAAACATATGCACCCACCCCCTCTTATTGAATTAAGGTTGGATAACCTATCACCACCACCAACCCCAGAATCAACAGACTTATGTGGGCCAAAACCACCAGCCGGCCACCCCATTTCCATAATTTTAGGAAAGTCAATTATGATTGGGTGTCAGTTTATAATTGGTTCAAAGCTCTCGGTTTTTAGTCTCTTGCACAAGTGGTCATTAGCACAACTTACTGTGGAAGTAGAGAGTTTTGAATGTCGAGAGTGGGTCACGGCTTAGTATCCACTTTAAATTTTTCTAGCAATTTCAATATGAAGAAATAAATGGTCACGACAATTGCAATATTCATGAAATCCTATTTTGAATTCCCTAAAAAATTTCTTACCACACATACAAACGCTATAAATAGGTCAGCAAGCTTAAGTTGGTGGTTGTAGGTCATCCAACCTTAGCTTGGTACAGACATTTGAGTTAGGAGTGAGCATTGTGTGACAAGGGCAAATTGTAGCCAACTCGTGTAGCTAGGTAAATATTGTTAATTCACCTGTTTCAGCACGAGTTGAATGTGGCGATAAGTTGAAAAATACCACACGTTTTCAACGATTTCCTCAAGGTTGGTCGCTCGGTGTCAGCTATCAGATCTGGCTTTGCTCAATCCGTGTCCTTGGATTGTTGACTAAAGGAAACTTCACTCTTAGAAACATGGAAAACGAAGGGCAATTCCGCCTCAGACCCGCAAAGTGAAGACAAACGTAGTAATTCATTCATTAAATCGCCAGGCTTGAACAGCATCCTCCTTATCCACGAACTGATCTGAGACTGTATAGCCCAATCAACAAACAAGTGTTGATCTCAAACAAGAGTGTTATAAGTTGACCGACTTGCATAGTCGCAGTTACTCAGTTTGAAAGATTAAGTAAATCTCTTAATGCTGGATATGATATGAACAAGAGGAGCTGATCAATCCTGCTTTCCTTGGCCGAAAGAATGTTCCTTGACGCTTGGAGGCTTCGAAGACCTACACCATGTAAAGTACGTTGCTATCACCTTCACATTCGTCACCTGAATCTCCGCAAATCCTTGGCCGAAAGAATGTTCCTTGACGCTTGGAGGCTTCGAAGACCTACACCATGTAAAGTACGTTGCTATCACCTTCACATTCGTCACCTGAATCTCCGCAAATCCTTGGCCGAAAGAATGTTCCTTGACGCTTGGAGGCTTCGAAGACCTACACCATGTAAAGTACGTTGCTATCACCTTCACATTCGTCACCTGAATCTCCGCAAATCCTGTCCCAAACGAGGGGAGACAAATCTTCTCGTTTGCTGGTGATCTTTATCCATACACCGATCATGTGTCCTCAGACACTGTTAAATTCATGCATATCATGTGTCTTTGTCATAATCTCTAGACTTGAAATATCGGACTGTCAACTGCGAGATTATTGTTCTGTACAGAATATCAGGGAGCATGCTGTGGATAATGATCACGATGTTTTAGATTCTTCAGGTCGGGAATTGACTTGTATCTTGATGAAGATTCACATGAAAAAATTAAGATGATTTCAAGGACAGCAGTTGACACCCCAGATTTCCATTTTCACAGGAGCAGATTGCAAAGGTGCCATTTATCAAGGCATAAATCGTGATGCAAACTTTGTCTGGTGGACACTAGTTTTTGTATGGCAGACAAAGTTTTGATTTTTTGGATAACACTTCATTCAATGTGGTGGCCTTCTTCAGAGATTGGAGCTTTTCGTCAGCTTCTTGTATGTTTCCTAGAAAAATCAGTACAGACAGCTCCCTTTACGTCAACAGCATCTGTTGGAACAATCCAGATGCTGTTGTCAAGGTAGCTATCTATTCTTGTGGTTGATATGAGGGGTGGACTTCGTAGACGATGGTAAACTTTGGTATGACAACGGGGTTGTTATAGAGGGAGCTCACTGTATACAAAAATATGTTCTCGGAATTGATGGTGGTGTGTCTTTCCAATGTGGCATCTCGTAAAGTGATAATTTTGATTTGTGTCATTGAGCATGTTTGTGTCAATAGTTTATGCCATGGAATCCTAGTAAACCAAATATGAATCAAACTTGAAAGTGGGAATGAGAGTGGAAGTGGAGAATCGATTGTCTTCTAAGACATGCTCCAATTTAAAATAGAGTGTCTATTGACAATGTTTAAATGTTCATTCTTTGTAGAGTGATTTAGAAAATGCCACACGCTTTTATTACCTCAAGAAAATGGTGTACTAACTAGCATCATGTTAATAAATTTAGACATTGCATAGTGCAAAAAAATGGTTGTTGGAATTGAAGTCAAAAGTCAAATGATCCTCTCAATGCACCACAAATAAAATATTTTCCTTTCAAGTCTTCCAAGACTAAAACTTTCCAATACTTTCAATAATATTCCAATACCATAATACTCTTTTAATAGCCTAAATAATGATCTGCAAATTGGAGATGAAAAATGAAACATTTTGAAAATTCTTTCCTATTTTTTTACACTAAAAATGGGCAATTGGAAAATTAATGTTTTGGTGAGCCATAACGAAATGCTTTATGGAATGACCACAACCATATGTGGAGCCTACGATTGGTGAGGAATCACCCAATCATGATAGAAAAATCGTCCCAACTTGTGGTCATTCTTCAACTACGACACAAGTGCAAACTCCAAAATATGAAGTGTGAATCTTCCTAAAGTGTCTACCCTTCCCTCAAAAGGTGATTCATAATCACTAACCTCTGTCCTCCCTCCACACATAAAATTCACGCCGGTCTCTCGCTTTCATCTATCTTCCTTTATTTTCACTGTGATCCTCTCACAATCTCGTCCGGCAATCCTCAACCCCATAGTTTGACATTAAATCCAAAGGAAGTTATTCAAGAGAAAAGAAATTCCCTCCTACACTCTATCACCTTCTATTGATCAGGACTAAGTAATTATATACTTGGTGGAGCCTGACTGGTTACCCAACTGTTTCTTCACTCCATAAAAGTCTGTAGATTCCCTCTCAGGCAATAGGCGTGAAGAGAATCATGCAACTTGCATGTGACTCGGTACAAGCAAGCTGTCACGCTGAATCATTTGCGAACTCCCCCAAGTCCCTTGAACAGACTGGAATTTATCTACTCTATATTCGCTAAGTGTCAGGCTGTAGCGGCAATATCCACTTCAGCGGCATGATTCATCGATGACTCTTCTGCTGAATTTCGGTAGCTTTCCCTAAAAGTTGCTACATGTTCGATTCTCATGCAACCATTATCACTCAATTGTGTGGGTCGATCCTACTGAAGGACGTTGTGTGGCTCAGTTTTAACTTGGTTACTGAAAGTTGTATGCAGGATTTTCAGCCATGCATGTCGAATCTAGCTAACGAGGAGTCACTGTAACGATGTCAACAAGATGTGGAATCTAGCTAACGAGGAGTCAGCTTTCTCACTGTAACTACGAGTTTCTTAATCTGAGTGGCGTGTAGAATTGGAGGTCCGCTAGTTTTCGGATGGCTTTTTGATGATGGACTGGATTGAGCAAATCATGAGTGAGAATTCAAATCTGTGTGAATATTCTCGCAGTTTGTACTGGACTCGAAAACCATGACGTCTGTAGGTGCTGATCTCGAAGTGTGTGGCGGTACAACCGTTGTGGTTAAAGTGTGGCACCGGCAGGACGTGAATCTCCCTTTGAATCTCTTGACCTGGACCACGGTGTATTACTGCTTGGAACTGCCGGTGTGATCGACGTGAATGACACATACGTTGCGTAGACTATATTTGTTGGTTTAGAGCTCATCTTTCATGAGACTCATCACATGATGGTGGGGGCAAGGCTCAAACAAAGCTCCTGCTCGCAAGCCTCAAAATGCAGAGACGGGGTGAGTTTGAGACACTTTTCCACTCTGTTATTGCACCTCTGCAGTGAATCTGTTGTCAAGCTATTGGACATGAAACTGTACACTGATTCTGAGGCTCTCTTTCTGAGGAGGTGCTAGATGTCCGCGACCAGAAATTTCGTACTTCCAGCTCCCGGCTACAGTCGGTATGTCTGATTCCGTTGCTGGATTGAAAAGCACAAAGATATGATCCCTCCGCCGCCGGATTGGAGGTAGCCATAATTTATAAAAAAAATCTTGCTAGCTGGCCAGCCGCCAATACGCAGATATGGAATGCACATGGATTTCTGTCATGGACTGATGTTGTCAAGGCAAGTGCGGCGCTGGGAGGATGGCAAGTTGGACGTTGGAAATTGTCAGCTCCCCGCCTTCCTTCTGGGCAAGTCAAACTCTGCGGCCGGCCATTCCGAATCCCATTCTTGAAGCAAAACTGATTCAGCTTGAAGCCAAATGTTTATCTTCGAAATCACGTTATATGTCAAATGGGACAAATGCAGAAAGATGAAGAATTAGTAAGCAAGCGTAACGAGAAATTTTCAAATTTAATCTTTAAACGGCCAATTTGATACAGAATTCAAAATCACAAAACCACCCAGGCCCTAAAAGGTGTTGTGGAGTATATGCAAACGCACATGCAACCAGACGGAGCTCTCATCCGGACCCTAACGTCCAAGCCCCTTGACGCAAAATTTTGTTTTTTGAAATTTTAAAGTTACACAACGGGAACACTACGGAACGACCATGCCCACTTGGGAACTCGATTGGGGAACATGTGAGAACGATGTGGGAATGCACTCGGAAATTGGGAATGGATAAATATGGTTAAAAAAAGTAAAGTTGAAGAAGGGTAAACAAAATTATGGTTTGGTTTGTAACCAAACCAGTTTTTCACCTCAACCCAATATGGGTGTGAAACATCCAAACCCGACCCCATAGTAGCCGGATTTAGTACCTCACAGCACTGTATGGTGCTCATGTGCATTTGCTTTATGTGGTATTTGTCATGGGTTGGATTGGAATTTGGTTCCCCCCTTACCCAACACTAGAAACTAATAATGAGTAAAGAGAGAAGGCATGCCATGCATGACCAACACATGTGTGATTCACATCTGCAATGGCCTATTGAGACTTTCAAACAAGGCCACCAATGATGAGCACAAGTGAGGCGGAGCGACCCAAAACCATGCGCCTTCATGACCCTAAATTGCTAAATAGAATATTTCTAGTTTCAATTCTCTAAATTGAATTTATTATGGGTGATATTCTACTAAACTACTCCATTTTTGGTGTCACAATGTCACAAAATCGGAAAAAAACTCTATTTATTTATTTATTTATTTATTTATTTTAAGAGTACATAAATGAAGAAAATTACATTATTGAATATGGAGGAATGATTGACATTATTAATGGACCCTAGGGTCCAAGGGCAATTTGCCTATTGCAATCAATATTTGGTTTTATCCACTAAAATCACTAAAATTGGGGAATTCTATATTATATTATATTATATTATTTTTAATTATTATTTTTTTGGTTGATTGAAAGATTGAATGAACAAGATTGTACATGTAGGTCTAATTTTTGTTGAATTAGTTCGTTGTTGAAATAAATGTAAACACAAAACTAGGAATTTTTAGTGTCACAATGTCCCTCCTTTCAATTTGAGCATTTCTTAAAAATTCCTTGTTTAAGCATCAAATAACAAAAAAATTGGGTCTACATGTAGAATCAAGTTAACTTCTACCACCAATCAACCAAAATGTAAAAATGTTTTTTTTCAAATTTTGATCAAATTCTCTGTTTTTGCCAAAAGTGTAGTAGAATATCACCCTATGACTAATTTCATGTCAAAAATCACTACTTCATGTATAGGTGATATTCTACTACGCCCTATACAATTTTGGCAAAATCGGAGAGTTCAATCAAAATTTGAAAAAATAAGTTTTTTACATTTTGGTTGGTTGGTCGTAGAAGTTAACTTGATTCTAAACGTGGGCCTAATTTTTTTGTTATATGATTCCTTCTGCAAGGAATTTTTTAGGAACGCTACACTTGAGGGGAGGTACATTGTGACACTACACTTTCTAATTTTGGGTTAGAATTATTTCAAACACAAACTAATTGAACAAAAATTGGACCTACCTGTACAATCTTGTTAGCTTCTTCTACCAACCAACAAAAATGTTAAAAAAATATTTTCAAAATTTTATTGAATCCCTATTTTTTGTGATTTTAGTGAATTAAACTAAATACTGATTACAAATGGCAGATTGCCCTTGGACCCTAGGATCCATTAGTAATGTCAATCATTCCACCCAATTCAATAATGTATTCTCCTCATTTATGTACCGATAAAATAAATTTGTTCCATAGTGTCATCAAAAGTGTGGTACCGTAGTGTACTTATACCCTATACTAGTCCACCTAACACGTTTGGAGGGGGTATGGTTTAGAGTTGCTCCACCTTATGCCTAAGTTGAAAACCCAACCATCAAAATTTCAACCCAAACGAAGGCAAGAGTCCAGAGTCTTGGACTAAAAAATATAAAAGTATATAAATTGAAGCCTTTGGTTGGTCATAGTGTGAAGCATTAAAGGCCAATCTCAATAAAAGATGTGAGAAAGAGTGAGAAAGGAAAAGAAAGGACCCACTTTGTTCCCCAAAAAAAACAACCACTTTCATTCAATAATCCAGAACACATATTTCACTCTCTAGAATACAAAAAGAGTATTAAAGATTGGCAAGACTTACACCTTTGGATTGAAGATTGTTCAACTAACATCTTTCATTTGGAGGTCATTTCAATATGTGAACCTTATCATGTTCAAATACGACACCAAACATGTAAATACTGTGGCCACCACTGGCACCTCCTGACGTTTAAGGGTTGTTTAATGTTGACCGGCTTTCAAATAGAAAATGTTGGACTTAAATGACTCATATGTAGGTGTCACAGACAAATCAGTTAAATGTATCACAGACACACTTAAATGTACCTTGCTGTTAGAAAACGCTCCCAGTTTTACAAATGTGTCAAGATTTGAATCTGTTGTATTGAAATTCGGTGCTGCTGCATAAATATAAGCTTCGTTCTGACAAGTTTGACAATCTGAATTGTCGCCGTCTTTCGTAAAATTGTCAGAATTGAGCACATATTCCAAGAATATTGAGCCACAAATTCAAAGAAATGAGCTCTCTTCAAGCGCGTGCAAAACCTGCGTGAAAACGTTGCACTTCTAGAAGGAATTAGACTCAACCTCTGAAATTCTTTGGCAATAGAGTTTTCCTGAAAGTCTGAATTTTGGAGGGGAGCCATGAAGACCCACTGCAGCACCCTTGCAGGACCTTGTGTCTTTTTCTAAACACAAAAACAAGTTGAGATTTAAAAAGTATAAAATTCATCTATAAATATAATGTCTATAATTTTCACACTTAGGAATGAAAAAGCCGAGTGTCATACCATATGTTTACAAAGATGCAAAGGTGTACGTTATAGTGCCAAAACTTGGGGTGTAGATGAAACTTCCATGTTTAGTTAAATTAGTAAATCGGTCAACCATGGTTGTAGGCCCAAAGTTCAAACTGTATTAACTTATTCAATTTCATATATTTTTCAAAATTTCATATTGGAATGGCTTGATAAGCTTCGTCTCATAAGAACTTCATAAAGCTTCATAGACTTCATAAGCTTTGTTTCATTAGTTAGACTCAAATTCAAAAAATATCATTTGAATGACTCACCATTTGTGGCCGCGCATTGGCGGAGAACGACCTTTGGCGTACTATGCCAGATTTTGTATGTGAATCACACATTGCTCCCGATTTTCACAAGTACCGCAAGATTTTTACAGCAGACTTCTTCGAGAAGCTTTTTGCAAAACTTTGCAAGACGCTAGCGGGCGATTACGCTGCTTGCTTCATCCACATGGACGGTGCTGGGTACCACATCTGTAAGGTCGATTCGATGCCGACGTCAACCCGCCTGACGAACATTTACGAGTGGCTGCAGAGGAAGGACGTTGCAATTCCTCTGCAGGAAAATGGGCGACTAATGACGAAGCTGCAACTTCTTGAATTATGAAGAGTCTGCAAATTCCTCTCGTTTTTGCATTGTACAAAATGGCAACAGAACACGGATACACGATTTGCAAGACTCCGTTGTACCCATGCAAGCTCCAGCCCATTGCAAAGGTCTCGGGTATGGTAAAAACAAGGTCGTTGTAGCTCCGGAAATGCACGAGACGGAGTTGAGTCTTTCGAATTGCTTGCTCGACCTCTTTGATTGAATTGAGCCATGCCAACTTAAGGCAGCTTAGTTCAGCAATATGTAAAGAACTGCCAGGACTTTTGGAAAATCTTCTTGGAAGAGTTGGAGGAGGGTACTGAAGAGGATGGCGATGAAGCGGGCAGTGTGGAAAGCGCCGGTGGGGAGAGCGGCAACAATGATGATGAGAGCAAGGATGAGAGCGACTAGGAAGAAAATTGACATTTTATAGCCATTGAGGAACTTCCTACACACCCATCCAGTTTTCTTGGAAATTTAGATAGGCTGCCGCTTTCCCATATGCCAAGCTTGCCATTTTTGGTGGAGAATAGGAATAAAATGCAGTTGGGAATGTGGGGTACTGTGTTGTGTAGACAGTGTATTGTATTGTCGTGGTCTCTACTATCTAGCACATGAAGTGGTCTTAAAAGGGATTTTTTTATCCCTTACAGAAAAATCGACGCCACCCATATAATATAAATTTTGATTAATGAGACATAAAGCATGGAAGGATGTCAAACAACATTTCATCCTATTAGACAAAAAATCATCATTTCAAAAATTGTGAAGGATGATTTACATCCACAAACCGGTGTCGTTGTCTCATTTGTGCACTTAGGGTGACAGCCAGTAGTGTGCATACATCTGTCTGTATATCATTTTTATTTGGATCAATATACATTTCTTTGCAGACCATTATTGCTCTTGGTTCACCTAAAATGTGTAACTCCGTTTGTGATGCGAATATAGTTGGATTAGAGATATTATTTATCCATCGTGTCTACATTCCATTATAGTTCTAGTGGATAGTACCTACTTTTAACTCCTACAATTTGATTCATGAGAATTTAAGCACGAAAGGATGCCAAAGAACATAATAAAATTGTCAGTGGTTGTAATTAGGTCTCAGTATAGATGTTTGCAGAAGGAGCTAGATGAAAATTCATGAATTTACTAGTGCTGAAGAACTCAAAACCTGCGTTTTGTACTTTCAGGCTCCAGCTAGTATACGAATATCATGAGTATACGGATACCCAAAGAATGGGACTACACTTTCCAGACGACAAGGGATTCGAAATCACATTCGATTTTCCAATCTAGAAAGCAAGCGTCCAAAATATTGCTGTCACGCAAAGAGATCTTTGTTGGTCAACTTCTGCTGAATTTTATAATCAGAATAGGTTTACTGCTTACAAAAGTTGAGGGCATGGCTCTCACCGGTGTTACACTTGCAGCGTCTTGAAGTCTAAGATTCGAGTGCTGTGATTCTCTATACTAGCTTAATCTATACTATAAAAACTCTAGCCCCTTTGAATGCATAGCTCCAGTGCATGTCCTCAATGCTCAGCTCAAGTTCGTCACTGAAAGACTCAGGTAGTAGCCGCTTGCACATTGATTTCAATCAGTTCCTTCAAGCTAAACCTTGATTCCGAAACTAGGCTCCACCATGAAGGACATCGCATTTAAACTAAAGAATCCAAGTTCTCCTGTAAAGCCTTGTTCAGGTAATGCTTCAAGTGCAAATTTGTCTTGATTCCGAACGTCATGAACGACTCCGGTGTGATCGATAGCATCGAGTATACACAAATGACCATCACTGAATGGCACACATACACTTTGAGGATAAACTTCTAAAGAGCGACCACCGAGTTTCTCTTTCTGAACGATATTAATAAGCGTACTTGTGTTCTTCTCATCTCCACTAGTCCACTCCAACCTATCAATAAACTGCCCATTTTCCCGCTCGGAGAACAAAAATACCTCCCCCATCAGTTCCACAAGCTGCAATATAGTTGACTTCAGTATGCAGGGGGAGAATTTGTGAGTCCATTTTGTCGACCACGCGCCTTCCTCGACGTCGTAGCCGAGAATGCCCTTGCTCACTTGATCATTTTCCTCCACAAAGCCAATGCAGAATACTTTCCCCGCTTGGTACACCCCTGTTTGGAATTCGTTTAACGCATATGCTGGCCCCGGAAAGTCACCTGTCGTCTCCCACTTCCTTGTGCGTGAATCGTACACTTCCGTAACTCTGGAGAGATCCTCATTACCTGACTTGGAACTCCCAGCAGCGATCACTTGGTAGTATTGTGAAGCTGGCTCGACCAGCATGTGCATGAAGACGGGGTTGCGTCGACAGGTCATCGGCGGAAGCTCCCGGTACATCCGCGACATGGGATTCAACACTATCAACCGCTCCTTGTCTGGTGACTTGGAAAAGTTGATGCACAGAAGCCCATGCGCCGAACATACCAAATACTCTTTGAATAAGTCGGGGTCTGGTCTGCAGTCGGCCGGGAGGAAGTTCAGATCCAGAGTTGGCATCCGTCGCCACTTCTTCAAGGAGAGGTCGAATCCCGCCCACTGCCAGTGTCCGTTTTCGATGAAAAAATACGGCGCCGTCAACTTGACCTTCTCTACCATTTCGTGAGATTGGCTACTCTCCACTAAGCTCTTCAGCTTCTGCGAGACGGATTTGAGCTGAAATCTACATTCGTACGAGAGGCGTCCCAGGATTCGCCCCAAAATTTCAAGCGGCAAACGATCCAAGTCCGGACCTTCCTCTCTAGTGACATCCTCTGAGCGTGTTAGCCGAGCATTGTCATCTGGTGTCGAGATCACCTGGACATCAGTCGTAACATTGTTGGTCCCAGTCTCATCATGCTCTGTTTCGAGAATCGCACTGTTGACCTGGCGCAGGCCACAGCAATAATCATCTGTGCGAGTTTCACACCCGCGCTGCGCTACGTACTTAAGGATGATTGCCGCGACGAGCACGAGCTCCTCGGATGGTAAATGCGGGAAGAGACTCATAAGAGCTAGGAAAAGTAGAATAGCTCCAACATTCTGAGGAATCTTCGTGAAAAATTTCAAGAGATAGCGCCCCATTTCTGCCAATCCACCACGCGAACACTTGCGTCGAGCGATGTTTCTGTTGTGCTCGGCAACGCTGAGCTTGTGATCTCGACTTGGAAGCACAGTGCCTGAGCATATATACAAGTAACATATCACTTCATCCATATTTATCATTGCTGGCTCAAATGTAACTTCAAATATGGCAACTCCGTACAATGTCCAACTCCTGTTACACAATAACTGGGATAGGACCTTCGAGTTATGGTTCATTTAGTAGAATTATTTGAAAAGGGAGGCAAAAGATACCATGATGCTTACCTGTTTCTTTCATTAGTGTTTGATGACTCAAAAACGACAACAATATCTAGTTAGAAGTGTCTTCAAGCGAAATCAAAAAAATTCTTCTAAATTTAAATTGAGAATTGGTTGAGGGATCACAGCAGAGATATTCGTCATAAAACTACGTCTAGGCAAGTTTCAGAAACCCTACAGAACCGTAAAGAACTGTAAACCCTAAAGTTTTAGAAACCCTAACCCCAACCCTTAAGAAAAACTTAGGGTTTAGGGTTTCTAAAACTTTGGGGTTTTAAACGTCTAAAATACGTTTCATGTGCAAATCATTTTACAACGTATATCAAACTCACGGCTCCTAATGAACTTCGAGTGAAGGTTAGAAGTGGGTGTACGAAACATCAAAGGTCGACCGATTTTACCACTAACGAATGTTCACAACAAGTCCACCATGCTAGGTAATACAATTGCTCAGAGCATTTTCGGGAATTTGTTTTGGAATCGCTGGCGCCAAATATACAGTCAAGAAAAGTCAACGACAGACAAGTTGTACAGACAATCTTGAAGTTTCTGCACCGCAAGTTTGCCTCTCGCGGCATCACCTAGTATATATGTCTCACGTTTAATGTTTTGAGAGGGCATCAAAACTTCGAAAGCAGCCCTTGATACTGGACAGAAATTTCAAGCAGAAAAAGGAAATCTTCTTACCTCCAACTTTGTGGCACCTCGAAACTTGACAGCACTCTTCACCTGTCACTCGAATGCCCTCATCAGGTCTGCGAGTACCTGCCCAAGGAAGAATGCACTACAAACTAGACCCGGGGGTTCAGTCTCGAAAGCAAACAGCCTTCTACGCAGACTATAACTAGTCCTAAACGACTGATGCCTCAACAGACTCTGCATCAATACCGCAGCACGGACTGCGATCAACATGAATCAGTTTAACTGCTTAGGAAGTCTCGAGAGATCGTCTCGAGAAATCGGACACTGAACTGTCTGAACAGGAGCGGAGAAAACATGTATGACCAACCAGTTCAATATGAGTTGATGCTAGATAATACAACTGCTGAGAGTACAGAACCAAACGTGACTCGTGAGATATAAGTGATGTCGTCGGAAGGAAACTTATACGTGTGATGCCGTCGGAAGGAAAATTTCAGATTTGCAGAAACGTCGAGAATGTCTGTACAGTTTGTCTGTCGTTGGCTTTTTATTGACTTTTTAGAAACTTCTAGCTCTAACTGTACATCTGAATTCGAGTCATTAAAAATGATATCTTTTGATTTAGAGTCCAACTAATGAAAAAGTAAAAAAATTATCTGATTAAAGATCCATTGAAACCAATGATTTTGTTGGCAAGACTCAGCTGCTCAAAGTGAAGTCAAATTTGCAGATCCTCTCTTCGTAGGGAAGAAAAAACCTTTTTTTAAACTTCGAACACTATAATCTATCAACTCATACTATCAAACTATATAAGATTGAAAGTCTAGCAAGTTAATTTATCAGTCTTAATTAAGATCATACGGTTAAAAGTTGAAAATAAAAGTTTTTGATTCCTTCTCCACGTTAGCAGTTTTAAAGTGTTTTTGGCGAACAGAAACTGCACATGGGCATCATGACTCAATTTTTCCAACCACGCATGTAGACACGAAATCCACGACTTCTGTTACAGTCGCTGGTCTAGTGATTCTATTCTCGGTAATCAAGATCATGAATTTGGCGCCTCACGTGATCTCGTGAATACGAAGATCGTGAACTCGATCGACGGTGATCTCCTTGATGAAGTATTTCAACGTCAACATTCTGTGACTGATTGCGTACAGGAATTTAAAGATTGTTGCTGGTGACCTGCAAGAGGCGCATCAGCACAGGAAGATAGACTTGTGGAGTGTGAAACGAGTAGGAACGCCCTTTCATGGACGTAGACTTCAAGGCCCATGAGTCCTCAGTAGTCTCTTCAATCATGTGTCAATCATTGAAAAAACTAGAATGGAGGTTGATTGGGCCAATTTTTCAAGGAGTTTGTCGATGATGAGCACAATAATGCATTGCGTCATCGGCCACCCACTCGCATCCCAGTTGTTTAAGGTCTCGCTATTATCGAAGGAAATTATGTCAATTTTTCTCATGCATTGCCGAGTCGGTAGTCATGAGGAATATGAATTACTCACAGGCCTTGGCCAAAGATTCATACAAGGATTGGTTTGCCGCGAACTTTAACGATGTCCAAAAGATGCTGTAAGACATAGAAATCACAATTATAAGGAGAGTCATATAAGTGAGACGTGGTCAAGGCGAATTTTAAGAACGAGGGTCACTGCACCTCCTAGTCAACAATATGTTCCAGACTCAGAGCAACATTATTGCTTGAGGTATCGATAAGCACACTGTTGTCGAACCAGGCTGGTCCCTTAAATGCCCACATTCGAGATGATCCACCAGTCGATATGCGTAGCGCTTCTGGTCAAAAGGAGGGAAATTTAGAATCTTCGCCAGCTCTGTCAACTTAGCACGAAAGTGATGCCCGAGCTGTGATTATTGGACTTCAGTTACTGTAAGTCCAAGATGATATCCGCTCCTTCCGCCGCGAAGGCTGAAGAAGTCATCTCGTTTTACAACAATATAATCACCGATTGCTTATATTTTATTAAGTTAATGTAATAAAATCACACTGACCTTTTCGGAGAAATCTTTCTAGGTATACTTTATAATAATATGGTACTACAGTGAGATATATGGTACAGACATATGGGGCACTCCGATGTCGGATTGCATTCCGATGTGCATTACTAATATTGACTGGATCGCAATCAATGCTTCCGACGACGGACTTGGACGTGGCGTGTAAATTAATAGCTTGGTGTACAATGTTTGACGCTTGTACCCGCGAAATCATGACCAAGATTACTTGTTGACAACGTTCCGATAATTCACAGTGAATTCTTAATTGGCCTGTTGCGCACGATCCAGCGAACATTTCCCTGCACGACAGGTCATAATACCACCCTCGCTCAGTTCCAAACTCTGCGAGAAATTTGGTGTGGTCTGGTTTGGTCGGTCTAGCCAACAGAAGAATTTTGTACTAGCCTTAGCCTCGATAAAATTGATTAAGCTTTAGATTTCCAATCAGTTTAGCCAGGATTCATTTTCAATGGTTTCTGCTTCTGCAAGTTTCTCCCGTGCCTACCAATATCGGTTGATATCTCATCGAACTTGATGCACATTTTGAACAGATCAGAACAGATTCTGGACCTGGTCTGTATCCCTTGTTACCAACTTTATATATTGCTGAAATATGAGGTGTTTTTTTGCGAAGAGGACTGGATTTTGTGTCGTCCCCTTGTGACGCTTGTGGTTGTGCTCATTCTTGAGCTTTGTAAGCACTTTTTAAGTTCCGGATCAACAGCTCTAGGGCTCCTGGATACATGAAGGTGATAAGCTTCTGGCAAGTGAATTTGTCAAATGAGTATATACAGCATACATATCTGAAGTCCATTCCTTGAGGGAGCGTCTTGGTGATGTTTGAACGGTAAACGTGTTCATCTGGTTATCCAAAGCTTGGCTTGAGAGTGTTTCATGACTAAACCACTCAAAACTAGTCTACAATATCCAAGGTCCATCTTGTAATGAGGTCACTCTCAATCCAGATAAGTTTGAGAGATTTTCACTATTGGCATTAACTCGACAACACGAGCAACCCAGAGAGGCTGAATGTACGAAAACCGTTGGAAACCATAGTTCAATGTCAATCTCTTCTGATTCATTGCTTCCACTGATTCAACCTTTCGGTCCGAACTTCTGTTCCTCAAATGATGTGAGAGATTTGAAAGAAATTTTCTGATCATTAAAAGTGAACTGGATGTTGCATTCCAGGGTTTCGATGAAGCTCAAAATCGCCTAATCAGGTATCAATTAGCGATCACAAATTACGATGTCATCCGCTTCGAACGCCACCCTTTGCCTAAAAGGCAAACTTTTGCCAACTTCAGACCAGAGACTGGATGAAGAGCAATCTATGCTTGCATGAGATTTCGACCAACACCCTGTTTGTACGTATTCGATACATTTAGCTTTTGTCCGGTCGCTCGCCCAAAAGCACCTCCACCGGGCCTGCCCTCCCGGCAAATCCTCAGGGGTTGGTGAGGCAGCTGGCAGGTGACCCCTCACCGCACCGCCCAGGGCGAATTGACCCCTCGTTGGTACTTACCCGAGGGGCCATGGTGGGGCCAAACCTGGCCCTTATTTTGTTTTTGGATGGGGCCCTATTTATAGAAAGGGAGGACCTTCGGGTACAAACAATAGCCATAGGCCCCAAATTTGTCCCAAAAAATCCAAAAAAAGCCTTGAGACCCCCTAAAATAAGAGGGCCAGAAAAATGACCACTTGCAATTAAGACGGGGCCCACCTTGGATAAGTACCAACAAGGTGGTCAATTCGCCCTGGGCTCACCACGTCGGGTTGGACCATGGGGGTCAAGCCGTTGGCGGCCAAATTCTCATGTTTATGCCAGGAGTACAAGAACTCATGCTGCCACATGCCATGTGGGAGTCGCTGTTTGGTTTGAACTAAGCTTTACTCTACCGGTGGCGTTCTCTATCGTTCTCTATACGATCATGTTTCACATACTGCGTTCTTTGTTTCACAAGCCACGTTCTTTGTTTCAAAAGTGGCATTCTCATTCAATAGCAGTATGCGGATATTCTCTCCTCCCCTAGTTGGCGTTGTGGCGATCTGCCGGAAGCTGACCTTGAGGCGGGCAGATAGGGGGGCGTCCCCATCCCATAGTGGCCAGGCTAACGTCTCCCGCGTGTATAAGAACATCTCCACAACACCCGCCAGCCCGCCTATTGCAGACCAGCAGAGAGCAAGGTGGGCAAGACCCCTGGTTAGGCTTGCCGAGCGTGATGACTATGCAAAGCTGTAGAGCCTCGTTGTCTCACAAGCAACTAAATTAGGCTGATGGATCAACTCACAACACTCATAGAGCTTTGCTTCTACATCGTAAAAAATGAGACGCTTGACCAATAGCCATGTTCCACATGCTAATCAATATTAATTTCTTATGGACAATTTTGAACCCAAGAACCCTTGTGTCAAAATGACTTTACATGTCAACATTAATTTTTCCAAGAGCTAGATTTTTCCTAATGCACGCTTGCAGCCCTTGGTTCCTAATTATTAACTCAAAATACTATTATGGACTACGTGCTTCTCTTAACTTGCAACATCATAGAATCCTCCCTTGTAACTGTTGGCGGGTCCTAGCGAGCGCCTATATTTTGGTGCAATGAGCATTTTTAAAGGGTGGACCTCGTCTTGGAACTCATTTTTCAGACCCTCTTATTTTTGGGATCTAGAGGTTTTTGGGGCAATTTTTAGGTCAAATTTGGGGACTATCGTTCTAAATCATGATACAGGGGCCCGCCATGGTGTTTTAACCCTTAAAAGTCAATCGGGTACCGCATGTATATGCACATATTTTATTATGTAAAAACAAAAAATACTTTAACATTTAACAAGACTTACATCTTTGAATTGAAGACTATTCAACCAACATCTTTCATTTGGAAGTCATTTCAATATCTAAACCTTGTTGTCTTCAAATACAACATCATATGTGTAGACTGCTATGGACACTACACTAAAAATGATGTTTAGTGTAGTGGTACGAGTAGTTGTACTCATCCGGACATGGGTAGGTATTAAGGGATGGTAAACCCTAAACCCACCCGGACATGGGTGGGGATGCTTCAAGGCTGGGCAACTTCTAGGCTGGGCAACTTCTTAGACCTCGTTATCCTCTCCTACAGATCTTTTGGTGGGTAGGCCTCATTTTTAGCTCTTTTATTTAGGGGGGATCTACACACTCTCTTAACCCCTAAAGTTCCTTGACAAGCTCTGTCCAAAACTAGTCCAAAACTGCCATAGTCAAACATGGCCGCAATAATCACATTTTTTAGAAGAATTCTCAACTTTTAACCGTAAGATCTAAAACTAGACTCATGTATAATAATCCTGTAAAATTTTAGTTGCAATCCACCGCACGGATGTGAAGATTATAGTGTTTGAAGTGCAAGAAGTAGTTTTTTTTCCCTCTTGCCCGACAAAGTCAGCTCACTTTGACTAAGCATATCTTCTAGTTTTTAGAGTACATTGTGTTGGAAGTCATTACCAATGTAAAGAATATGATGTTAGCTAAGTGTGTGCGAAATTTGAGGTCATTTCGAGGGGTACATCATGCTCAAATAAATACTTTAGTGAAAGGGGGTATAAAACAATGCAAATGACTACAAATGAAGTGAAAAATTATTTGCTAAATATGAATTTACAAATTTAGAAATCCGTACGGTTGAAATGAGGAATTTAATTTTTTACTTATTTTAGAGATTTTTTTTCTTCTAAAACGGGTAAAATCTCTAATTTTAATGAATTAATTGAATTATTCAAATATTATAGGTGAGGGCAAGGCATCAAAATGGGGACCCTTCAAGAAATGAAGGGCCACATCATTCATCCACTCCCCTGTGCGGGACCCGCGCAGATCCTCGGGGGTGGCCTGCCACTGCAAGGCGACGTTTTTTTTTTTTTTTTTTCCTTCACACGTGCCATCTCTGGGCCCCGCCACAGCCCCTGCCATACACCACTTTATGCTATTTTAAAAAAAAATCTTTTTATCCCTTTTCTTGGAATTTGTGGGGTCTTCCCTTCCACTATTCTTCCCCTTGATTTGGGCTGCCCCACCCTCCCTCCACCCTTTGTGCCCCTACTTACTGCCCCTCTTTCACACTTGATTTTCATTGGTTCCCAGGGGTGCCCAGGCTGCCCATCCTCCCCATTTTTGACAATAGGTGGTACTAACTATCAAACCGTAAATCCAAATTTTTTTAAAAAAATACCTCCACGAAGCTCTTATCAGGGCCGATCTATAATAAAAGTTTTTTTAAAAAAGGATTTTTTTTTCGAATTTTAGGAACCTGCCCAAAATGTGAAATGCCCCCGAAGGAGACTCTCGTCCTTTAGGGGTTAACCTCTAAAAGACCAGAGTCTCCTTCGGGGGGATTTTTAGATTTTTGGGCAGGTTCCTAAAATTTTAAAAAAAATCAATTTTCTCTGAAATTTTTATTCTAGATTGCCTTTGATAAGAGCTTCATGGACATATTTTTTATTTATTTTTTTGGATTTGTGGTTTGAAAGTTAGTACCACTTACAGTTTTTGAGGGAAATTGTCAAGGATTTTTCGGGGTTCAAAGAAAAATAATTGCAAATTTAGATCCCGCGACCCCAGAAAACCAAGGTTGCCCCACCATGATAATTTTAACACCAATAAGGGGTATATATTTTTCGAAAAATCCCCACCAAAATAAAAATACGGTTCGCCCACGTCCCTCCCAAAAATAAGTAGCACTCATTTAGGCCAAGCCCAGCTTCTTCGGCGGCCAACCTCTAATGGCGGTGGATATACTTTGTCTGTAATTCAAATGGCGGTGGTTGTACTACAGTATCTCTGTCACTTCTAATGACGGTCGTTTGTACTTTGTCTGGGCAAACCATACAGACAGAAACTTGGGGTTGTGGACAAAACCTGGCCCCTATTTTTATAAAGGAGGGCCCCTATTTAGGTCCTCCAAAAGAATCCAAAAAAAGATTCTGGACCCCCAAATTTAAAAAAGGCAGAATAAAGAGGCCTACCCTAGGCCCACCCTCCGTGACATCCGTGAACATGAAATAAAGAGACCCCTTTGTCTGCACTTTGTCTGAAATTTTTAATGCACTTGCACATCTCTTAACATGACTGGAGCATATGAAGAGTTGGCTGCAGAATGCTCCTGGACTCATGTGAATGGACATCTTGGTTTAACTGTTCGCGCTGACAGAGCGGAAGTCAGGCGCGAGTGGTTTCCGGTGTTGCTTCACGGCACATGCCTTGCCAGGTTGCTCAGTCTGCCTCTTACGGAAGATGAGGTGGAAGAGTGCCGAGGGACCCTGTTTAGAGTATAATCTGCCTTCGCTCCCACTCCTCCGATTCGTGTCTGCTTTCTCTCATTAGCACGAAACTAGTGGAGCAAACTTGCAGGGGAATACGTTGAAATTAAGCGAGTTTGCGGGTTTCCTTGCAACTCCAACCCTGGCAGCGAGTACAGATACTTCGAATCCAGAGTTTGAGGACAAGAACTGCTGAGCAAGTGACAGAGGCCGGGATTCCTTGTGAAAAGTTTTGTAGTTTCGTGTTTTTTGAGCTGGCAGTCGTGTTTCGACCAGACATGGTGAGGAAGTCGAGATGTGGCATCAAGATGCTTTCCAGAACTTCTGACGGTGCTTGTCGTGTGGAGGTTGATCTGCAATGTTGTAAGTTTTCAATCGAAGGTAAGTTGATTCAGGGATACAGACCCTTACGCATGAGTGAAATTTAGCTGCTTCTGACTTCAAGCAGGCGCACTTTAGCAGGTCCAGGGAAGAAGTTTCCAATGAAAAGCCAGGATGTGCTTGTGCTTCCGTGTTGGAAAGTTTCTCTATTGCCTGCAAATCGTGGCTTGTTGAACCGTCCATCTTCGTTCTCATCTTTTAGTGGAGAACAAAGGATCAGACTTGAGTAAGAAGGATTAGTCCAAGAAAAGGATCGGGACGTTTTGCAATCAAATTCGTGTATTAAGCTGTGTACGTAGGTCTTTTTGTCTGAGTCCTTGTGTAAATACTTCATAGAATCTCTTTGACGCCGGCGGAATTTGGAGCATAACTACCTTGAAGTTTTGGCAAGTGAAGTTATCTTCAAAACTTAACTTTGACACGCATGTGCTTGATGTCAATTAGTGTAGATGACCCACATTATTTTGAATCCGCACTACGTAAGGTTGAAGAACCACGTTCCAACCAAATCTTTTGTCGGAAGATTCACTCAATTCCGACAGAAAATGTCAATCTTCCGACAGCAATCGTTGGCGATTTCTATCAGAAGTTCAACGCAGAAGGAAATCTGTTCAGTTCCATGCTCCTGGAAAGTTTCAAATATACGAGATGATCATTCGTTAAAGAGAAATCAATGCAACGATTCAGCGTCGATTTCTTCAAATCACAGCGAGTTCAAATGAATATCAACGCTCAAATGAGAAGTATCACAGACCGCAGCTTATGATCAATCTCCGACACGACAGATGGGAGATTCAACTCGCATTGTTCTTTGATGTCGACCACAGGATCCTGATTCCTCTCTTGGGTGTGTTGCTTCACTTTTCTGATTCAGAGGCTTTGGCAGCTGTAGGAGACTTCGTCATGTGTTAACCCCTGAAGGACCGGGCCTTGTGCTTCACCAAAACCACCCCAAAACTGCCACTTTGACATGGGTTATTATTAGACTAATTAAAACATCCATTTACAATTGTTAAACGTAGGATCTTCAAGCTAACTACTAAAAGAAGACACCCAATTTTTTGTAAAAGTTGACAGTGTGGATTGTAAGATACATACATTTGAAAAGTGCAAAATTGTTTTTGGTCACTGTGCCCGGAAAGGGCCAACATACTTTGACTCAAGATGATGGCATATTTTTCGACTACACATTGCATAAGTTTAATGAATCTATGTTCTACCTTGTTTTAGGTCATTGCACACCAAAAATCACAAGTAATGGAGGTGTCTACAGTAGGAAAAATGAACCTGCAACGACTATGGGTATAGAAAGTGACCCTTTACTTAGGAAAGTAATTTTTTATTTTAATTAGAGAAATAAATGTTGGATCTAAAATCCAAACGGTGAATAGAATTATCATGACTTATTCCAACAAGAGGAATATATATTTTTCAAAAAAAGTAAAGTCCTTAATTTCTATGCGTGTTTTTTAGTGAAAACAATGAAGGTTGCCAAGAGATTTCCTTCACTACTACTTGCCTTTAAAAAGTGCAATTGTCAATTCTAGAGTAGCACTATTCATCATTGTAGTACCTTACCCAGTTGCCAAAAGGAACATGCTTCTCATGTTTGAAGCACTATAACTTTTTCCCTTTGAGTCCAAAACAAAAAAAAGATAAGCCAAATCTCTATTCTCACAAAAAGTTTCAAGAAGTTATATTCAAAAATGGATTTTTAGGAACCTGCCCAAAATCAATTCGTATCCTTCAGGTGCAGATGGTCCTTTAGGGGTTAAGAAGGATCGTGCAAATAAATTTACGCGTAGTGGTAGTATATGATTCTTTAATAGCTTCAAAATTTTGAGACTTGAAATCTACTCCACCGAGCTGGAGAGACATATGCTAATGTACCACCAATCTCAAGTTGTGCTTCTTGAACTCTAGCTCTCTGATACCGCCCCGGGCAAATTGACCCCCTCATTTGTACTTATCCGAGGGGGCCACAAGGTGGTGGGGCCAAATTTGGCACCTATTTTGTTTTTGGATGGGGCCCTATTTATAGCAAAGGAGGGTCCTGCAGGGTAAACAATGGTCGTGGACCCCAAATTTGTAAAAAAAAACCAAAAAAAACCTCTAGACCTCCCAAAATAAGAGGGCCAGAAATACGACCCCATGCAATTAAGACGGGGCCCACCTCCAGTAAGTACGAACGAGGGGGCCAATTTGCCCTGGGCCTCTGATACCTTGAACTTATTTCATGGATTCCGAGAATGAAGGCTAGAGGTGACTTAGATGAATACTGGAGCGGCTCAGATATCTGCCAGAAGGCGTGGTGAATTTTTATTTATCCTACTTAGTCATTTATGGCCATGTTCAATCATTTCTTCTTTTGAATAAAAGTTTGCTCGTACACTTGGTGTAAAGGGCTTGGGGTTGATTTGCATGTTTGTACCAGTGGCAAGCGATGATTTAAATCAAGTGCTTGTTGAAAAGAAAGGAGAGGACATGTTGTACAATGAGGGGCGGTTGACAATACAGACCAGGAACTCGTCCCATGCACCTCTAAAATCTGTGATTGGCTCCATCAACTCGTCCCGAGATGACTTGGGGTTACACTACGAGGAAAAAAGAAAGTGACCAAAGGATTTAAGGTCTTGAACAGGCCTAGAAATAGGTCTAGTGGATAATGTTGAAGGGTCCCCCGGAGTTTGCAGTGAGAGAGGCAAAAAGGGTTCTCATTGCTGAACAAGGAGACCATGGGCATGAAATGCAGTATTATTAATTTTAATTTTCAATTTTCAATTTTCAATTTTAAATTTTTGTTTTTGTTTTTGAGGGGGGCCAATGTTACTGCAAATACAATGGCGGCCACCCTTTCTGTCGATTTGGCTTGTTAATTATCTTAAATTTTAGGCAAATCTACCCTCTATAGGCAATCATTAAAAAAATGAGCACGCCCACTTTACAATACATGGTCATTCCTCCGGATCCAAATTCGGTTTACACTTAGTAAACAAAGGGCGTTAAAAATTACATTTTTCTGAAGTGTGACCATAGAAGTGTGACCATGAAGTGTGACCATGGAATTAATCCATTTTCCTTGGTCATGGCTCTTGTTATGTTTGTAAACCGCCCCTGAATAATAATCGCCTTTGGTCTCTTTGAACCGATTATAAAAAAAGAAGTAGTTTAGGACTGATGAGAACAGAGGTCAACACTCTTGGTATCTCTACAGGCAATGCTATGCTATTCAATCCGACACAAACTAGTAAAGTATATATTTCAGTAGAAAAATACTCATCACAGCTGATTCACAACTCTGTCACTCATCACCATCGTGCAATCCTAGCCATCTGAGAGACTATCACTGAGGCTCTCGCCAAAAAACACTGAAAGTGGTCACTTCTCCACAAACAAACGGACGGTAACGACTGAATCCAGGTGACCGAGATGGTCACTATCATGTACAACTGGATAAGAATTGGCTGAAATGAATGGATGAGAGGCCAATTTAGTGCTGCGTCCGTAAGGCGAGCACTTTCAGAAAGGCGGGACGCTGGGAGATGGTGCTCCACCACGCGCTCACATGCGGGCGAGACGTGATGAGCTCCGCCATGCCCCCGGCATGCACTAGCACCTCGGTGTAGGGCAGGTGGCTGAGATCCGCCAGGCTGAAGAACTCGCCCGCCAGGAACTTGCTCTTCGCCAAATGCGCCTCGTACACATCCAGCACCTTCTCCAGCTTCGCCGCCTCCGCCGCCACCACCTCCTCGTTCGTCACCCCGCCGTAAAACATGGGCTTCACCTTCTCCGACACGATCGACGACAACGGCGGGTGGTAGTTCTGCGACTCCACCTCCAGCCATTGCGACACCAGCGCCTTGTCCTTCACGCTGTGGCCCAGCAACGGCGTCCCCTGCCCCGCGAACTTCTCGCTCAGGTACCGTATAATGGCGCGCGTCTCTGCACGTGCACAGTCATTAATAGGTTATTTTAAAAAAAACTAGCGCTGGATCTTCTAACACAATGATGCCAAACACATGCGAACAATGAGACAACAGCGCTCACCGAATATGGTGATGTCCCCGTCCTGGAGCACCGGAATCTGTCCGAATGGCTGCACATCATCAAGACAAAGCATCCTTAGGTCGTGAACCCCGAAATCACGAACACTGATAAGGGCCGCGCGCTAAATGAAATGAAGGATTCAGTCGTTCGTCATTGCCTAGGTCGACAGGAGGAGTCCATGGCAATAACCAGGTGACACTCCGGCGATACCGGCCTGATACTGCGGCAGTCGCGAACAAAAAACCAAAGTTGGAAACCTGTCGGCGCAGTTGATCGAGCTGTACCTGGAGCTTCAAGTAGTCGGGGCTCTTGTGCTCGCCCTTGCGAAGATCCACGGACTCAAGCTTGTAATCCTTCACATTGAGCTCCTCCAGAGTGATGAGGACGCGCTCCGTGCAGGTGAAAAGTGCGCCGTGCACAATGAGCGTCATGGTGCTAACTATCCAAACTTGGCTGAAACAGGCGGAAATGCGAGATACACTAGATGACGCTGGCAATGAACTGATAGTCAGAGGCGGCTTTTATAAAGTCCTAGCCCCAGACCCCAGATGTAGACTGAGAGTGAGGACTACTCGGGAGAGTGTGAAATTGCACGAGGGTAGGGCGGCGATGATAGTTCTTGCGATGCTTCATCGGATACATGCAGTGGACAATCTTGTACTGTATAGTGGACGTAAATAATGCGAGATTTTTTGTCAAGCATGCACCAGCCGTACGATTCTGTTGCCAAGCACGTCTAACTCGTAAGGAAGTTGCATGATTGAAATATTGGGAACTTTGGCGGTATTTCATAAACTCTGGCAACTAGGAAATCTCTGAAATCTACGCATGGTGGACATTGTTGTCCGCCACTACATGTAAAAGGCAACATAAGTTTCCAATTCATTGAGACCTTGATAAGTGTTAGGGGTTGGGAGCATACTTTTAGTTAACACTTAGACACTAGTAACACATAACACTTATAGAGGGTGATGCCGATGATTTGTAACACTTATACAAAATAACACTTAGAAGAAATAAAAAGGTAAATACATAACATTTATAGAAAATATGGATGAAATTACAAAATATTGATTCATTATTCATCTAAGTTCGTCAAAAGAATGAATCAATAGTACTTTGGCGAGTTTCTGCTATACGTCAAGATTCTACTTCCTTTTCTAGTGCTGCAATATTCCTAATAGATATCATGGTGTCATTAGGTCTTTGCTCCAAAAACTTTTTCAAAGTTTTAAGAGCACTACCTACATCTTTAAAGCCTACAACTTCTTTTACTAAATCGTGAAGATTAGCTTCATCAGGATCACTATCTTCGTGTTCACTACCTTGTTGAGATGGAAGCATTTCAATAATTTCTTCATCAGTGGGCTGATAAGGGTTATTCCAATCAAACTCGAGCTCATAATTTAAACACTCTTGAACATTCATGTTATGAGTCTTAGTCTCTGAGGATATCAAACTTAGTTGTTCCTATACAGCAGCAATCTCCTCTACCTCTTTCCTTTGCTGCTCTTATACGACTTCATTTTCTACAAGAACTGAAAGAATTCGCGTGTGTCTCCGACAATTTTCAATTGTTGTTGGAGCCACTCCGTTACGCCAAGCCTCCTCAAGCATGGTTACAGCTTGGTACACATCAATCGCAAAACTCTTGCCAGTTGAAATACAATCTATTTGATGTTGAGTTAAAATAGAGCTTTGAATGATGCAATGATCCGTGCATCCATAGGCTGAAAACGACTAGTTGTATTTGGAGGCAAAAACTCTAATCGTGTCACCCTCAATCTTGAACCTACATTAGGCACTTAATGTCCAGAAAAATTATCCACCAATAAAAGTACTTTCTCTTTCTGGGCATTTACCATCTTCCTCTCAAAATATAACATAAATTATTCAAAAATCTGTGTTGTCATCCATGCTTTTTTATTAGCATGCCATTGTATACCTAGATTTTCTGTGTTTAGAATGTGTCTGTTTGTAAAAGCCCGAGGCTTAAAATACTGATCGATAACCAATCAGCATTTGCAGTAAGTGCCACCGTGATGCGCTCCTTCTACTTTTTTTTTCCAGATAACCTTTTCGTAGCTAATGTATGATTTGGTTCCAACGTGTAAAAAAGACCAATATCATCCATATTGAAAACATCACAATTCTTGTACTGAGATACAAGTGTTTTGATGTCTTTTATTTTCTTTAAAACCTCTTCAGAAACGTCAACTGATGCGTCTTCTCTATGACGGGTATAGCCTTTGATATTATAATATCTCTTCTTAAATTTTGCATCCATCCATGAGAAAATTGAAGCTCCTTCTCGTTAGCACCTCTAGAAAGTTATGCATAAAATCTCTTTGCAACAGCCACCACAAGGTCATCAGATAAAACTACATTATTTTCCTGCATTGTCGTAAACCAAGGAAAAATTGGCTTCCTCCACTTCTGGGCATTAAGACTTTTATAAGTGCTTGGAATCACCGAGGTGCCCAACGTCAAGTCTTCTAAAGTGTTCATTTCGCTTTACTATTCTTCCAATATTCATCTCAGATACGTTTACTTGAAAGTGTGCATTGGCCCACACAGTTAATGCTCTATTGGTAATCTTTCCACCACTAGCTAACATAGTCTCACGATACTGAATAATCTCTTGTTTTTTCTCTAACGTGAACTCATGACCCTATGCCATTGCAAACTGTAGGAAATTTACTTTAACAATATATCTTCTATCGATGAATTTGCAAATTATACAAATGAAAACTCTAACAACATATATTCTATGATTAAGTTCACAACACAAATAATGATTCTATAGCCTTCAGTCCTTTCTTATAATCTTGGTTGCCTTGCCTAGTTGCCTTGTATTTTTAAGTTTATAAACTTAAACGTACAAGTCTTATCTTTTACTTTATGAGCTTAAAAATATATGCTCAATTAGTTTATGAACTTAAAAAAACATCTACCTATCAGTTTGTTTCTAGAATGGACATCTAGAGTCACTTTGCAACTAGAAACTATTACTTTACCTCAAAATTATCTCCCCCCAAGCGATGGCTCTTGCGAAAAGCCATTTTATGGACAGTTATCACTAACCAAGGTAAAATTAACAAAGTCGGGAGCGCGACATTGCGTAACACTTAACACATAACACTTACTAGTCTTAATTTTAAGGCAGCAGAAATCTCCATTACACATATAGAGTTTTAACACTTATCGAGGTAACACTTATCAAGGTCTGACTGTACCACTGAATTGACCCAGGCAGA
Organism: Bryoerythrophyllum caledonicum; assembly: GCA_963971425.1. Taxonomy (NCBI): domain Eukaryota; kingdom Viridiplantae; phylum Streptophyta; class Bryopsida; order Pottiales; family Pottiaceae; genus Bryoerythrophyllum; species Bryoerythrophyllum caledonicum. The sequence goes on along the minus strand of OZ020516.1, from coordinate 8,558,947 downwards.
CTTGATTGGAGCAGATGACGAGTTGGCTGGAGTCTTGCTTCTGCACTCATGTGAATGGACATCTTGGTTTAACTGTTCGTGCTGTCATTGTTCAAGCGAGCGGAAGTCAGGCGCGGGTGGTTTCCGGTGTTGCTTCACGGCACATGCCTTGCCAGGTTGCTCAGTCTGCCTCTTACGGAAGATGAGGTGGAAATGAGCCGAGGGACCCTGTTTAGAGTATAATCTGCCTTCGCTCCCACTCCTCCGATTCGTGTCTGCTTTCTGTCATTAGCGCGAAACTAGTGGAGCAAACTTGCAGGGGAGTACGTTGAAATTTAGCGAGTTTGCGGGTTTCCTTGCAACTCCAACCCTTGGCAGCGAGTACAGATACTTCGAATCCAGAGTTTGAGGACAAGAACTGCTGAGCAAGTGACAGAGGCCGGGATTCCTTGTGAAAAGTTTTGTAGTTTCGAGTTTTTGAGCTGGCAGTCGTGTTTTGACTATCGAGACCAGACATGGTGAGGAAGAGATGTGGCATCAAGATGCTTTCCAGAACTTCTGACGGTGCTTGTCGTGTGGAGGTTGATCTGCAATGTTGTAAGTTTTCAATCGAAGGTAAGTTGATTCAGGGATACAGACCCTTACGCATGAGTGAAATTTAGCTGCTTCTGACTTCAAGCAGGCGCACTTTAGCAGGTCCAGGGAAGAAGTTTCCAATGAAAAGCCAGGATGTGTTTGTGCTTCCGTGTTGGAAAGTTTCTCTATTGCCTGCAAATCGTGGCTTGTTGAACCGTCCATCTTAGTGCTCATCTTTTAGTGGAGAACAAAGGATCAGACTTGAGTAAGAAGGATTAGTCCAAGAAAAGGATCGGGACGTTTTGCAATCAAATTTGTGTACTAAAGCTGTGTACGTAGGTCATTTTGTCTGAGTCCTTGTGTAAATACTTCATAGAATCTCTTTGACGCCGGCGGAATTTGGAGCATAACTACCTTGAATTTTTGGCAAGTGAAGTAATCTTCAAAACTCAACTTTGACACGCATGTGCTTGATGTCAATTAGTGTAGATGACCCACATTATTTTGAATCCGCACTATGTAAGGTCGAAGAACCACGTTCCAACCAAATCTTTTGTCGGAAGATTCACTCAATTCCGACAGAAAATGTCAATCTTCCGACAGCAATCGTTGGCGATTTCTATCAGAAGTTCAACGCAGAAGGAAATCTGTTCAGTTCCATGCTCCTGGAAAGTTTCAAATATACGAGATGATCATTCGTTAAAGAGAAATCAATGCAACGATTCAGCGTCGATTTCTTCAAATCACAGCGAGTTCAAATGAATATCAACGCTCAAATGAGAAGTATCACAGACCGCAGCTTATGATCAATCTCCGACACGACAGATGGGAGATTCAACTCGCATTGTTCTTTGATGTCGGCCACAGGATCCTGATTCCTCTCTCGGGTGTGTTGCTTCACTTTTCTGATTCAGTGGCTTTGGCAGCTGTGGGAGACTTCATCATGTGTTAACCCCTGAAGGACCGGGCCTTGTGCTTCACCAAAACCACCCCAAAACTGACACTTCAACATGAGATGTTATTAGAGTAATTAGAACATCCATTTACTATTTTCAACCGAAGGATCTTCAAGTCAACTACACTAATGATCACATTTAGTGTGTGTCACACTAACGTATTTATAAATTCAATAACTTCTTACTCTTGATGATTATTTTTACTATGATCACAACTATCTACACTATTCAAAGAGGTGGATCATTATAGACATAGTTGGTAAAAAAATTCATCAAGAGTAAAAAGTTATAGCATTTATAAATCAATTAGTGTGACATACACTAAATGCGATCTTTAGTGTACTAAAAGAAGACACCCAATTTTTTGGTAAAAGTTGATTGTGTGGGTTGGTAGATACATGCATTTAAAGATTGCAAAATTGTTGTTTGTCACTATGCCCGGAAAGGGCCTGCATACTTTAACTCAAGATGATGGCATATTTTTCCCTTACGCATTGCATAAGCTCAATAAATCTATGTTCTACCGTAGGACATAAGTCTACGGTAGGAAAAATGGACCTGCAACGTCTAGGGGCCCATAGAAAGTGACCCTTTACTTAGGAAAGCAATTTTATATTTTAATTAGAGAAATAAATGTTGGATCTAAAATCCAAACGCTGAATAGAACTATCATGACTTATTCTAACAAGAAGAAAGAATATTTTTCAAAAAAAGTAAAGACCTTAATTTCTATGCGTTTTATTAGTGAAAACAATAAAGGTTGCCAAGAACTTTTGTGCACTACTACCCACCTTTAAAAAGTGCAATTGTCAATTCTATAGTTGCACTATTCATCTCTATGGTACCCTACCCAGGTGCCAAAAGGAACATGCTTCATATGTTGGAAGCACCATAACATTTTCCCTTTAAGTCCAAAAGAAAAAAAAGATAACCCATATCTCTATCCTCACAAAAATTTGCAAGAAGTTATATTCAAAAATGGATTTTTAGGAACCTGCCCAAAATCGATTCGTACACCTCAGGTACAGATGTTCCTTTGGGGTTTAAGAGGGATCATGCAAATAAATTTACGCGTAGTTGTAGTATATGATTCTTTAATAGCTTCAAAAGTTTGAGACATGAGAGTCTACTCCACCGAGCTGGAGAGATACATGCTAATGTAACACCAATCTCTAGCTGTGCTTATTGAACTCTAGCTCTCTGATACCTTGAACTCGTTTCAGAGTCGGAATGGATTCCGAGAATGAAGGCTAGTTGTGCCTAAGATGAATACTGGAGCGGCTTAGATATCTGAGAAGGCGTGGTGAATTTTTTATTTATTCTACGTAGTCATTTATGGCCATGTTAAATCATTTCTTTTGTAGAATAAAAGTTTGCTTGTACACGTGGTGTAAAGGGCTTGGGGCTGATTTGAATGTTTTTACCAGTGGCAAGCGATGATTTAAATCAAGTGCCTGTTGAAAAGAAAGGAGAGGCCATGTTGTACAATGAGGGGCAATTTACACCACGGACCAAGAACTCGTCCCATGCACCTCTAAAATCTATGATTGGCTCCATCAACTGGTTCCAAGATGACTTGGGTTTACACTACAAGGAAAAATGAAAAGTGATCGAAAGGATTTGAGGTCCTGAAAGGGCCTAGAAATAGGCCTAGTGGATAATGTTGATGGGTACCCGGATTTTGCGGTGAGAGAGGCAGAAAAGGTTCTCTCATTGTTGAATGAGGAGACCATGGGCCTAAAATGCCGTTTTATTATTTTTAATTTTTGTATTTTTTTGTATTTTTTTGTTTTTGAGGGAGCCCAAAGTTACTATAGATACAATGGCAGCCACCCTTTTCGACATTCTAGCTTGTTTTTTTTCTTTGTTTTTTTAGGCAAACCTATCCTTTCTAGGCATTCGTTAAAAAAATGAGCACGCCCACTTTTTAGTACATGGTGATTCCTCCCAGTTCAAGTTCGGTTTACACTTAGTGAGAGGCCCATCGGCTTAAAAAATTTCATTTTTCTAATGTATGACCATGAAGTGTGACCATGGAATTAATCCATTTTCCTTGGTCATGGCTCTCGGTATGTAGTGTAAACCGCCCCTGGAACTCAATCACCTTTTGTCTCTTTGAATTGATTATAAAAAATGAAAGTTGTTAAGGACTGTTGGGAACAGAGGTCAACACTTCTGCTATCTCTACATGCAATGCTATGATATTCAATCCAACACAAACTAATACGGTATACTAGGGTTGGTACCCATCATCCCGACGGGAAGAGCGAGGGTGGTGTGTTAAATTTACGTTTGTATGTTTTGTATTTTTAAACCTATAAGCTCAAATCAAATCTAAATGGAAAAGTACTAATATTTTTGGAGTGCATGTAAACACTACCCTAGTTTAAATCCACTCCAAAAATAAAGTATTTTTGCTTCACATTTGCATTTTGATCAACCCTTTGTGCACATAAGTATCACTTGCCTAATATAGGAGGAGAAAACCCTTCACATCAAGAGGTCAAAATCAAGAGATATAAGGTTACTACCTAATATCAAGAGTCAAGAAGCGTGCATCACCGCGCCTCACCCTTCACAACAAGAGGTCAATATCAAGTAAGAGAGGTCACATGACCGGGAGCCGCGGACAAACAGACGGTCCCCTGTTATATAGGTAGATATATTTCAATAGAAAAATATTCATCACAGCTTATTCACGAGTCTCACTCATGACCTTCGTGCAATCCTAGCCATCTGAGAGACTATCACTGAGGCTCTCGCCAAAAAACACTGAAATTGGTCACTTCTCCACAAACAAACGGACGGTAACGACTGAATCCAGGTGACCGAGATGGTCACTATCATGTACAACTGGAGAAGAATTGGCTGAAATGAATGGATGAGAGACCAATTTAGTGCTGCGTCCGTAAGGCGAGCACTTTCAGAAAGGCGGGACGCTGGGAGATGGTGCTCCACCACGCGCTCACATGCGGGCGAGACGTGATGAGCTCGGCCATGCCCCCGGCATGCACTAGCACCTCGGTGTAGGGCAGGTGGCTGAGATCCGCCAGGCTGAAGAACTCGCCCGCCAGGAACTTGCTCTTCGCCAAATGCGCCTCGTACACATCCAGCACCTTCTCCAGCTTCGCCGCCTCCGCCGCCACCACCTCCTCGTTCGTCACCCCGCCGAACATGGGCTTCACCTTCTCCGACACGATCGACGACAACGGCGGGTGGTAGTTCTGCGACTCCACCTCCAGCCATTGCGACACCAGCGCCTTGTCCTTCACGCTGTGGCCCAGCAACGGCGTCCCCTGCCCCGCGAACTTCTCGCTCAGGTACCGTATAATGGCGCGCGTCTCTGCACGTGCACAGTCATTAATAGGTTATTTTTTAAAAAACGAGCGCTGGATCTTCTAACGCAATGATGCCAAACACATGCGAACAATGAGACGACAGCGCTCACCGAATATGGTGATGTCCCCGTCCTGGAGCACCGGAATCTGTCCGAAGGGCTGCACATCGTCAAGACAAAGCATCCTTAGGTCGTGAACCCCGAAATCACGAACACTGATAAGGGCCGCGCGCTAAATGAAATGAAAAATTCAGTCGTCCGTCATTGCCTAGGTCGACAGGAGGAGTCCATGGCAATAACCAGGTGACACTCCGGCGATACCGGCCTGATACTGCGGCAGTCGCGAACAAAAAACCAACGTTGGAAACCTGTCGGCGCAGTTGATCGAGCTGTACCTGGAGCTTCAAGTAGTCGGGGCTCTTTTGCTCGCCCTTGTGAATATCCACGGACTCCAGCTTGTAATCCTCCACGTCGAGCTCCTCCAGAGCGATGAGGACGCGCTCCGTGCAGGTGAAAAGTGCGCCGTGCACAATGAGCGTCATGGTGCTAACTATCCAAACTTGGCTGAAACAGGCGGAAATGCGAGATACACTAGATGACGCTGGCAATGAACTGATAGTCAGAGGCGGCTTTAATAAAGTCCTAGCCCCAGACCCCAGATGTAGACTGAGAGTGAGGACTACTCGGGAGAGTGTGAAATTGCACGAGGGTAGGGCGGCGATGATAGTTCTTGCGATGCTTCATCGGATACATGCAGTGGACTGTTGAGATAACCAATCGGTCCAATCCTAGGGTTACACCTGGGTTTCTCCGCCTAGTTAACACGTAGTTAAGTTAACTCATAGTTTAGTCTTGGCAACTTCCTCTTCTACTTTTAGCATGTATCACACCAGACCAGGATATAAACAATCTCCTGCCTCTGGTAGGATAACTTCTCCATAGTTAGTATATATCAAATATATTTATGTTATTTGCTCTCTCTCTCTGTGGCATCTCTTCATGTGCTCTTCTTGCCTTTCTCTTAACACGTTATCAGCACGTATCTCATGCTCTCTTGCTGATTTTTACTTTTCTCTCTTCCTTCAATCACGTAGTAGTGATCGCCGTAGGGAGTGAGGAACAGTGAAGGGGTGCTTCACGAACCCAATCACGTCCAATACACGAGGCTATCTTGCAGCGAACTTACCGGGCTCCATGACCCGGCAACTTTGTTGAGGATTGATGGTTTAAGTTTGTAAGTGCAATCCCCCGAGTAGTCTCGAGAGCAGCCAGCGTTAAAGAGTAGCCATGTCCACACAGACACGCAGCAGCAAGGAAAGTAGAACAGCGCCGCTTATCTTTGATCAATTAGAGCCGGATGGATCGAACTACACTGACTGGAGTTTCAACATCCGCGCCACCTTGTCTGCAGATAAGCTCGACCCTACGCTCGAGCTTCACCCGGCGGAGGAGATCCCGACTCCATACCTGTGGTAGGCCATACTCATGATGCGCCGCCATATGGACTCAAGCCTCCGGATGCAGTATATCGCAGAGGAGAGTCCCGCTTGCCTGTGGGCTGCCCTGGAGGACAGGTTCAAGCACGAAGAAACAATCTTTTTATCTCGCGCACAAGCGGACTGGAACGCTCTCCGCGTTTTGGACTTCCCGAACTTCACCACCTATGACTCGGAGCTCTACCGGATCGTTGCTCAGCTCAAGCTATGCGACATCCCCATCACCGATTCACCGAAGCCGAGCTCATCAACAAAACTCTGAATTCATTTCCTCCTACTTGTGCCATCTTATCTATTCAGTACCGGAACATGAAGTTCACTAAATACTCTGAATTGATGAAATACCTGCAGGTCGGGGAGCAGCAGCATCAGATCCTGCTGCAGACAGTAGAAAAGAGACTAGCTAAGGAGATACACAACACCGAAGTGTCTTCAGCAACAACCAAACATGCTGATATCCCGACCCCCGCCTCCAAATCCAGCATCAACAACCGGGAGTCACACAACTCGGAGGCGCCGCGACGCAGACCTAAAGGCAACTCAGTGAAACCGCAAAATGAGTGGAATAAGTCCAACTCTGGAAACCCCAGGTACGCGGAAAAACCAGGTCTGACCAAGCGTCTCAATCTTCCACTAGGTCAGTCAAGGGCAACTGCCACAAATGTGGCAGACGTGGGCATTATGCCAGGGATTTCCGTGCATCCGAATACATCACTAACATGTACGAGGAGTTACAAGCTTTGAAGGGGACAAAGAGAGAATCACACACTCTCGATGCCCCCTCCCTCACACTAACTCAGATAGATCCAGAAAATTACATGGTAAACAGTGGAGAAACCGCCAATCAGGCCAATATTGCCTTGCTTGACAATGCCTCCATCCACACCATTCTTCAAGACCAAGCGTTCTTTGAGTTCAAAACTTGGAACGAGCCTTGGCAAACTTGTAACCTAGTCACAATCGCAGGGAAACACAGTTTCCGATTTCGTGAGGGCCGGGCACACCTAGTGCTACCCGGGGGAGCCCCCCTCACCTACGAACGGGCTATGTATGCCCCTGGCGCCCCCCGTAGCCTGATCAGCTATCGGGACTTGAGGGCCAGCAAAATCCATATCTCCACTGCCCATGAGAAGGGAGGAGAATTCCTGGAACTTAGGCGAGGGCCCAGCCTTCTTGCCTTAGCCCGTGCAGGTCCTGACGGACTGTACGAGCTCCCAATTCGAGGAGGAGTTATTGACGCCATCCAGCCTACTGGACAAGAGAGCGCAGGCCACTACACCAGCGTGTCCCAGGCCTCATTTCTCACCTCGAATCATCGTGCCGACCTTTGGCACTGCCAATTGGGCCACCTAGGGACCACGATGATGCGCCGCATGATACCACTTCTAGGAGGCCACGACATGTGCTCAAGTGATGTGGAGCATGTCCAGGACTGCAGCGCGTGCATCCAAGGGAAGCTGATACGCCAATCCTCGCGCTGGAAACTCCCAACGGAAATGTCGGCACCACTGTTCCGACTTCAAAGGGACTGGTGCGGCTCAATTACACCAGAGTCATTTACCCCAGGCTTATCCAAACAGGTTGAGCTCTAACTAACAAAATAGTTTGAGATGAAGATTCTCGGTCGCACAACTTTTTGCCTTGGCCTACAGGTCAAGTATTTTGCAGATAGAAGCCTTCTCCTCCACCAATAGACTTATACTCGCAAGCTGCTTTGAACCTTCAACATGGACAATGCAAACACTCTCTCAGCACCCAGGATTGGCAAGTCCAAAATTGCCAATCCCTATCGTCCAGGTGAACCGAGGAGGAGGAGATCGAGAAGCGGCAGTACTTGGCCGTTGGGGCGCGCTGCTTTATCTTGCCACCAACACGCTCCCCGACATCAGTTTCACAGTGAGCATATTGGTGCGCCACAGCCAACGACCCACGACCCGTCACTGGCAGGGTGTCAAACACCTGCTGCGTTACCTGCGAGGAGCTGAAGACCTCGGCTTACACTTCAAGTGCGGTCCTCGTGAGATCATTGGTTATGCAAATTCAGGATTTAAAACAGATCCCGCATCCGGGAAGTCACAGATTGGCCGGATCTTCATCAAAAACGGCGCCCCCATCTCGTGGCGCTCATCCAAGCAGACAACCACGGCAACCTCAACAAACCATACAGAGCTACTTGCTTTCTATAAGGCCTAGTTAACACGTAGTTAACACGTAGTTAAGTTAACTCCGCCTAGTTAACACGTTGTCGTGTAGAGAGTAGTGCGCTTTGAGAATACGCGAGGTATCTGGCTGTGACTTCGTATAGTCTGCTACGGAGTTCTGTCAAATCTTGTGGTCTTCAGTCTTCAATCTTCAAACTCTTTCCCGTTGGCCTATCCTGTGGTGGCTCTAAAGGGTTAAGGGTAAAGGTGGGTGATAAGAAACCACGGCCTCGGACGGGTAAAACGGGACGGCCAGACCACAAGCTGAAACCGTCCGAAAGATTGGCTCCTAAAATTCGAACCGACGGTGAACAACAAACGTGCCTCACCGGTGGGAACGACATAAACACGACCGTGTGGGCAATTAACCCGACTTTGCCGCAATAGAGTTTACAAGAACAGAATTGAAATACAACTAGCCTCCAAAGTTGGCTTGGAATCACAAAAAAAGAAATCGGACCACAAGCCACAACATACTTGTCTCTATCTTCTCTTCTCTTCAAGCCTCAAATCTTCAATTCCTCCATCCTTCAACTCCAAAGTCTTCAAGTGTTCAAAAACACTAAGAAACTCAAAAGAAGTGTTCAAAAACACAATGGAAAAGTTTCACTAAGGTTGTAACCTTCAAACAAGTGACACAGATGACTCAAAACTTCAAATACTAAATGTAATAGCTCTCTGGAAAGCTAATTTAGACAACTAACACTCCTCCAAATTTCAAGTCAATCTAAACTACTGTCCGAAAGTTATACGAGTTCAAAGTTCTGCCCCTCTAGATATTCAATCGCTCATAACTTCTTCTTTAAAATTCCAAATCTCAATTGTAATAACTTTTTGAAGAGCTATGACCATTGTTCACGCACTTTCCAGTTCTCAAACAATTCTAAACTACTGTCCAAAAGTTATGGACAATCAAAGTTCTGCCTACCCCTATTCATTCAGATCTCTATAACTTCTTGCTCACAACTCCAAATTTCAATTATAATATCTTTCTAGAAAGCTAAGATAGAGATGCACAGTCCCTTGAAATCTCAAATCAAATTGAGAACTACAGAAAAAGTTGTGGCTCCTCGAAACCTCTGCCCCTCAATGGATGGCCTCGGGTTTTCATAGAATTAAAACCTCAATAACTTTTTCTCTACAACTCCGAATTCAAATTTTAAAACGAGTATGAAAAGCTCTTGAAACAAAGAATAAGATCACAAATTTTCAATTCCATATCATTCAAGCTCAACGAGTTACACACAGTCAAAGTTCTGCTCCAAAACCTTGCTCTCTCACCCGCACACACACACACACTCACTAAGGAATCTCTTTTCCAACTTTTCCACCTCAAGTGGACGTGGGCACTCCAGCCCATGTCACCCTACCCAAAGTACCCCACAAGGTACTTCATTACTTTCTTATCCTTTCCACTTTCAACCACATAAAATCCCCTAGTTTTTTATTTATTGGAAGACTAAAAACTTAGACCTTCCAACCAACAAGATAAGTAAAAATTTTAAAAAAAAACTAAATAAAGAAAACTTGTCGTAAGATAGCTGATGGTACGGACGTATAAAGGTATTGATTCGCACAACCTGATCGCCAAGTCGTGGACTTGGTTGGCTGGAAATGTCGTGGTCAGTGGCTGCCGCCGGTCCGGGTTCGAACCCGATCGAGCCCGTCGAGTGGTTGGGCGGCCCACGGCTTGGCTCGCTAGTGAGGCAGGAAAAATATCAGTCAACCTGCTACCTACCCCCCTGAGCAGTGACAAGAGCGGTGCAGCACCTACATGCTAACACTTGCCCAAATCCTCAAACCGTGGTTCTTACCACGGCCAACCCCTTTTATCCCAACTCCTTACTTATTAAAACCCACACATATAAAGACTAATACTTGTATGTACATGATGGAAGAATTTCCATCAGGACAACGGATAAAACGGGACGGCCAAACCACAAGCTGAAACCGTCCGAAAGATTGGCTCCTAAAATTCAAACCCACGGTGACCAGCAAACGTACCTCACCGGTGGGAACGAGATAAACACGACCGTGTGGGCAATTAACCCCACTTCGCCGCAACAGAGTTTACAAGAACAGAATTGAAATACAACTAGCCTCCAAAGTTGGCTTGGAATCACAAAAAAAGAAATCGGACCACAAGCCACCACACTTGTCTCCATCTTCTCTTCTCTTCAAGCCTCAAGTCTTCAATTCTTCCATCCTTCAACTCCAAAGTCTTCGAGTGTTCAGAAACACTAAGAAACTCAAAAGAAGTGTTCAAAAACACAATGGAAAAGTTTCACCAAGGCTGTAACCTTCAAACAAGTGACACAGATGACTCAAAATTTCAAATACTAAGTGTAATAGCTCTCTGGAAAGCTAATTTAGACAACTAACACTCCTCCAAATTTCAAGTCAATCTAAACTACTGTCCAAAGGTTATACGAGTTCAAAGTTATGCCCCTACATATTCATTCAGATCTCCATAACTTCTTGTTTAAAACTCCAAATTTCAATTGTAATATCTTTCTAAAAAGCTAAGATAGAGGCGCATACACCCTCCAAATCTCAAAGAAAACTAAGAGTTAGAGCAAAAGTTATCACTTGTCAAACCTCTGCCTCTCAATAGATGGCCTCGGGTTTTCACAGAAAAACAAACCTTCATAACTTTTGCTACATAACTCCGAATTCAATTTTTGAAACGAGTATAGAAATCTCTGAAGACAAAAAACAAACCCTCAAATTTTCAATTCCATGCAAACAAAATTCGCTGAGCTACATTCAGTCTTAGTTCTGCTCAAAAACCCTCTCTCTCTCTCCCGCACACACACACACACTCCCTAAGGAATCTCTTTTCCAACTTTTCCACCTCAAGTGGACGTGGGCACTCCAGCCCATGTCACCCTACCCAAAGTACCCCACAAGGTACTTCATTACTTTCTTATCCTTTCCACTTTCAACCACATAAAATCCCCTAGTCTTTTATTTATTGGAAGACTAAAAACTTAGACCTTCCAACCAACAAGATAAGTAAAATTTTTAAAAAAAAACTAAATAAAGAAAACTTATCGTAAGATAGCTGATGGTACGGACATATAAAGGTGTTGATTCGCACAATCTGATCGCCAAGTCGTGGACTTGATTGGCTGGAAATGTCGTGGTCAGTGGCTGCCGCCGGTCCGGGTTCGAACCCGATCGAGCCCGTCGAGTGGTTGGGCGGCCCACGGCTTGGCTCGCTAGTGAGGCAGGAAAAATACCAGTCAACCTGCTACCTACCCCCCTGAGCAGTAACAAGAGCGGTGCAGCACCTATATGCTAACACTTGCCTAAATCCTCAAACCGTGGTTCTTACCACGACCAACCCCTTTTATCCCAACTCCTTACTTATTAAAACCCACACATGTAAAGACTAATACTTATATGTACATGATGGAAGAATTTTCATCAGGACAACGTAGCTAAGTTAACTCATAGTTCAGTCTTGGCAACTTCCTCTTCTACTTTTAGCATATATCACACCAGACCAGGATATAAACAATCTCCTGCCTCTGGTAGGATAACTTCTCCATAGTTAGTATATATCAAATATATTTATGTTATTTGCTTTCTCTCTCTGTGGCATCTCTTCATGTGCTCTTCTTGCCTTTCTCTTAACGTGGACAATCTTGTACTGTATAGTGGACGTAAATAATGCAAGATTTTTTGTCAAGCATGCACCAGCCGTACGATTCTATTGCCAAGCACGCCTCACTCATGAGAAAGTTACATGGTTGAAATATTGGGAACTTTGGCGGTATTTCATAAACTCTGGCAACTAGGAAATCTCTGAAATCTACGCATGGTGGACATTGTTGTCCGCCACTGCATGTAAAAGGCAACATAAGTTCCCAATACACTGAGACCTCGATAAGTGTTAGGGGTTGGGAGCATACTTTTAGTTAACACTTAGACACTAGTAACACATAACACTTATAGAGGGTGATGCCGATGATTTGTAACACTTATAAAAATTAACACTTAAGAGAAATAAAAAGGTAAAAACATAACATTTATAGAAAAAATGGATGAAATTACAAAATATTGATTCATTATTCATCTAAGTTCATCAAAATAATGAATCAATAGTACTTTGACGAGTTTCTGCTACACGTCAAGATTCTACTTCCTTTTCTAGTGTTGCAATATTCCTAATAGATAATATGGTGTCATTCGGTCTTTGCTCCAAAAACTTCTTGAAAGTTTGAAAAGCTCTACCTACATCTTTAAAGCCTACAACTTCTTCTACTATATCGTGAGGATTAGCTTCATCAGGATTACTATCTTTATGTTCACTACCTTGTTGTTGAGATGGAAGCATTTCAATAATTTCTTCATCAGTGGGCTGATAAGGGTTATTCAAATCAAACTCGAGCTCATAATTTAAATACTCTTGAACATTCATGTTAGGGGTCTCAGTCTCAGAGGATATCAAACTTAGTTGTTCCAATACAGCAGCAACCTCCTCTATCTCTTTCCTTTGTAGCTCTTGAAGGACTTCATTTTATACAAGAACAGAAAGAGTTCGTGTGTGTCTCCAACAATTTTGAATTGTTGTTGGAGTCACTCCGTTACGCCAAGCCTTCTCAAGCATGGTCACATCTTGGTACACATCAATTGCAAAACTCTTGCCAGTTGAAATACAATCTATTTGATGTTGAATTAATACCTTTGATATTGAGCTTTGAATGATGCAATGATCCCTGCATCCATAGGCTGGAAATGACTAGTTGTATTTGGAGGCAAAAACTCTAATCGTAACACCCTCAATTTTGAACCTACATAAGGCTTCAAAGATAAGTGTACTTTTAAGTATATAAACCCTAAACCTGTATTAGTTTATGAACTTAAAAATACATCTACCTATGAGCTTGTTTATAGAATAATCATCTAGAGCCACTTTGCAACTAGAAACTATTCTTTTACCTCAAAATCAGGGTTGTCATAACGGACACGTTGAGGTGATCGGACAGGACAACCGGACGGGCAGTCCGAACCGGATAGAAGGACGGTTCGGACTGATTGCCTGAAGTGCGCCCAATAATTTTTTGCAAGTAAATTTTTTTTACCGTGATGGACACGTCACATTCAGACGTGTCACGCCACCGTGGCGCTAGGGCGGGGACGTCCCCACCCCTCCCGCCTTATTTTAGAATCAACAACTTTGAATGGCCATAACTCACTCAAAAATAGTCCAAATTAAACATATGAGATGTTTTATGGCATCTACGGAAATTTTAGATGTCAAAATACACCTCAAACAATTGATTTGGACTATTTTTGAGTGGGTTATGCCCATCCAAAGTGTTGATTCCAAACTTAGGCGGGGAAGGGGTGGGGACGGTAGGGGCGGGGACGTGAGGGCGGGGACTCAATCCTTTGAAGGTAGTAGAGGAACAAAGTTGGGCAAATTCCATTCTCGCCTTGGCAGAGGCCTTCGTTCTTCCCATGCGTTGGAGAACTATATTTATATTGTAAATTTAGTTTTCCTTCCAACTTCTAGGGAAGGATATAATTGTCGTGATGATTGAAGAATGCCTAGATTTTGTCGGAACCAAACATAGCAGCTCTTTGCTTTAACCCCTAAAGGACCAGGACCACTTTTGCTCAAAAACCAGTCCAAAACTGTCACTACCAAAAATAGACATGAAAATCACATTTTAAAGTGAATTTCGGATTTTCAACCGTAAGATCTTTAAAAATACTTCATTATCAATATTCCATTAAATTTTGGTTGCAATCCACCGCACGGATTGATAGATTTTAGTGTTTGAAGTCAAATTAATGGTTCATTTTCTTCCCTACGTTGAGTAGATCAACAGACTTTGACTTCACTTTGTATCAAATTTTTGCATTGTACAAGGTCTAAATCTCTTACTATTGTCTTAAACATGATGTTATTTTCCAACACACCAATTTTTAGAGGTAAAAAAGGGATGTAGCTTATTAAAAACAAGTGTGCAAGGAGTGGAGGTTCAAAAATTGCCATCTCACGTTTTATTTTTTTGTGAACTACGTATGTATTTGAATGATAATCCAAACGGTCAATAAGAAGGTTTTCACCACATATTGTTGTTGAAAAAATAAAAAGTTAAAAATATGAAGATCTCTAGGTTTTATGTAAAAAAGATAAAGTTTTTTTCCCCCGTTGCCCGAAAATGTGTGAAAATGTTTGACTTGGAATAAAATGCCTTTTTACACTGAAGACAAGAATTTTATTTGAAAATTTCCAAAGAAAGAAATATTCTTTATATATATGAGAAATCTCAATGTCAATAGAAATTTTTGTCAAAAATTTTGGAGGTGCCTGGAGTCCCCACTTTTGGCTTTAAGTGGTACTAACTTTCAAACCACAAATCCAATATATATATATATATATACGAAGCTCTTATGAGATCCTATCTTGAAAAAAAATTCAATTTAAAAGGATTTTTTTTCAAATTGTAGGTACATGTCCAAAATCCAAAATGACCCTAAGGGGACATTTGGTCCCTTAGAGGATAAATGGTTCCATTGGACTTGCGAAGATGAAGAAGAAGAAGAAGAAGAACTACGGTCTTATAATGGGACCGGCGTGAATGTAGTGTTTGTTCATTCTCTTCACTAAGCATATTGCCACGGGACATAGTCTAGTGTGTATAAAACTACTTCCCCCTCTCGAGGATAAACACTTTTCTACTCTAAGTGCTTTCCTACACTAATTGCATTAGAGACAACCGACATGTGATCTCCCCCAAGGACTTTGTGGGTTTCCATACAACTGACCCGTGGGACCCTTCACCATAATTGGGTGGACCATGGTGGTACTTGAATTAGAATGTTGCATTACCTTATAAACAACAAATTCTTTTTGACATTTTCAAAGAAGGTAATATTCTTTGCACAAGTGAAACCTCCTTTGTTATCGACGGACAAATATCATTGAGCAATGTAGTTTAGAGGTAAACACGTGTTTTTAAATGACTCATCATAATGTCATATTCAAATTTATGAAGCATAATGTCGAATCATCCAATGTCCATATATCTCTTGTATAACAACTCCTTTGGAACAATACATGAATTACTCTTCATAAGCATAGGGTGGTTGAAATATATATTTTTAAATTGTTGGGGTTATGATTATTTATCACCTAATTCAACCCGAGAGAAAGATGGTGCATTCAAAAGCATCCTCTAAACGCCACAATGTTCCAAAGTCAAAGTGATTGCTTCACAACACTTCCTACCAAATGGTGTCAATTTAACTTTAAATTGATTAAACCTTGCCAAGGTTAGATGAAACTCTAAAAGGCTTTGCTTCTTAGGGTGACACCTTCAAAAGGTCACATTAAACATGTCTATTGTAAAAGTAATGGATAGAGGGGAGAGACACATGACCAAATGTTTTTTATTTTACATATAGATGTACAAAAAATATAAATATGAATAGAAGCTCTAGCAAAATTTCTAGCAATATAGAACATAACAATTAACTTCTTTCTTGAACTCATGTCTGTATACAATAACGATAGAACTTTGTATGGTTTGCATGAAATTCTTTTCCTAAAAAAATATAATTTTGACGTTGTTTTGTACTATATATATGCCGTATTTATAAATTGGGAATGTCAATTTTTTAATGTTCAAATGGAAACTATTACATTTCCTTTTTAATATTTGTTGCTCTTCATTTATGTATTGTATTTGGAATATAGAGAATTTATTTTCACATCGATGTTAAATGGTTTCACTTTTAGTTCTCTAACACGTGCAGGAATGCTATCTTGTGAGCGATGAGCGGCGAGCGGCGAGCACTGAATTCATGACAATTTTTACCATTGTTTTTGTTGTGAAATTAAAAAGAACACCTATTGCCGTGAGTGTAGGTGGATTGTGCTTAAAAAAAAACAAAAAAAAAACAAAAAACATAAGAGAAATTCTTGACGTGCAATCGCTTTAATTTATAGTTTATTGAATAGAGACACCTATAGCCGTGGCACTATTATTAGAATTTTGGCAAAAAATTACAACTAAAATTAATTTGATAAGAGATAATGTAACATATATTACAATGCAAACTTGTATTCCAAATAATAACAATTTTATATTTCATTAATGGGGGAGAAGTACATCTATAATCCCTTTATTTTCTTATACAATAGAATTAAAAATATGGAGATAAAGTACATCTATTCAACTATCTAAATTGTTTTACTGCAAATATCATAAGTCCATGGATAAACATTGCTTGAATAACTCTGCGAATTGCAGTAGAAGAATTCTCTCGGATGTGTATTACTATTCTTATTGAGTCAAATATGTAGTACTATTCTAATAAATATCAAGGTGCATGAAGAGAAATGTATGAAGTGAACATGTTATATGGATATAAAAGACGAATGAAAAAAAAATAAACAACAAAACAAAAACAGAAAATTTGTTGTGCTACAACTGCACCTACCCTATGTCTACCCTGTATCTAAATTACACCAAGCGGAATGGGGCGGGTCTCTCAAGGTCCTTGTATACCCGGCACTAGCACCCAAAGGCTGCTACGGCAGTATCAATTGCGACTTGAGAAGACCAGGCCATCCGGGCTTGTCACTGGAGGTATTGGTGGTACTCAGCCATTATATAGTACACCTCCCCAGCGTCACCAATCGATATGGGATTTTGGGATTATAGAAATTTCTGAAAGAAGGTTCAGGGTGCCGAATGGAGAGAATGATAGTGATGGACCTTCTAAAAATATTCGAAACTTTGTAAACTATTCATGGTGTGATAAAGGTATAGTTCTAATTTCAAAAACACATTATAACAATTGATTAAAATCCATCAGTGAAGTATCATTTTTTATCTATTAGATTATCTAACTAGAGTACAAACATTTATGTGGATGAAACCTATATTCAAAAAAGACATGCAAGGGTGATATATATCTATAAATCCAAAGCCTCATATCAGGACAATACGGCATACAAAATAGAGGAATCACTACTCTTCACTATTGAACTCATCGTCACTGCCCTGATAGATAAACGGCATACTGCTATCAGAACCACTATTTGAATCAGTACTAGCCTCCTCAGCCTCGTCATCCACAAAAACCTTCGCTTCGGAACCGGATCGAGAAGTCGGTGGATGTCGTGGAGGCAACGGCTGTGCTACGGATGCAATGGCAGCAGCTTCAGCATACTCAGGCAAAATATGCGGCTGCTCCGGACTGACAACCTTCCTTGCCAAGCGAGCCAGCACTCCACCGGGAGGTGTTGACGGAGAAGCCATCAACGACGTCGAGAACCGTCTGCACCAATTTTATTAGCGAAACACCAATAATAGAATAACATAACAAAAACAACAAATGAATGAAGAGAACTTACTTACAAGTTCTCTTAGGCGCAGTCTTATTCTCTGGTTCATCATCACCAAGCTCCAAAGGGCGCTTGAGAGAAGTCTGATCTATGGGCTCAACAATCACAGAATTAACCTCCAACGTCTGTGGAATCATGGATCGAAGCACCTCGTCTACCAAGTGTGAACCAAAATTAACCCTATCTAATTTCATCCAACCTAAATTGCATGGATGAAACCCTAAACCTAATGGATGGAACCCTAAAACCTAATGGATGGAACCCTAAAACCTAATGGATGAAATCCTAACACCTAATGGATGAAACCCTAAAACCTAATGGATGATCCCTAAAACCTAATGGATGAAACCCTAAAACCTAATGGATGATCCCTAAAACCTAATGGATGAAACCCTAAAACCTAATGGATGATCCCTAAAACCTAATGGATGAATTTCATTAGATGAGGTTAAGGTTAAAGACTTTAACCATACAAGGTAAAGTATAAGTAACTTGATATGGAAGTAAATAAATAAACAATGAAACTCAAGGGTAGAAGTAAGAAGTCAAAAATACACGATGAACATTCAAGGAGAATAAAAATGCATGAAAAAACGTGCTCCGATCAAGGCAGCACACCCCTTGTCGCTAGAATCCCTATAACTTTGTCGTCGCTGATTGGATGTAAGCGAGCTTAGAGTCCCTAGAATCCTGACTTGAAGATCTACAAGCGTGCCAATTTTCAGCTCCAGAATCGTTGTCGTTCGCTCGCAGAGGTCCGTCAAAGTTGGTGAACCGAATCAAGCTAGCAGCAGCACCCCGGACACCAAAACCGCTGTAACTCAGTCCTCTGTGCTCGGATTTGAGCGTGCTGGATGTCCACAAAAAGCCAACTTCAAGGGCTACATTTCCTGAAAAAATAAACTCCAAAGTCGTCGTGGTCCGCCGGCAATGGCCCTCCAAAGTTGATGCTCTAATTCTGCCAAGGCAGCAGACCTCTTTCTACAAATTATCCTATAACTCCTTTGTCACTGCTCCAAATGGAGCGTGCTTAGTACCTCTCGAAAGCTAACAATAAGATCTAACTACTGCTAAAATATCAAGTCCTAACTCTAAGTATCCATTTAGCTAAACAAGATTAACCGCAGCCTAAAAAATAAGAGGGAAAATAGAAGAAGTTTTGGCATAGCTTCGCCCAAGGCAAAAAGAGAGAGAGGGAGAGTGGCCACCCACGCCTCTTATCCAAGTGGGAGGAGGCCCAAGGGTGGCGGCCACATCCCTACCCTTGAATCTAACAATCCCTAATCAAGATCAAGGGCCCACGATCACCTAAGCCCTAAACTCGATTTTAGGGCTGAACATGCCTATATCTACCAAACTAATAGGATTTGAGCAAAACTAACACCACCAATGTGTTCAAAACACACTTTAATCCCAAGATTGATTATTCACAAGTCCAAATCCGAGTTCTAGATCATTAGAAACCAAGTAGTTTACTTTAATCGTTAAATCTACTTGCTACTAGTTTTTTTCTTTTTTCTTTTTCTTATCTTCTATTTTTTCTCTTTTCACAATAACATAAGTACCATACAATTGAGGTTCTAATATAACTTTTCCACTAACTGAATTAAATACTAAACTACTAACTTGAATTACCTAGAACAACATACTAATTCTAATTCACTAATGGGTTTCTATGTCTCTTTTGCTTTTCGCAAGTCTAATTTCCTATTAATAACTCTAATTTTGCCCTCCACACTAATTTAAGGCTACGTGGAGTCCAGTTAACTAACCTTTACTAATAACACACTAGAAGGCGCTACTAACTACTAATCTAACTACTAATTGAAATAAACAAGACAGTTTTCCACTAACTAATCACTAACTAACATTGTGGCGCTTCTGAGCGCTCACACCAAGTCCTTGTCTGCCTCCAAGGCAAGAATATGACGCTTGAGGGCTTTGCATGCCTTGATAGATGCACTTGGGAAAAATGTGGAATACGAAAAGTAAGAAATAAATATCATAGTTAGATAATCAAAAAACAAATTGGAAGAATGGAATGAATATACCTGTAGCAGCGGTGAGGTCCATAACGATCTCATCCTCCTTGGTGCAAAGATCAATAAGACTCAAGAGCCTCCAATAGATTCTGCGACTTCTCTCTGGCTCCTCTCCATGGCATCCCGGTGGAGGCCCTCACCGTAAGTGACTTCTGAGTGATGAAATTCGTCAGATGACCGTCTGAAAAAAGCTCAATCCCATCCGCCAAGAGCTCCACTCCGTCATTGAAGACAAATGGAATTGGAGGATCCCTCTTCCGAACGAAGCACTTGACCATGAAAGTCTTCTGTACGCGGCCAGGGCGAGCATCAGAGAAGAGGGGAAGTCCATTGATGGCGAACCACTTCGCCTCTTCGTCGAATCCTGACCACTGAGCCCAGGAGACCAGTTCATTTGAAATGAATCATGAATCTAGAATCTGGATAGAACACGATGATAGCTCCTCGATCACGAAGAAACGACTGTGCCAACTCGAAATTAAACCGAATCCACAATGATTCTTTACGACCCTTGGAGGTCGGCAATGTAGGTAGTGCGTTCCATGGTGGAATCACAGTACCACCCTGTCGTAGTCTAGTGGTTCGTTATTCTCAAAATTAACCGAAATTAACCTTAAGCTAGCCCACCTTACCAGATCGTTTCCAGGGATTTTTATCGTGCATCAAACTCTTTAAATCTTAACAACAAATCACACATAATACCTCAGCACATCCCGGAGGATGGCTTCCTCGGTACCTTAGTAACCGGTAACAAGTAACCATATGTGTTTCAGTTAAACTCTGTTGAGCGTCAGAGTAGATTTCCGGTAAGTTTTTACAGTGCCCGGAAAGTCACTGCCGTTCGTTCTCGCAGTCCAGAGGCCACAATATCCACAATCTAACCCTACACCTTGAAAGAGTTATAAAGGTCGCAGCCGGTTCACCGGTCTTCACAATCTACCGAGAAGTTGTCCCGGTAAACCGGTCACGCAAGCCCCGGTTCCAACTACAACCACACCCAATGAATCAAACCAAGAAGATACAAGACTCACAACAAGTTAGTACTAAGCAAATCATATGAGCAAAACAACCTTTCACGGGGATCGTCGGAACTCATCCACTGCAAGGGTAATAATCCCGGTATTCTCCGGACTCAGGCTTAGCCGGGATGTCTCTCGGTGTACCGAGAGAAGGGGGATGTCACCTCCTACTCCCCACCAATCCGAACACTTCCCACTTAAGGGAGGCTATCATAAATAGCCGTGGGCTTCCCGGATCCCATCCGATAAAGCAACTCTTCCCGGTCCCACCGGTGAAAAGTCTAGAGCACAAGTCCCGGACCTCACTCTACCTATCTAACCCGGATATCCTAGCCCCTCGGGATGTCTCTACTCACACTCAATCACTTAACACACAACAAGTCACAACCTTGCACACCTAGCAAAGACACACTAGGAGGACTCAACTCTCTCCCGGTCCACTCACACAAGTTCAACAAAGACTCTAGACACAAGCAATGAAGGCAAGATACGAGGAGATCAACAAAGAAAAGAGTACATAACACAAGAGCCCAAGGCCCTTAAGTACACAAAGGCCACTAGCTACCCTCCAAAACTAGATCCCCAAAAGGTGGAAATGGCATCTAAAGAGTGCACTAAAGTCAATAGCTACGCTCCAAAATTAGACCGCAAAAGGACGAAACGGCATCTAGGAGGTGCACTAAAGTCAATAGCTACCCTCCAAAAGTAGCTCCAATAAAAGACAAAACGGCATCTAGATCCTAAAATCAAGGGTAGCCTAGTCACCGGCGGTTTACCGGTAGACCGGTAAACTCGAAGACTCCTAGTCCGGCGGTCTCGGGACCGGTGAACCTTTTCCTAACAAAAATAAGTAGCCGGAGAAACCACTCAAGTGGTAGTGACCGGGTGCGCAATGGGGCCCCATCGTCATTACTACTCTCATCCTAGTGTGTAATTCTAGCAACTTAAAACAGCATCTCACCAACCGGTGCGGTAAACTAACACATAACATATAACAAAGACTCAACCGGAAGACTCTTCCGATTGAGACGTATAGGGATTGGCACTATGTCTGGAAGTACCAACATGGTCAAGAGAATCCCCCGGGAGGTCGGATGTCTCAACCGGGAGGTCTACCGGTGGATTGGGAATATCCACCGGGAGGTCTACCGGTGGAGTGGCGGTATCCACCGGAAGGTTGGGTGTATCTATAGATACACGTGGAGTCTCCTTAAGCTCAATCAATATGGCCACAGAAGATTCCACCAAGGATTCCGGGGTTGAGGAAGGGAGGTCTACCGGTTCCTTCCCGGTAGGAGTTACCGGGAGGTTTCTTCTTCTCTCATAGACCTTCACACCCCACTCCTTCGAGGGTGGGGAATCCATCCTACTCACCGGAGAGCCATGTAGTCCCGGGCGGACAGATTCCTCAAAATGCCTGTACTTCCACCAATCTCCCTATTAACTTGTCACAAACTCCGGTCCGGCCCAGAAACACAAGTCTACCGGTCAGCCGGTAGACAACTCCGGAACACTTTACTAGAGTATGTGGATATGGATGTCTCACACATCTAGCAACATACTAACAACACAAGGTCACATATAATGCTAACGAGGAGAGGACTTTGGAGACAAGGACTTAGAAAGAGGTTCTTCTCGGTTGACCGGAAAGACCGGGAAAAATATAGGAATTGTGGGCAAGACCTAAAATGATAGGAGGAGGGAGACAACTCAAGATAACAACTTGTCACAAGGCTAGGACAATCGACAACAACTACACATGTAAACAACACAATGAGGTCTAGATGAAGTTCCCCGAGGGACTTTTTTTCTATACCGGGGAGTCACCCCGGTAGACAAGAGAGGAAAAGACTCACAAACAAGAAATTCTCACAAACAAAAGAAACCCAACATGGGCAACAGTCACCTTTATTGTTGCACCCGCAACCTCCTTCCTTTGTCTCTTTTATCTTCTCGCTTCGGCCACAAATCTCCTCCACTTCCGCAAACCCTAGAAATCTCCACCAAACCCTAGCTCGCGCACCTCTTCCACCAAACCTTAGCTCGCGCACCTCTTCCATCAAGCCATAGCGCGCGCTACCTCCTCTTCAAACCTCTTGCGCGACCTCCTCTTGAAACCTCCTCTTCTCGAAACCCTAGTTGCATCTCCCTCTTTGCACTTCTTCAACTTCTTCTTCAAACCCCAACTTCAAACAAAGATTAAATAGAGAGAGAGGGAGAACCTATGAGAGAGAGAGAATTAGATAGGGAGATACAAGAGAAAATTTGAGGGGGGGGGGAAGATTTTAGAGAAGGAAGGGAGCGAGAGAAGAGTTCTGGAGGGGAGGAAGAAAAGTTTCTGGAGAGAAGAAGAAAATATCGGGGAGAGGGGGTCGGCTAAGATGGCTGGAGATGCCCGGGTTGCTGCCCGGGTGATACCTGGGTACCCGGGTATCAGCCCATACCCGGGTTGGTACCCGGGCTAGTTCATATCCGGGTTGATACCCGCGTATGTATTTTATTTTATTATTTTATTTATTTTTATTTTTATTTATTTATTTATTTTTAGATTTTTTATTTTTTTTTAGATTTTTTTTTCTCTACCACTACTACTAATTCAAATAAGAATTAGCATCTAGAAGAACTCAACTACTTCTAACTACCTTCTAAACTCAACTAGTTAATTTAGATTTAAGTGGTGATTTTAGACTTACGTCCCGGGATATCTCCCGGGACTCTTTTGAAATTGTTTCCCAGGACTTAAATTAGTGATTTTAAGACCCGGTTTTATCACCACTATAAACCTAATTAACTACTTAAGCATTTCCCTATTTTCTCTATTCGCTATCTAATCTAATTTCACACAATACTAACTATTTTTCTAGTTAACTAATATTAAAAACACTATTTTAACTAATTTTTTTGGTAGGGGCGACCAAGTGGGAGTTTTAGACTCCCACACACCCTGAATACTTGGAACTGGCAAGTCCTCTAGGACGTCAAATATGAACATATCCGCCAAACCATCCTCAGTCAACTCCCCCTTCATGTACCGCGACTTGGATCCGCCATTGGCCATCAACCACTGTACTATATCCCTCCAAACTGGCGGAACGTCATCCTCAGCTGTAGCTGAATCATAATCAGTAAAGATAGAGTAGGCGCTGGTATTGATTACGTCAACAACAATAGTGGACTCTATCTGCTCCACTACAGGAATCGAGTAGATTGTCTACGCTGGTTTTGCAACGAAAGCTCCTGGTCGGTTGCTGGCGGATGGAGAAGCGCCAAACGTTGTCAATACAGGTGTCGGCTGTGAGAACGATCCAAGACCCACGGCAGACAACAGTTTCTCGGGTCCCTCCTTCGCCACCAATGCTGTCAACTCTTTGTTCCTTACTCGGGTCTCTTTCTTCTCCTTCCGTACAATCTCTTTCTCCAACCGTGCCGCCTCTCGCTCTGCATGTCTAGCCGCAATCTTGGCAACCTTCTGTGTTGCCCTCTCCTTGGTCTTCTCAAATAGCTCAAGCTTAGGCTCAAGTAGGTATGCAGCTGAAGCCTACAAAATTGGACCAACTCCAGAATGTGATGCCAAGGCATCGCAAGACTCCCGGAGCTCCACCTCGTCACCTGGAGTCGGAACTAATCCACGAAGCTCTAAGTATCAAGGACACTGAGCCAAGTGG
This sequence comes from Bryoerythrophyllum caledonicum, assembly GCA_963971425.1. Taxonomy (NCBI): domain Eukaryota; kingdom Viridiplantae; phylum Streptophyta; class Bryopsida; order Pottiales; family Pottiaceae; genus Bryoerythrophyllum; species Bryoerythrophyllum caledonicum. The sequence goes on along the minus strand of OZ020516.1, from coordinate 8,534,303 downwards.
TGGCGAGTGAAACGACGCAACTGAGACTCTGTGAAGATACACTCAGCGTTGACAGTGGTATCACACCACTTCTTCAGCCGGATTGGCAACTCCTGAGGCTGCAATGCTCCGTTGGCAACGAGCTCTCGTCAGAAGTATCGAAGCACTACTCTCTAGACAGTTTGAGGTGTCTCTGGTTGCTTCAGAAACTCGTCAGACTTCACGAACGGCTTCGTCGCACTACAATGGTTCTTGAAAGCCTTCTTCCAGAACGTGAGAGAGTTGGCCTCAATCCACGAGGCAATGTCCAGAACCGGGTTCGGGAGGCCCTCCATCCTAATGGTGCTATTGTCTTCCTTCACCACCTTGGAAAACAACTTCTTTGCCTCCTCCTCAAACTGTACAATAAAGAAAACAATGTTACAAAACAACATTAACAACTGAGTATAAATCAGTAGAAACACTTAGTTTAAGAACATTGAACTTACCCCTGCCCAAAATGAAGCAACGTCCAGCCAGGGTTTAAGATTGATCTCCGAACATGGCACTTTAGGGAAGTTGTACAAATCCCTGCCCTCTTTCGACAAATTCCACCAACGCATCCATCTGCCTTTGAACCTCGCTGAAACCTTCGACGTGCAAAGCAGTTGCAACTTCTCTGTTGTAATCTCGGGCTTGTTTTGATAAACATCATAATGATGAAGAACCTAATAAAAGGATAATGAAGAAACGGTCAATGTAAACTTGAAAATCAAACAAATGATTTTGAATGAATGAATTCAAAGAATTTCACACACAAATACCTCTTTAAAAAACTCTTCACCATTACGAGGGTTAGCAATGGCAAGAAGTCGCGTGAGTAAGGTGCCACATTGTGTCTTTTTCTTTTGCACTGCTTCGGAGCAAAGAGTGACCAACTTTGCCGAGCTCCCAACACAATCAGCCCCCACACCGGTCACAAGTGTGTCAAGATAAGTTCGAATACATTCTTCTTGGGCAGCAATGAGCTCCCGCTACACGGAGAAATCATTCAAAAGAGTATAAGATAATTCTCATAAGACATTCAATAACTTATCATACATAATTTCATGGCCATAGAAAACTGCATATAGTACACACATTCAGTCCAAAATTATATTAAACATACCTCATAGAGTAACTTCAAGAATGAATCGAAGGTCATATGGTACCACTTTTTGGTCCCCTTCCTAGCCCACTCCGCCACACTAGCTTCGTGATCCTCCTCACTAATCAGACCCTTTAGCTGATCAAAGTCCAACAACCCAAAATGTTGAACTCTCTTCACATCATGTGACAGTTGTTGTGTCACGTGGTCGGAGTCTTTCTGCGTGAACGACAATATACAATCACTTCAGTGACAATAGGAATAAACACACAAAAATACAAACAAATTAAATAGAAGCATACAAACAAAAGAAATCAATATAAGAACTCACTTGTTCTAGTTTGTCATGGCGTTTAGTAGTATATGGCGGTTAACCAATGTGGGCTCCAATAGAACTGCCCGAACTGGAGTATGAAAAGCCAGATCGTTTCGATGCATGGTGGATATGACATCTATCCATAGGAGGTGGCGGTGGTTGCCATCCCACACAAAAAAATAGCGATCAGAAAGGCTCTGTAACTCCGGCCTACTCGCAATCAAGGCTTCAAACTTCTGGTCCTCCGCCCTCCAAAGGTCTGACCAGCCCGCACGTTCCTGAGGTAGAACTTCCCGTTCTACCATAGAGAAATTTTTCAAAGCAACATAGAAACATGTAGATCGTGGGCAGTAGCCTTTCACAAACTTGCTCTTTAGCTTCTCTATGTCAGGCTTGACTGGGATTCGCACCTCCGTCATTGGCAACATTCGGCAGAGTGGGATGTGCAACTCCCCAACAGATTGAAAATGTGACTTCTGGAGCACATCGTAGGAAGTTCCATGTATGGACTTCCTCAAAGAAAGCTCTGTAGTGTCTAAACCTGGATCAACCTCAATAGCTGGTACTACTTGATGCACCACTTGCAGAACTATATCCGAAGCGTCATTCGGGGAGTCCAAAGCTTCAGTCTCCGCGTCCACAATCCGTATCTCTTAGTCCGCAGTTCGAGTGACATTGTCCCCTTATACAGATGCCATCTATGATCATCCACAAAAAATATAATCAACTACTATAGTTCAGAAACATTTCAAAACACATCCATGCGTAACTGGGATCTACATGAGTATTCATGCCAAAGAAACAACATTCAGTACGAACAAGATACCAACATACTTCATGCATTTCAAGCAGCTGCAATCATCGTGAATCCTGATTGGAGATTGAGCAGAGTCACCAAGACAATAAACGAGAACCAAAACTGTAAAGTGTGAATGGAAAATAGACACAAAGGCGTTCACTTCAGGTGGCTCTCGGATCTACTTGGACCCTTGCTTAATACACAATCACTATCTCACGAACTGCCCGATCATATAACTTGCATTCTCAGAGACTGAATGCATGAAAACGACACAAGGATGGAACACAAAAAAGGAGAAAACAAACACACAGGCGAACACTGCTCATGGCCCTCGGATCCGAGGGACCCTCCCTTAAGTCACAAACATAATCTCTCGTACATCATAAGCTAAAAACATGCATTCTCCCAGACAGATCACTGTAAAAATGAAACGAAGAATGGGCACGATTATAAAAAAAAAACACGATGGTATACCATGCAGCTGGCCCTCGGATCCGAGGGACCCTCCCTCAAGTCACAATCATAATCTCACGAACATCATAAGCAAACAACTTGCATGCTCACAGACAACAAACTGTAAAAGTGAATCCAGAAATGAGCACGAAAATATTAAAAAAAACACAACGGCATACCATGCAGCTAGCCCTCAGATCCGAGGGACCCTCCCTTAAGACACAAACATAATCTCTCGTACATCATAAGCTATAAACATGCATTCTCCCAGACAGCTCACTATAAAAATGAAACGAAGAATGAGCACGATTACCCAAAAAAAAACACGATGGCATACCATGCAGTTGGCCCTCGGATCCGAGGGACCCTACCTTAAGACACACATAATCTCACGATCATCATAAGCTATTATCTTTCATGCTCACAGACTGCACATTCAAAAACTGAAACCATGAATGAGCATGATAATGATAAAACAAAACAGAATCACATACACTCCAACTGGCCCTCGGATCCGAAGGACCCTCCCTCATTACACAATTCTAATATCTCGGATAGCCTAAACTTACGACTCGCATGCACACAGTCTCAATATTTGAATATAAGAGCAAGGAGCGAACACGAAAGTTAAGAAACCAAACACACAGGCGTACACTGCAGCTGACCCTCGAATCCGAGGGACCCTCCCTTAAGTCACAATCATAATCTCATGAACATCATAAGCTAAAAACATGCATTCTCCCTGACAGCTCACTGTAAAAATGAAACGAAGAATGAGCACGATTATAAAAAAAAAAAAACATGATGGCATACCATGCAGCTGGCCCTCGGATCCGAGGGACCCTACCGTAAGACACACACATAATCTCACGATCATCATAAGCTAAAATCATGCATTCTCCCAGACAGCACAATGTAAAACTAAAACAAAGAATGAGCACGAAAACCAAAAAAAAAAACACGATGGCATACCATGCAGCTGGCCCTCGGATCCGAGGAACCCTCCCTTAAGACACAAACATAATTTCTCGTACATCGTAAGCTAAAAACATGCATTCTCCCAGACAGTTCACTATAAAAATGAAACAAAGAATGAGCACGATTATCCAAAAAAAAAACACGATGGCATACCATGCAGCTGGCCCTCGGATCCGAGGGACTCTACCTTAAGACACACACATAATCTCACATCCATCATAAGCTAAAATCTTGCATGCTCCCAGACAGCACACTATAAAACTGAAACGAAGAATGAGCACGAAATTTTTTTAAAAAAAACCCGACGGCATACCATGCAGCTGGCCCTCGGATTTGAGGGACCCTCCCTTATTACACAAGCCTAATCTCTCGGATAGCCTAAATTTAAGACTCGCATGCACACAGTCTCAATAATTGAATACAAGAGCAAGGATCTAACACGAAAGTTTAAAAACCAACCCACTAGCGTACACTGCAGTTGGCCCCCGGATCTGAGAGACCCTTTGTTAATACACAATAATATTCTCACGAATAGCCTAAGCTTACAACTTGGGATCTCACAGACTAAACATTTAAAAATTGAAACCAAGATTGAACATGAGATTGGAAAAAACAAACACAATGGCGACCTCTGAAGCTGGCCCTCGGATCCGAGGGACCCACGCGCAAGGCACAATATGCATTCAGCAAGAGCCCAACTGAGAACTTGCTTGCACACAGACAGATGAAATGATAACGAAAACAGGGCTTGAACTAGATAACAAAAATCAAAACCACGAAGGCGAACACTCTAGCTCGAACCGAAGTTGAGAATATGAACACAACAAGGCGAAATCGCAACCATACAGGCATGCAGCTAGTCAACTATTGAGTACAGAAGGATCAAAAACGTACCACGTGTGCAAGTCGGTTCTGGTCCTCCTCGATTCCGCCTAATAGAATCCGGCTGCACGCAACTTCGATTTGCCCCTTTGCACCGCCAACCTGCTGCAGACACAACCCAGATGGACAATGTTCTTGAAACTAAAAAAATTTACTACGGCATTAAGTTTCCCATCTGCAACCTAAAATTCAGGGTTTATACTAAGAAAAAAAGAGGGTCCCCGAGTTCTGAGTTTACTCTATTCAGACATTTAGGATTTTGAGGCGCTCGGAATTCAGGGTTTCCTCTAGGGCTTTAGTACTCAGGGACTTCTCATGGGAACACTTATTTCAGGGTTTACTCTAGGATTCGAGCAAGTCAGAGTTTATTCTATAAGAACGCAGTCAAGGGTTTAGCATTCGCGGTATAGAAGTGACACAAATCATTTGAAAAGTTCGTGTACTTACCGGTCTCACTCCCGACTGCAACACCTCGTCGTCATGTGTCTGTCCACACCCTTTTCCGTTCACGCCACCTGCTGCCTATAATTGAAATCCGTCAGAATTTTACAAGGATCGTCTCCCGATTCTCCAAACATTAACTCAACGTGGCCCTTGGAGGACAACTCGTAACTGAAATCAAATTATAGAATAGTCTATATGAGTAATATCCTCATGAGAACTGAACTTCGGCAGCCACTAGAATGAAAACTCGAACTGGAAAACGACGAACTACATGTTGAGCAACTGGATTTATTCAAGATTGAAAGAGTCGAGTACGAGTAAGAAAGTGGAAGATGTTCTCACCCTGTTCGTAAGTTGAATTTTAGCTATTTTACAAAATGATCCAAAAGCCCTTAACCTCACACAAATAGAATTGGTGATTCTTCGGTAAGATTGTGTTTCAGCTTTTAAATACTAATTTTAAAATAGACATGACATAAACATTTGGAATTACATAAAGATTTATAGAAAACTATTGTAATGCTGCATAATTTTTCTGATATCGAAGATATCGTACCTGTGAGATTTGGGCCCGTTCCGCACCCAACAGAATCGGCCCACTATCCCCGCGCTTCCTCGATCAGGCCTTGATCGACCATTGGTTGCCCTAGTCGAGGACCTATTCCTAATCCTGGTGGATCGGGATGAATTCACTCGGCTCCTTGGATCCATACTTGAGTCCATGCTTTGACAGTCATTGTCGTCAACAACAACATTTGCACCCTTACCCCCATGCATCGAACTCCCCGACGCATTAGGTCCTGTGAAATCACTCGTCATTATAACTTGTATTGACTCTTCTTCCCCCCTTTCTCTATGCAGCTGCATAATGTATCTGTTCGACTACATATACCGAGTGTAAGTATGACCTACACAATATTGCATTTTAAAAAACAAATAGGCACATAAATATGAAACACTTACTTCGACAGAGCAGTGCTTCGCCTCCTTTGCTTGCAGAATACTTGACAATTCCCTCAATCGCACGGGCCCCTTAGATGACACTTCCTCACGACTCTCCTAAGAAATCAGGGCGTTGAGCTGTCGTCGCTGCGTTCGTGACCTCTTGTGCTTAGGATTTGAATAGTGTGTTGATCTTCTTTTCCGACCACCCCTGCTTGTCATCCTCTGCAAGACGAAGTGTTTGTGTCACATTGAACATTTTCAGATGAGCTTTGCTGATATGATATGGTAAGAAGTGATTGAACCAGAGTGACTCCAAAACCGAGAAATTTTACTAATCCAAGCAGTTGCCAACAAGATGGCTCATGATCTATATCTATTTTAACAGTTAATGTCAGCCTTAATTCGAATTCCAAATTCGAAGCTAATAGTGGCTATAGCATCTCTATTATTTGCTTCTGCTGTCATAAGCATTGCACTTTACTAGATTTATATAATGTAATAAGTGAATCACGACAACACTCGGGGAAAAATAACTTTAAGCAACCTTGGTGGCTTAAGGGGTACAACTAGTACTAACCTATTTGTTCATTGTTGACTCTGATCATGACCTTTATATTGGTCTCTTCTTTGTCGTGTTCAATAAAGATGTGTCAGATTGTGAGCAAGTCGTACTGGCAGACTAAGATTGTATTATTCCGCCGTAGTAGAGAAACTTCGAGCATTTCACATCTTCAAATACACAAAGTATTTAACTGTCTTCCAATTCATCATCTCTCATCGTTTAGAGTCAATCTAACTTTGTTGTTGTTGAGACTGTGTGCTAATGGCGTCCCTCACGTCTCACTACGGCGGTGTTCCGCTTGTCATGTCCCTCGGTGATGATCGAACTGTTAATGTCCCTAAGTCATTGCTTTGTATTCGATTTGGTCTTAGGATTGGAACAGTTCATGTCGAATAGGAGATATTTGATAGTACGGGTGGACTGCAGCATTCCGTATACCATGTGAAATTCCGCCTGGATAATGGATTTGCGTGGAATCTAGGTCGTGGTTCATTCAAGGTGTATGGAGTGTCAGATGCTCAAATGTCTACACATGCCTCTTGTGCCATCACCACTACTCCGTCTCAATCAGGTGATACACTTCTATTGCCCGGATTAAGTAGACAGTCTAACCCAAGCGTACAATTTCTTAGTGACACTGACGATGACGATGGCTCTAATGTTAACTTGGGAGAGTCATCGTTTCCCTCCAAGTCACAAGACACGGACCATCATCATGTGTCAGTTCCAGTTGTAAGTAGATCCCAGATGTCCTCTTCTATTTCTTCTGGGAAGCCTCCTATCCATCCTATGTCCAAGGATATCCGAAGTATCATTCCTTACGTCCGCCAGACTTGTTCTAGGAAGGGGTCTCGTTCTGAGTTGTCATGCGTTGATTTTGATAGTTTTGAGATTTCTCGTGTGAAGTATCTACCTCCGCAGTACAATGGAGACATGATATTTGAATTACCACCTCTTCCAAAAGGTATTTCCACTCAATCCGGGGGTGGTCTGGATGGAATGAGCAAACAGTACGATGGTCATATGTGGTACAGGACAATGACGACCAACATCATGAACGACTTCGGTCTCACATACCGAAAATCAACATGTACTGGACATCTTCAATGCCCCAACGTCAGTTGTGACTACAGATGTAGAAACGAGGGCCGCACGAATCAAACTGAGTGGGCCAAACTTGCCATCTCCCCGTTCCCTGTGAATGGCACACTGTCGGGGAAGTCAACTTTAACTTGTAAGGTGTGCCAAACCCCTCCTATTTGTTTGACGCTTTGTGATGCTCGTATATATTATGTGACCTCCTCCGACTCAGAGCGCACCCGACTTGCCATTCATCTTGGATATCACCATCATCCGATCTCAAATGGTGTTGATCAAACTGCGATGGACTTGATGCATGAGTGCGTCGCAAAGGAAGTACAGCGCACAACGAAGGCAAATAATTCTGCAATCATCATGGCTGCGAGTAAGAGTTACTTGTCTGATTACTTGATCCGTCCCGGATCCGGTTCATCTAACCTTGAAGGAGCATCTATGGATGCTGTTCTTGACCGGTTCAAGACACTATCATCTCCAAACATCCGGAATCTAGTTTCGTCGTGCAAACGCTTCTACAGTGGAGGGAAGGGAGTTATGGACAATATCATGGATTTGAAAGAGTCGTCAAAGTTTGTCTTCATCCACGAAAACAAGTTCCCTGGCCAATCTAAAGGTAAGGTATTTGTTTTTAAAATGTCTGTCAACCGGCCTGGTAGTGGTGTTGACCTTGTCAGACGGATGCAACCTGGTGGAGACCTTCAAGATTGTTGGTTGATGTTTAATCATGTCAAGCGGGTCAAAGACTGGACAACAATGGCATGTCACGTGTAAACACCATATTCATTATATTGGGAGATTTCCATGATTTTGATCTAGTGCACATTCAGCTCTACTCGAGCTGAATGTGTATAGTGGGTACATTTTAGAGCTCAAGAGCAACATACGTATTAAATTGGGAGGCTCACAATCTCCCAATATAATGAATATGGTGTTTGTACGACAGCAAATACTGTAGAGTCATGACAATAGCCATGTGTGATATGCAATCGGAGGATGCTGAAGCACAACAACTTTTCTGGGAGAACCTGAACGATACAATGAAGAAGCATGGAGTGGAAGACACAAACTTCAAAGGGTTCATGGCTGAAAGTGCTGGCACAAATTGGCATGTTGTACGGAGGGTGTACGGCAATGGCGACAAAGACGTCACAATGGAAAACAGAGAGTGGACTTGTTTATATCATTGGACAAATTGCCTTCTGCGAGCCACCACCAAAAGTATTCTCCCAGCCTATCAAGATCAACACATTACACTGTACAAGATATGGAAGAATGTCAAATCACAGGAAGAGGCTGAAGCTCAATACAACGTGATTCGAGGGTGGTGGATTTCATCTGGCGCCACTACTGACAGCGGGCGTCGTGCCCTTGAAGAGTGGATGGCGTTCTGGCACTTTCGATATAGACTATGGGGTGGCGCTATGCAGCTTGTAAGTCGTATTTCTTTCACCCTTTGGATTATCTTATTAATTAGCATATCTACGATTTATATTCTAAGTAATGCATTTCGGTTTGCCTTTGTAGGACCTCACGCTTGACGAAAGAGCTGACATGCCATCCTGCAACCTTGCGGAGACTGTCCACAATCGTTGGCTCCAACAATCCAGGAACACGATGACGTGTTTATATGCGGCCAGAGTGGATGACCTCATCCGTGCTTTTATGCAAATCACAACTTATTGAGCATGGTTAAAGGGAGGCACATCAGGTAAAGGACCAGACAAAGGTACGCTTCGATTGCGATCTGCACAACGTTCTGGTGATCCTAGACTCATAGCAGAAGCTGTCAAGAGTTTTCCAGGGGCGGAAGACTTATTGACATGAACCGGCGGACTTGAAGGAACTGAGATCTTCGGATCTACTAAGCGTAAGCTTGACATGCCTCCTGGATCCAGTAACAACTCTCAACGGTTCGATACAGTAAACTACTCTATACCACGCGATGGCACAAGGGTGACTTGTGCGCGGATCGAAGAGGCGTTATGTGGACAAGATTCCAGAGTTCGACACACAACATCAGTGTTAGAATCAGAGTGTGATCCGTCAAAGTGGCACATTGCCCGTCTTCCGAAGAACTCTAAAAGACAATGTCAGGCATTACAGGCCGGGGCTGCTGAGAAGTGTGGTGCTAAAGTAGGGCGTGGGATCCATGGAACTCCAGCTCCAACGTATGTCGGTAGGAGAAAGGAATTCAGATCACCACGTAGTATCACCGTTGAATTTTGGTTTTGCGTTGATGATCTTGGTCGGTGTGTGAAGGAATCAAAGAAATACAACGTGGTTGATTGGCCAGTGATTCCAATGACGTGGCCGGTGAAGCTGGGCACTAATTTGACAATGCAAGAGGTTTTATCGTTGGAGGAAGCAGGTTTTCAGTTGGAGCAACGTGGATCACTATCGCCTCGAAGACAATTTCAGGTGTCTTTGAACATGCCTCTTCCGCGTTCCCACTTCCCTATTCCAAAGAATCCTGACTCTTATCATACCTTCCGGAACAGCTTAAAGATTCGGAGGACCAATGACGAGCCTTCCGTTCAGCATAGAAACAAGTGGTCAAGCGTTGCTCTCATGAATCAGTGCTACGTTTCAAATGTCACTGCCATACCTTATCCAGGATTTGGATGCCTTATCACTCTGGAAATGGAGAAGGAGAAGTCGTATTGCGTGACCATCACGGACTACCCCGCATGTACGTGGCCTGATTTTTTGAAAATGTCAGCGGAGGCGTTGGGAAAGAAGGGGCAATGGAAATATTGTAAGCATGTGTACTACATCTTACGTTACTTGTGTAAATTGAACTACAAAAAAGATTTGTTCATGCATGCTCGAAGCTACAACTTTAATGAAGTTATACGCATACTAGAGCTTGCTAATATTGCAGAAGTCGCATGATGATGTGCATCACGGCTGAACATATAATTCTCTAGACGAGGTCTAGATAACTGATGCGGTGTCCATATTCCAACTATGTGACTATAGGTATTAGATAATTATTTTTGTTTTTTTTCCTAGCTTATATCGGAAGGATTCTGTTAGCAACTTCCGATAGTTCTCCATTCTTGAGCCAGCATTCCACGACGGGGATTGAAACCTAAAATATACAATTTGGAGAAGTTGGATAACTCTCACCATCACCTGGTAGTTTAATATTTTCACAAGCCGTTGATATATCTATAGAAACCTGATATGTTATTGCTTCAAGAAATAAATTATCTTACTCCACATCTAATACTCTAGCATTTCATTAGAAGCTTCTGTTTTATAAGTTGCCATCATAAATAAAACCACAAATGTAATCCTCGTGAAAAAATAAAACTCAAAGATTATAATTCCATGACATGCGTAAAATATGGAAAAAAACATTCAATTGTCAATGTATCCACGGCTATATGGTACTTTCTTAATTTAGAAAATTTTGCAACATTCCAGGCCAAACTTCACAGTTGTACCACTAATTTATCAAAAAAACTGTTTTTTTGCCAAAAAAACAGCGATTTTTTGGTATTCTAAAACTATTTTCTGCTCACTGCTCACCGCTCACCGCTCACCGCTCACAAGATAGCATCGATGCTAACACGTGCAAACTATTTATATGTTTCTTAACCATTTTGTTTATCTTCCCATGCCCCTTCTTAACATTGGATTCAATTGTGGAATACTCATATATAAAGAGTATTACCTTCTTCTAAGATTCCAATAACAAAGTATTTTCTTTGTTGTAAAAAAACATTTTAACCCAAATAAAACATGTTTACACATTTTGGGGAAGTTGGGAAAAAAAAGTAATCTCGAAGGGGCCACTGGCAAAAATTGTAGAAACTACGTACGATAAAAAAATAGGGGCAAATATATTCACTTAGGATAAATTTTATAAAGAAAGTACATGTAACATACATTGCTTTAAAAGTGTGAAATATGGTTATAAGTAATATATAATTAGATATAATGTCAAAGAACTATGTAATTGGTACATACAAAATATCATGGAAAAAATAGGTACAAAAGTTGAATGGTAGATTCTACTGATTTTGGTTCTCGCTATTTCTTAATCGATGAAAAGGGGGTATTTTTTAATGAAAGTCTATGGATGAATTAATGGGAGGGTTGAAGGGTTGGAATAAACAATATATTTTTTAATAAGTGGTACATTCCTAATTTATTGTAGGGCACTCATGCAACATTTTATTGTTGGGTAACTTGTACATTTCCTCCGTGGTTAGAAGCTTACACTACCCCTTATGTTTGGGAATTTATATATTTCCCTCTCATTGCATGTTTAAATAATTCCTTTGTAAAGTTAAGTTGCGTAATTCCTTTGTAAAGTAAAGTTAAAGTGTTGTTACACAAGGGATATATGGACATTGGATGATTTGACATTATGCTTCATAAATTTGAATATGACATTAAGATGAGTCATTTAAAAACACGTGTTTACCTCTAAACTACATTGCTCAATGATATTTGTCCGTCGATAACAAAGGAGGTTTCACTTGTGCAAAGAATATTACCTTCTTTGAAAATGTCAAAAAGAATTTGTTGTTTATAAGGTAATGCAACATTCTAATTCAAGTACCACCATAGTCCGCCCAATTATGGTGAAGGGTCCCACGGGTCTGTTGTATGGAAACCCACAAAGTCCTTGGGGGAGATCACATGTCGGTTGTCTCTAATGCAATTAGTGTAGGAAAGCACTTAGAGTAGAAAAGTGTTTATCCTCGAGAGGGGGAAGTAGTTTTATACACACTAGACTATGTCCCGTGGCAATATGTTTAGTGAAGAGAATGAACAAACACTACATTCACGCCGGTCCCATTATAAGACCGTAGTTCTTCTTCTTCTTCTTCATCTTCGCAAGTCCAATAGAACCATTTAAAGCAAAGAGCCGCTATATTTGGTTCCGACAATATCTAGGCATTCCTCAATCATCACGACAATTATATCCTTCCCTAGAAGTTGGAAGGAAAACTAAATTTACAATATAAATATAGTTCTCCAACGCATGGGAAGAACGAAGGCCTCTGCTAAGGCGAGAATGGAGTTTGCCCAACTTTGTTCCTCTACTACCTTCAAAGGGTTGAGTCCCCGCCCTCACGTCCCCGCCCCTAACGTCCCCGCCCTTTCCCCACCTAAGTTTGGAATCAACACTTTGGATGGGCATAACTCACTCAAAAATAGTCCAAATCAAGCGTTTGAGATGTGTTTTGAAATCTAAATTTTCCGTAGATGCCAAAAATCATCTCATACATTTGATTTGAACTATTTTTGAGTGAGATATGGCCATTCAAAGTTGCTGATTCTAAAAATGGGCGGGAGGGGCGGGGACGTCTCCGCCCCTACTAATTAGGGGCGGGGACATCCTCGCGCCTAATATACCATTTTATATAGTCAACTATCCGTTTTTTTAGTCTAAAGTTGCATGGCAATACTTTAGTCCATACGTGGCTACCACGTCGCCTGTTTTTTACCTTGCGTGTAAGTCGACCCTATGTTGACTGTATCGGACGGGCGAGAGCTCTACCGGACGGGCGATCCAGTCGTCCGTCCAGTATGACAACCTTGCTCAAAATTATCTCCCCCCAAGCGATGGCTATTACGAAAAGCCTTTTTTTGGAAACTTATCACTTACTGAGGTAAAATTAACAAAGTCGGGAGTGCGACATTGCGTAACACTTAACACATAACACTTACTAGTCTTAATTTTAAAGGAAGCAGAAATCTCCATGACACATGTAGAGTTTTAACACTTATCGAGGTAACACTTATCAAGGTCTGACTGTACCACTGAATTGACCCAGGCAGACATGATTGGAGCAGATGACGAGTTGGCTGGAGTCTTGCTTCTGGACTCATATGAATGGACATCTTCGTTCAACTGCCATTGCTCAAGCGAGCGGACGTCAGGCGCGGGTGGTTTCCGGTGTTGCTTCACGGCACATGCCTTGCCAGGTTGCTCAGTCTGCCTCTTACGGAAGATGAGGTGGAAGAGTGCCTAGGGACCCTGTTTAGAGTATAATCTGCCTTCGCTCCCACTCCTCCGATTCGTGTCTGCTTTCTCTCATTAGCACGAAACTAGTGGAGCAAACTTGCAGGGGAGTACGTTGAAATTTAGCGAGTTTGCGGGTTTCCTTGCAACTCCAACCCTTGGCAGCGAGTACAGATACTTCGAATCCAGAGTTTGAGGACAAGAACTGCTGAGCAAGTGACAGAGGCCGGGATTCCTTGTGAAAAGTTTTGTAGTTTCGTGTTTTTTAGCTGGCAGTCGTGTTTTGACTATCGAGACGAGACATGGTGAGGAAGAGATGTGGCATCAAGATGGGGAATGCTATTGTGTGAGCGTAGAGCGGTGAGCTGTGAGCGGTGAGCAGAGAATTTTAAGCGGCGACGAGATGAAAGTTCCAAAAATTTAGATACTAGGGATTTATTACCGTGGATAATCAGAGGTTGGATGGTTTTTTTTAGTAATTAGAGGTTCTATAACCGTGGGATTTGTTTAAAGTGAGTGGGGCATTTTGACATTATATCTGTTGTATTGAAATTTTGAGAAAAAAAGAGCAAACAAAACGGTAGGAGGATTTGATTTTATTTGATTTTGTTTTATATTGTTGTTGTTCTTCATCTCCATACATCTTCTTTTTCTTCTTCTTTGTTTTTTTTCTTCATTCTCTTTTCTTTTTCTTTTTCTCTTTCCATTATTTTCTTATCATTTTCTTTTAAATTTATTCTCTTCTTCTTCTTCTTTTCCATTTTTTCTTTTCTTCATTTTCTTCTTTTCTTCTTTTATTTATTTTTTTTATTTTAAAATTTTAATAATGTTTTTACCTTTTTTTCTTCTTCTATTTTTTCTTGTATAAAATTTTATCTTCTTTTTCTTTTTCTTCTCCTTCTTTGTCTATATTTTTATTTTATTTTTATTTTCAATTATTTAAAAACATGTTTTTTGCAATGGGAAACCTCAAGCTTTAATACTGGTTAGTGATAACCAGTACAACTTCCATCCATATCATTTCTCTAGATAAGTCACCGTTACCCACTAATACAAAATGACTTTGATAAATACAATCCTTGCTAAACTAGAAATTCAAATTTGAGTGAAATATCTTTGCTTATCATATACACACATCTAATTGACTAACTAAGGGTAAATTCTCATAAATTCTACCAATTTATTTACTTTATTATATTTAATACATTAGTCACTATTTATGGCCCACAAATAAAACTATGAATAGTAGTAGGCCATATACAAAATAGATAATATATAAAATAAATATATAGAAACACATGTAATGATTGTTAGCCAAATTGCACATAAAAAATATGCATGTCGGACTCACAAGTCAATGACACTGAAAATACAAATACTAGTAAAATCACGGGCTACAAGTGAAGACCCTTCCTAACTACTATATCCCTCACTAACATCCCCTTCCAAAGCCTCAACATCCATAAATTGTTCCACAGTGGAATGGAATGTGCGGCGGGGAAGAGAAGGAGCTGGAGAAGGAGTGTGTGCATACGCAATAGCCATATCCTCGGCATAGCTTGGAAGCGTGAAAGCCTCTGGAAGGCTCGAACAAAAAGCTCTGCATAACATACAGATAGTGATCCGCTAACAAGTAGAGTATATGGATTACAAATATTTTAGAATGGATAAATAAAAAAAAACTTACGCACAGGCAAATCGATTGCGTTTTGGCTTCTTTGATGGGCGCTCCTCTAAAAGAGGCTGGCTAGCCTTCCTGACAGCCTTCCTGGCAACCGCCGGAGGAGGAGAAGGCTTAGCAATCAAAGGCTGGAGGATTGTAGTGAAGATATCCAGATCATCTTCAAATGCAACAATGTGCCTACCAGTGGCTTGGCAGGCACGAATAGAGGCACCTGCAAAAATTAGAAAACATATAAATAATCATATGATAATGGTTAACAAGAAATCAAATTGCAAAAATAAATAAAGAGTTCATGAAAGGTACCAGTGGAGGCCTTCCAATCCAACACGATGTCACCAGGTTTTGTGAAGGACTCAATCAAGACTTGCATGAAAAGGGGATCTTTTTCCCGTGCACCACGCCAGGGCAAACTCCCTCGCATGAGCTGGTTCTTGACGGTGGTGAGATTGAAAAAAGTGTCAGTCTGCTCAACTTCGAGACCCACATCCAAAAGCTCACGATTCTCTATGATAGAGAATTGTGATTAAATGGGTTCATCACGGACAAAGAGCTGGATCCAAAAGCGATGCGACTGCAATAGACCCAATCCATTAAAAATCACAAATGATAAAAAAAATTCCAAAAGAGAGAATGGAATTGGAAAATATATCGTACCGTGGTCGAGGGGAACTTTGGAGATGCCAAGGCAATATCATTAATTCCCCACCAATCTTTACAAAGGTGGAAGCTATATTGCTCCGCAACTTCTTCAACTTCGGAGCAGAGTGCACGATCATCGCAGTGGAAAAGAAGAATGGCGGCGTCATCATGTAAATATGCATCACCAAACTCAAAAATGGACTCTACATACCGTTCAGGTCGTGAATTCCATTGTGGAATTGTCGAAGGTGGCGTTGAAATGCCAGGCACTGGCAGATTCTCTGGAATGTCGGCGATGATGAGATCCAGACCGGTGTTCTTACAATGTGGAGAAGACACACGACGTGTTCGACCAGAACCAACCTGCATGAAACAATAAGAAATGAGATGAAATGATGAATAATCTGATGAATAGTCTAAAGAACTAAAATAGGTAATAAATACGAATAAATACCTGGGTAAGAAATTGATGAAGCGTCTCCCATAATTGATCAGGGCCTGCTGGCCTACCAAGAGTCTCCATTACCGCAAAAAGGGACGCATTTTCCAACATCACCTCCAAAGGATGTATCTGTGCAACAGAGGTGGAAGCAGAGGGCAGCTGCCGGACTTTCCGTTGCCCAAGGAGCTCCTCCGTGGCTTGTGCAACACTTGAAGTGGTAGGGAACTGAGATGAAGAGTGTGGTAACATACCATGTTGGTCACTTGTTGGGGCAGTGATATTGCTAGGTAATACTGAGAATGTAGGAAGACTAGAGGCCGCACCAGTAGTGGCATCTCCTACCTCCTTCACTTGTGCAACCTTGTTTACCGCCTCCTTCTGGGCTTTGATCAAAGGTTTCTTCTTCTGAGAAGAACTGTCGCCACGAAGATGAATTGGTTGAATGGAGTCTTCCTCAAGAAGGTCGACAACTTCGGTAGCTCCAATAGAAGACACAGAAGCAGCATCAAGGCTATTCCTAATGTGTATCTCATCGTCCGGAGTATAGTTTGGTGAACAATCAAGGTATCAACACCCAGCTTCGAGGTGATTGGCTGCGTACCTCTTTTGTTGCACTGGAGTATACATGCAAAGGTCGGAGGAAAGCTTGATCCAAGCTTCAACATAGGGTGGGAGAGATTGAGATGGAATGGCATGTTTAGTAATGAGCTCCCGCATCATATATCTGCCAAAAGAAAAATATTTAGTAAGCTCAAAAAATTCACTGTAGTGCAAGGAGACAATTATAAATATATAAGTTAAGGTTCAAAAAATACCGATATAACACACGTCTCTCTGCCAATTGAGCTCCAGGATGATCATCAAATATGGATCCCTTCATAAAAGGAGGGGTAGCATTTGGGTGGAGAAAATTTTGGAACGCTTTGTCCCAAAGCAAAATTCTCCAAGACTCCACAAAATCTGAGGGCTTTTTGATGCCTCCAGATGCACTCCAATCAATATTACCCAATTCATCACCAGAAATCTCATTGAACTGCTTGACAACACGGTCTTCGATCTGCAATGAAAATATATAATCAAGCAGTGGAATTAAATGAAGTTACAGAAGAAGAATAATGAATGAAAGGAAATCACATTACCTGAGCCCAAAATGTGGCTTTGTTGAGCCAAGTATCAAGGTCTGCCTCCTTAAAATTGGCAGGAAAGAAGCGGTAGGCGGCTCGCCGCATAGTGCCTGAATTCCACCAGCGAAGCCATTTGGCTTTAAATTCTGGCTCCACCACAGATGTTGCAATCTTTTGAAGCTTCTCAATTGTCATCTCCGGCTTGGAATTTGTACTATAGTGCAAATTGATCTGTTGCCGATAAAAAATATTTATGATAAATGACATGAAATAAAATATGAAAAGTCACGAAAGACAGTATATGTAAATGACATGAAAGTAGAAATAGAGTTGAAATGCTCTAACCTGATTGAAGAAATCCTCCCCATTTCTAGGATTCGCCACAGTCAAGTACTTCAGAAAATCCTTCTGCTTAATGACTTTAATGGCTCTTTCTGAAGCAGCCTGCATGACCCCCCACACGGCCTCCGCAGTCCTATCCTTCTCCTGAGTACGATCATTGTACTCACGGACAGCCTCATCAGAAGCACGGGATATGTCAGCCTGGGGATAAATTTCAATTATCAGCAACGAAGTCTTTATTAAATATTGAGTGAAATAATCTTGAAATCTCAAATGTGATAAAAGAAAACGCACCCGATACAAAAAGGAGATGAAGACATCAACAGTGAGAGGGAACCACGTTGGCCTACTCTTTTTGATTTTTCCACAAGTTTTGTACTCAGTGGGAGTTAGCAAGTCACGAAAGTCCTCCAATGAAAGTGCTCCAAAATATCGCATCCGTGTCAATCGAGCAGGGAGACTAGTCTTGACATGATCATTTTGAGTGGACCTAATTTGAGAGTGGTTAAAGAATATAAATGAAAAAATGGAATTTGAATAAATAGAAATTTCAAAGACATACCAGTTAACGTCGTTCATTGCATTGAGAAGAGGTCCAATGCGGCCTCGGGGGTCCAAGACGATGCAGATGACTGAGAAATGCCAGCGAGCCTCCTCAGAGTGATCGATGTTGATTTTGCGCCACCAAGCGGAGAATCTGTGATTGCCATCCCAAACATAGAACATCTTACCTCTCAGATGAGCGTATATAGCTGAAGACTCAAGCTGGGCGTCAAACCGGTCATTTGCATCATGCCAATGATGACCCCAAGAAGTCCGATGCTCGTCTCCAACGTCAGTAGTGGTCTCCTTATCGTTGTAGATGGACACGTATAGAGCACGATCTGCATCATCATATCCATCACAATCTTCAAAAAGAATCTCCAAGCGTCGGACATCCACCTCTTGAACTGGTCTAACTCGTGGCAAAGGTAAGAGCCTGCATAATGGGATTCGTAACCCTGAATCCAAAGATC
This sequence comes from Bryoerythrophyllum caledonicum, assembly GCA_963971425.1. NCBI lineage: Eukaryota > Viridiplantae > Streptophyta > Bryopsida > Pottiales > Pottiaceae > Bryoerythrophyllum > Bryoerythrophyllum caledonicum. Next base: position 8,515,491 of record OZ020516.1, on the reverse strand, counting down.
GCATGCTATTTAAAATGGAGTGATAGTCTCGCTTCTCCAACTTGCGCCGCAATCGCTCCCCTTCTTTAGCATCGTGGCAATTTGGTGGACACTTCACCGTTGTGCAGTCGTCGGAGTCGGCAACTGAATCCACCGAATCAGAGACTTGTATCCAAATATTAAAGAAATCACTAAATCATAGCAATACTAGATAATGACAAAGCTTTCAAGAAAACAAATCAAGATAACACACATATCATGAAAGTAGACTCGTCTCAATACATATCAAAATAGTCAGGGTTAACACATGCGGCACTTTAAACATGGGGCATGAAATAGGAAATCCATATTCAAATTGGGTCTATAAACTCAAGATTCAATTATTTGATTTGGACAACAGTAAATTCCTCCACAGTAGAATCAAACGAGCGTCACAATCATAAGCACATTTGATGAATTACCATATATTGAACATGTCTTGAGCACAGGATAATTTCCATGAAAAGTCCAATTTAATTGACATTATTTCAAATCGAACAGAAGCACAAAGAGCATAGAGAGCAACAACACTTACGTCCATATAAACATAATTATAGTATGGACAATGTGCACAATTCAGGCAGAATATTAACCCCTAAAGTCGAAAGGCCTCTAAACTGCCAAAAACCTTAAAACTGCCCCCTTTCAATGCAAGGTGAAAATCTTTATCTTTTGACAAATTTTCGAGTATGTAACCGTAAGATCTAGTACCTAACTTGTACATGTACATGCATACCGAATCTTAGATTCAAATTCGTTATGTTCAAAGTTGAAGAATTTTTTTTTTTCCTTGTCGTAGAATGGAAATCTAATTTTTTGGGGGCCAAAAAACCCAATTTTGAAAGGAAATTTGAAATGAGGCTCTTCAAATTCTTGTTCCTATGATTTTTACCATCTCAAGAACTATAAAACCTAAAGAAATGCTGAAATTTCCACATGGAGGTATGCTGAAATACAAACGGTGAGATCATGCTGAAAGGCATGAAAAAAATTATTGTATTGAAAATCCAAACGGTGAGATCATGCTTTACTACCCCTTTTACATGTACGAAAAACAAAATTCGAAAAAATATAAAATCTCATTTTTTGGTGAATTTTTGAAGTTACTGCGATCTAACTGATTTTGGGCAGATTTTGAGAATTCATGAGCATACACCGCAGTTTTCAGCATGCCCTAACAGTGTTTTCAAACTTTGACCGTGAATATCTCCTCAAGTATGAGGAATTTTGAAGCATGAATGGTGTCATTTTAAAGGTATGGGAAAACTCTACAACCTTCCAAAACTTGAACTTCATACGATCTTAATTTAGTAACTGAGAGCCTGACCCGAGTCGGAGTAATGATAGAACTTCGAGATCAAGACGTACATGGGCTTCATTGACGTGCAGAATTCGCATGCACAGACCATAGACGCGTTGATGCAGCTCGACCAGCTACGTTTGAAGATCAAGACCAGCTAACTTTGACCGTGAATATCTTCTAAAGTAAGATCACAATTTAGTAACTGAGAGCCTGACTAGAGTCGGATCGACCACATTCTGCTAGATTTCCAGGTCAAAGTTAAGGCTTACCTCGGTCGCCATGCAAGGGTTCGGTGCCGAAGGCTCCAGCTGCTCTCCGTCCTGTGTCATCTCGGCTCCCTCCTGTGACCAACAAGAGAATCAGGATTCAGCTTGAACGATCCCGAAAGGTGTCGAGCGCACCAAGCGCAAATACTGTAGATATACATATCAAGAACCGTAATCAACTGGAAGACTTACATTCGCAACAACAGGAGGGTTCGGTGCCGAACTCTCTCCGAGAGGGGCCTCCATTGTTCTTCTGTCAACTTCCTATCACCGGCACACAACACAATTATCAAATTGAACGACCTACATGGAAGAAGTCGGCACTGTTGGTGAGATCGTGCTGCGGAGTGTCCTGCTGCAATTCCGGCACTCGCTGCGAAGTGTCCAGGTGCAAGTCTCGCTGCAAGTCAAGGTAAGTGTCTCGATGCCAGTTCCGGCACTCTGTTCCGCGGCGAAGAGTCCCGCTGCGTGTCTCGCCACTGGCTGTCCCGATGGAAACTGTCCCATCGTGTCTAAAATTCGGCGTTGGGAGGTCGAGGTCTTGTCGCCAGGATGTCGGCGGAGATACTGCGTTCTGCCCATCGAGAAGGCTTCGACGCCGAAGCCTCCTCCGCTCAAAGCTCAATCATCCTCCGAGCAGTTCACAAATATGCAAATTTTTTGGAACCTATTGTCGCACTTTAAAACCTAACGAGACCTAAGGACGCACTTCAAGACCAAACGAGACCCATAATCGATCTAGCGTTTGCTCCAGGACACAACCAGAGTACGCCAACAACCACAAGTTTCAACAACGACAAATCCAGCACACACGCGACGATCACCACATACGCGACGAATCCAGCAACAAATCTAGCAAACTTCTCACCAATACTGTGACGAATCCTGCAAACTTCTCTGACGAATCCTGCAAGACTGAACCGGCAAATCACCAAGACTGAACCGGCGAATCCGTTTCTGCCGGCACTCCGCCAGAGTTGGGTTCTGTGACGAAATCCAATGCAAGACCTCCAGATCTAGAACAGGTAAAGGTACATGCACAGGAACATCGTACACAGAATAGTCATCATCTACACTGTACAGGAACATCGTTGCGAAGAAATCTAGACAGCAGAGACATTTTAGACTTCAAATCTACAAATTACTTTATTCAACATTTAAGAGACATCTATTAGTGGTAATGTATACTTGATGTCTCTCATTGTACACAAGGCTAAAATCCCATCTTGGAGTGCGAATCGTGGATTACGACGACGTGAGATTACAGCTGTGAGATTACACACGTCGTAAGAAGAAGCTGGCTCCCAGTGCGATGATTTTGAAAATTGTGCTATCAGAAAAAACAAGCAGTTGAGGACAAAAGTCAGTTGAGGACAAGCGTCAGAAAGGTTCCACGTTCACAGACCATATACAGTACACAGTCCTGACTCCTCCCAAAGCATATATCTTGTGTAACTTGCTTTCCCCAGGACTCCTTAGACCTTGTTTAGAATCTGATCTCTGGAAATGTTCACTGAAAATGTACATTTGGTGACACGTATTGATGAAAGAAGATACATTACAGTTGAAGCCTTTCATCGAAATTGTAATATATTGAACAGAAATAATTGAATGATTATGACTTGATTTTTTATCAATTTTTATTCTTCATTATGATAATTTAGCCCCAAGGACATTCAATTTCTGACAAATAGTTTGTCCCTCTCTTTTGAATTTAACATTACAATTAATATAATTAGTGGGTTCGACATTTGACAATGTATGTCAAAAGTTATGGTATGAAGTCTAATCACTGAAGCTCAGTAACTATTCTACCATCTAAAGGACCAAATGTATTTGAAGTTGTTGATAATGGCATCCATACATGATCAAAATGTGACCCACATGTTGAGGGTATTATACTCTAATTTGTTCTCTAATACTAATGTATACCAAATGAAGTTTTACATCCAACAGAAAGCCAAAGTTGGTAAATATTTGACCAGTCAGGTTGAGATGAGTTGGATGAATGATAGTGGAAGTAATTTACAATCATATACTTTCATGATGATAGAAATTTTTGACTTTCAAATATACTTTTCGGTCCAACGACTGTGTACTCCAAGAGTATATTGGTCAATTTCCCTAAAAAGAATATGTTTAGACAAGGCCCAACGGTTGCCCAAATGAAGCTTCGGCCCCGAAGCCTACCGAGCTCAATAACTTCTAATTCCTTGCCACCATTCCATGAGCATTCCTAATCATTAATATTTGACCTGAGAAGACTTGCATCTTAAACTCAATTTCTTAAACACACATGAAAAGTCCAAGCAAAACAAGTCAGATCTTACCTTTCTCTTCTTTGGTTCTTCACTGCTTTGACTGTTCAATAAATCATCATGCTCCTCAGATTGACTTGAAGGCGCTTCACTTGTACCTAACTCTAAAAGTGGCTGTTCTTCCTCCATCTCGTTTGCCTCCACCTCGGCTCCTCGATTCATCCCTTGCCTCTGCCCCTCCGAGTCACTGCTTCCATGATTACCGCTCCGAGCACCACCACTCCGCACAAGGTCTGATGGCACGCTTCCTTGAACTTCGATAACAGTTCTTAAACTGCCCTTAATTCTGCAATTCTCAGTGTCAAATGATAGCACGCGTGCAGTGTCCCCCATATCACAGTCTACCCTCGGAGCAACTCTCTTACTCATCCTATACCTCATTTGTTGCTTTGTACTAGAGAAGCGCAAACCACGCCTCCTACGTTTCTTCTTCCGTGCAGCTGCCAAACATAACAACTCCTCTCTCTCCTCTGGCATCTGGATCTGCAACTCTCAAATGACATTAAAACTCTCACCTTTGAGTATTCCTGCAAGTTGAAGGAAGAAAGGATGGCTATGCTCAGTCTAGTCGATAGTGTTTGTCAAGCACAAATCTGGGGATACCTATCTTGAATCAAATAATCGAGAGGGTAAGATTTAGTCGAAAAATTTACATTGAGGTAAGTTAATCACGCCGCATCTACTCACATAAATTGTGCCGACATGAGATGTAATGTGTTGTCAAGCTCTCATGCTTTGCGGCTAAATCCGCAGTCAAGTACCCATGTGTAATGTGCCTAAATCCCTCATTTGCTTTATCTTTGCCCCTCCTTCCTTGGCTCAATTTCAAATCCAAAACATCTTACATTCACCCTCCCATTCTATTATTAATGATCGCCCACCTTACTTTCAGGTGGACGACTTATTTACAGAATTTTATGTAACAGAGAGGATTGCCATTCCTCGACTTTTTGAACAATTATAATTCGATAGTTCAAAAATTATCGTATCACCAACCATCTCCATTATTTTGGTGACCTTTAGTCATTACTTAATTACATGCATTGTCACGACACTTTTTGCTTGTCTGGTCCTTTTCTAATTTTTTTGGATCGTATAGTTGTGATTCTAGTCTATTAAATGCTTGAGCCAGTGATTCATGTACATTTCAAAAACTACTTCGCCGAGCATTGTCCCCAAGAACGAAGTGTTGTTCTCCATCTCTATCACGTTGTCTTAGATTATACGACAACACCCTTCCGGTATCAGAAATGTCAATGTCAGAAATATTTGCCTCTCTCCTTCCCATCCTAGCCCTCTGCAATTGCTTACGACTTGAAAACAAGATGCCTTGCCTCTAACGCTTCTTCTTCCTCTCACTTTCTACAATTAGACAATCTGTCGTAGTTTCCTCATTCTAACCTAATGACAATTCCATAAACCCAAGCGTACAAATGAATTTGAAAACCTCTCTTTTAAGGTTGTCAAAACACCTTTGAAAGACGCTTCTTAATTGAATTTAGAAGTTTCCAACTCATTGTTGCTATATTAATTTGCATACAACTTGGCAGAAATATGATAGCTTCCTCTCTGTCAGCCGCCTCCATTCACTTCAATAATTGTTCACACTTTATTTATAGCTTACATATTTACGAGTTGTTTGTCACTAATTGTTATTTTGGGTTCATTGCCGTCATTCTAATGCGTGATAATACCCAGTCACTTTAATTCATGAACATGATGGGTTGTCGACCTTTCAATCTTACTCCAATCATATAGTGCAGTCAGAGTGCAATTTTACACCGTGAATTGTGCCTTCGTCTATTCTTTAAAAGTTTCTCTAATTGCATCTATCCGCCGTCATTCACTTTCAAGAATAGGACTTGCAAAAATACCGAATATCAACGTTTACTTTTTCATTTACGGCTATTCTGTTAAAGAAATTTTATTCCTGGATTACTCCCAAAATTTACTTCTAGTAAATTGTTTACATTCGTCCAAGTTAGAAGTTTTTGTTTGTGCAAGTACTTAATCTTCTGTGCCTCTGCTAAACTCCCTCTTTTGTATCGATTTCATTCTGTCTTTGTGAGGTTGCAATTTACTACAATGGCCTTTATTCGTGCTGATTTGCATTCTGTGCCAGTTACATTTCCGTTGGGTGAAGATGGTCATGCCATGGTCACTTCCACAACCCTAGGTCTGAGGTTTCAATTTTGTGAAGAGTCTGTCTTTGTGGAAGAAGAGGTTTTTGACATTACAACGGGACAAGTCTCGCATGCTATTGGTCAGTTGTCGAGTACGAACGATGTGGGGACATTCTGGTTGCTTAAACCCGGAAAGTATCGGGCATATGGAGTCTCTGAGTCAGTTTCAGCAGCTTCCATTGAACTTTTTACTCCTCGCGAGTCTTCCACTATTAGCATTAAGACCCCAATGCTTTCCAAAGTCAAAGTAGAGCCAGGTCTTGAGACCATCTATGAGCTTAGTGATGACTCGGACAGTGAAGACGTCCAGGGTTCACTGTTAGAACCAAAGTGCAGAGAGCAGAGGGCGCTATCTCTGCAAACTATACGCCAAAAGTCAACTTATCCTATCAGTCCGTCACGCTTCAGCGAGCCGTCAAAAACTCCACCAAGTTACTCAATCAGCGTAGTTCAGTCCTTAATGAAACTTAGTGCACGTAAGAGGTCAAAAAATGTCTTGTCCCGAATAGATTTCAATGCAATTAAATTAGAGCAGATAGAATTTCTTCCGCCTCAATACAATGGAGACATTGTTTTTGAATTTCCTCCGTTAGGAGTCCATGGCCAACAAACTGTAGCCAAGCAGCTTCGTGGCATGGACAAACGTTATGATGGCCATGCTTGGTCTCGCACCATCACGTCTAATATTCAAAACGAATTGAAACTTACATTCCGTACCTCTTCCTGTCTTGGCCACCTCCGTTGTGACAATGTCGACTGTGAGTATCTATCTCGAGACCATAGAACCGCCGATGTGAATGAGACTGAGTGGGATGGAATATCTGTCAAAGTATTTGAAGTTGGATCCAGTCCTCCTACCGGTTCTACACTAGTTTGCAAAACATGTAATGTCCCACCTACATGTATTGCAGTTTGCCCTACGAAGATATACTATGTGTTTGGAACACCACACATGAGAGAGCATGTGTGCATTTAGGATCTCACGACCATCCTGTCAAAACTGGTGATTACCGTGACTTCATTCAGCAGACAGAGAGCTTGATTGGTGAACAGGTGGAACGGACTCCATCAGCAACTCGTTCCGCCATTGTGCTTGAAACAGCGAAGGAAGTACTTGGCCCACTCCTTTTGGCTAGAGAAGGCGAGGAACGGAAGACCTTGGAGCTCCCGCAGTTGTTGCCACTCTTTGATCGGTGCAAGCATCTAACCTCTCCCAATCTTCGTAATTCTGTCTCTACTTTTAGGCATCTGCAACGATATGGAATCATGGACAGCATTACCAAGCTTCGGGGCTAGAGCACCTGGAATTTTGTTCAGGAGAACATGTTTCCGGGACAAGGATCAGACATGGACAAGGTCTTCGTCTTCAAGATGTCCGAGGTCGGGCCTGGCAGCGGAGTTGACTTGGTGAAGCGAATGCAGTCTGGGGGTGACCTTGAGAACGCATGGATAATGTTTGACCATGTCAAACGTGTTAGATCCTGGACTACCATGGCTTGCCACGTGTACGACTCCACTTATTGTCGGGTCATGACAATCGCAGTATGTGACATGCAATCGGAGGACGTTGCAGCCCAATCAGTAGTATGGAAGAATCTCAATGCTGTCATGGCGCGCCACGGTGTGCATCAAGTCAATTTCAAGGGATTCATGGCCGATAGCGCCCAGGCTAATTGGAACGCTGTTTGCCTAATCTACGGAAGTGGAGTCGCGAGTGAGAAAATGGTGGATAGAGAAAGGACTTGCCTTTTCCACTGGACACAGTCTCTGGAAAAACACACCAAGGCTGACATTCGCCAGGACCTCCAAGCTCAACACCGGGAACTCTGCCAGCAATACAAGAATGCCAAGTCTATGACAGAGGCCGATACTAAGTATCTTGCAATTCGAGCATGGTGGATGTCATCCGGGGCTGCATCTGAACAAGGCCTTCCTCGACTTTAGCTTTGGCTCGCCTTCTGGCACTTTCGTTACCGGCAGTGGGGTGGCTTCATGCAGCTAATAATTCCTCTACCTTCTTCTACCTTTTTTTTCATAATCTACTTCGCCTCCAAACATTATATAAGTACTCTGATAAGGCTAAATTGACACCATATTACAATTGCAGGATCTCTCTCAAGACGAACTTGCAGAAATGCCATCTTGTAACCTTGCAGAATCGATCCATAACAAGTGGAAACAGCAATCCGGCGATCGAGGGAGCGACCTGTACGTGGCGACCGTGGACGACTTTGTTCGCGGCTTCATGCAGTGCTTAGCATACTACCAATTCCTCAATGGAGAGCGCCCTGGTACTGGTCCGTCAAAGGAAGAACTAAAGCTCAGAAGTGCTCAGAGGTTATCGTCTCGAACTGGAAACTCGAAACCACTCCACGAAGCGTTCTTGAAGATGCCTGGCGCCGACGTGTTGTGCACCAGAACTCCTCACCTTGAAGGGGAAGAGGTATTTGTTTCTCTTAAACGAAAGCCGGATACCGCTTTTGGTTCTGAATATGAGTCTCACTTTCTGACAAGATTAGCATGTCAAGACCGCGCGTCCAATCTAGATCAGCACGCAATGACAACGACCACAACCTTCCACCAACTGATTCTCCTACACCTTCTGATCGGGAGGAGCCGAGCCTTGAACCACACCGACCTACTTATCAAATCGATTGCCACCACGTCACTGCTCTGGAGGAGACTGCATGCGACCCTTCCGAATGGCACATCGCACGCCTTGCGAAGACATCCGCCAAAGCGTGCTTTGCTCAACAAGCCATCACCAAGAAGAAGTGCGTCGCTCGGATTGTGCAAGACGGGAAGAACACTGTTGCTCCAACCTACACTGGCATGATGGACAACTACAAGAAGAACAGGAAGGAGTCTATGCAATTCTTCTTCTGCAATGACGACATTGAAAGATGCATGAAGGGCACTCGTCGAAAGTGGATGATGTCAAGACCTGAGGTTCCAGAGGTTTGGCCAATTAAGTTGGGGACTAACTTATCTCGCAAAGAGATCCTTTCCTTGGAGAATGCAGGCTTCAGACTACCCCAGCGGAAGGAGATGTCGCCAGCAAGGCTCTTTCAGGACCAATCATTATTTATGGACTTATCAACTTACACGACTCCAGCATATCCAGACGAATTTCCCACCCGCAGATCAGGGAAGAATATCCGGCGCAACAAGAAGGCACCGTCCACCAAGCATGCCAACAATTGTGCGTCGGCCCTATCTTTGAAAGGAATTGTGCGCAAGTTATGCATGCTTCCCGCCCGTGCCCTTGGATGCATTGTTTCATTGGATTCGGGCACACCTCCAAAGGTCCAGCAGTATTATTTGACAATTTCGCAGCTCTCTGCATGTACCTGCCCAAGTTTCAAGGAGATGGCGACAAAAGCAATTGGAAAGCGTGGTCAGTGGGCCAATTGTAAGCACCTCTATTATGTATTTACAATCATTTCTGGTTTGGATTCAGAGTCCGATACATTCATGCACGCAGCTAGTTTTAGCTTCAATGAAGTGAAGCGAGTTCTAGAGAGTGGATTGTTGAACCACCTACACTTGTAGATTTGACAGTTTCTAGAATGAAACCCTTGTAAGCAGCTCTTGATTTTATTATTCAGTAGTGAGACTAAAAGGGCCACTACCAGTTTTGCAGTATTACCTTTCTTCTGTTTTTCAGAGAATCAATCAAATTACTCCTCATAATCTTTACTACCTTAAATTCCTTACAATGCATCGCGCTAAATAAATCTAAAAGACAAGACATAGCCTTTCACAGAATCTGCCAGGATAGTTGCAGTTTTACTCATTTTACTAATTTATCCCATTTTTATTCATCTTGAAAACAAATTTTCAACGGTTACTGTGAATAAATGTTTCACGGTAATAGGTCTCAAATCTTACTATAAATAATTTAAAAAATGAAAATTTATGATTATTTAAATCTTCATTTAAGTCTGAACTATTTTTGCTCTTAAATATCCAAATCTTATAGCTCACCGCTCACCGCTCACACGATAGCCTCGTCCGCATCAAGATGCTTTCTAGAACTTCTGACGGTGCTTGTCGTGTGGAGGTTGATCTGCAATGTTGTAAGTTTTCAATCGAAGGTAAGTTGATTCAGGGATACAGACCCTTACGCATGAGTGAAATTTAGCTGCTTCTGACTTCAAGCAGGCGCACTTTAGCAGGTCCAGGGAAGAAGTTTCCAATGAAAAGCCAGGATGTGTTTGTGCTTCCGTGTTGGAAAGTTTCTCTATTGCCTGCAAATCGTGGCTTGTTGAACCGTCCATCTTAGTGCTCATCTTTTAGTGGAGAACAAAGGATCAGACTTGAGTAAGAAGGATTAGTCCAAGAAAAGGATCGGGACGTTTTGCAATCAAATTTGTGTACTAAAGCTGTGTACGTAGGTCATTTTGTCTGAGTCCTTGTGTAAATACTTCATAGAATCTCTTTGACGCCGGCGGAATTTGGAGCATAACTACCTTGAATTTTTGGCAAGTGAAGTAATCTTCAAAACTCAACTTTGACACGCATGTGCTTGATGTCAATTAGTGTAGATGACCCACATTATTTTGAATCCGCACTATGTAAGGTCGAAGAACCACGTTCCAACCAAATCTTTTGTCGGAAGATTCACTCAATTCCGACAGAAAATGTCAATCTTCCGACAGCAATCGTTGGCGATTTCTATCAGAAGTTCAACGCAGAAGGAAATCTGTTCAGTTCCATGCTCCTGGAAAGTTTCAAATATACGAGATGATCATTCGTTAAAGAGAAATCAATGCAACGATTCAGCGTCGATTTCTTCAAATCACAGCGAGTTCAAATGAATATCAACGCTCAAATGAGAAGTATCACAGACCGCAGCTTATGATCAATCTCCGACACGACAGATGGGAGATTCAACTCGCATTGTTCTTTGATGTCGGCCACAGGATCCTGATTAATCACTCGTGTGTGTTGCTTCATTTTTCTGATTCAGAAGCTTTTGCAGCTGTGGGAGACTTCGTCATGTGTTAACCCGTGAAGTACTGGGCCTTGTGCTTCACCACTTCAACATGAGATGTTATTAGAGTAATTAGAACATCCATTTACTATTTTCAACCGAAGGATCTTCAAGTCAACTACACTAATGATCACATTTAGTGTGTGTCACACTAACGTATTTATAAATTCAATAACTTCTTACTCTTGATGATTATTTTTACTATGATCACAACTATCTACACTATTCAAAGAGGTGGATCATTATAGACATAGTTGGTAAAAACATTCATCAAGAGTAAAAAGTTATAGCATTTATAAATCAATTAGTGTGACATACACTAAATGTGATCTTTAGTGTACTAAAAGAAGACACCCAATTTTTTTGGTAAAAGTTGATTGTGTGGGCTGGTAGATACATGCATTTAAAGATTGCAAAATTGTTTTTTGTCACTATGCCCGGAAAGGGCCTGCATACTTTAACTCAAGATGATGGCATATTTTTCCACTACACATTACATAAGCTCAACAAGTCTATGTTCTACCTTGTTTTAGGTCATTGCACGCCAAAAATCACAAGTAATAGAGGTGTATACACTAGGAAAAATGGACCTGCAACGACTAGGGTTATAGAAAGTGACCCTTTACTTAGGAAAGCAATTTTATATTTTAATTAGAGAAATAAAAGTTGGATCTAACATCCAAACGCTGAATAGAACTATCGTGACTTATTCTAACAAGAAGACAAAATATTTTTCAAAAAAAGTAAAGACCTTAATTTCTATGCGTTTTTTTAGTGAAAACAATGAAGGTTGCCAAGAACTTTTGTGCACTACTACCCACCTTTAAAAAGTGCAATTGTCAATTCTATAGTTGCACTATTCATCTCTATGGTACCCTACCCAGGTGCCAAAAGGAACATGCTTCATATGTTTGAAGCACCATAACATTTTCCCTTTTAGTCCAAACGAAAAAAAAAAAAACCCCCCATACAAGAAGTTATATTCAAAAATGGATTTTTAGGAACCTGCCCAAAATCGATTCGTACACCTCAGGTACAGATGGTCCTTTGGGGTTTAAGAGGGATCATGCAAATAAATTTACGCGTAGTTGTAGTATATGATTCTTTAATAGCTTCAAAATTTTGAGACATGAAATCTACTCCACCGAGCAGGAGAGATACATGCTAATGTAACACCAATCTCTAGCTGTGCTTATTGAACTCTAGCTCTCTGATACCTTGAACTTGTTTCAGAGTCGGAATGGATTCCGAGAATGAAGGCTATGGTCAAGTGACCTTAAACGGCGAACTTAAGCAAAATCGCCTACTTTGGGACCAGCCAAAAATAGTCAGAGAATATGACTATATGGGTAGTTAGTTTTCATGAATAAAGCAATTTTCAGCATGAAGAGAGCATTTTTATTGAATTTGTTACAAATGTTTAAAGTCCAAAGTTCATTTTCACCCAACCTTGTTCACTAGACTTTCTGAATTCCAAATAATAGAGAGTACAAAGTTGATTGTGATGTGACCTTAATGTGTTAATCCAACAGATATTGAATAGCTCTTGTGTTACATATAAAAGGTTTCTATTTGAAGGCCTGCGCCCACCATGACCTTAAATGGCTCATGCACAGAGTGAAGATATGATCACCATCCTAAAAAACTGCTTAGAAGGTTCCAAGCTAGGCCATTACAAGGATAGTCTACCGTGTCATCTAATGTACCCGGACCACTTAAGGTCACTCGACCATAGATGTGCCTAAGATGAATACTGGAGCGGCTCAGATATCTGCCAGTGAATTTTTATTTATTCTACTTAGTCATTTATGGCCATGTTAAATCATTTCTTTTGTAGAATAAAAGTTTGCTTGTACACGTGGTGTAAAGGGCTTGGGGCTGATTTGAATGTTTTTACCAGTGGCAAGCGATGATTTAAATCAAGTGCATGTTGAAAAGAAAGGAGAGGCCATGTTGTACAATGAGGGGCGATTTACACTATGGACCAAGAACTCGTCCCATGCACCTCTAAAATTTGTGATTGGCTCCATCAACTTGTCCCGGTATGACTTGGGTTTACACTACGAGGAAAAATGAAAAGTGACCAAAGGATTTGAGGTCTTGAAAAGGCCTATAAATAGGCTTAGTGGATAATGTTGAAGGGTCCCCCGGATTTTGCGGTGAGAGAGGCAAGAAAGGTTTTCTCATTACTTAACGAGGAGACCCTTCAACGTTGGGCGTGAAATGCCGTTTTATTATTCCTAATTTAAAATTTAAAATTTTAATTATTTTTCTATTTTTTTTGTTTTTGAGGGGGCCCAACGTTACTGTAGATACAATGGCGGCCACCCTTTTTGTCATTTTGGTTTGTATTTTTTCTTTGTTATTATAGGCAAACCTACCCTTTTTAGGCATTCGTTAAAGAAAAGAGCACGCTCACTTTTTAGTACATGGTCATTCCTCCCAGTCCAAGTTCGGTTTACACTTAGGGGCGGTTTACACTAAAGACCAAGAGCCAAGACCAAGGAAATTGGATTAATTTCATGGTCACACTTCATGGTCACACTTCCATGGTCACACTTCACAAAAATATAATTTTTAAAGCCCTTGGGCCTCTCACTAAGTGTAAACCGAACTTGGACCGGGAAGAATGACCATGTACTAAATGGTGGGCGCGCTGGACTTTTTAATGAATGCCTTAAAAAGCCAGTATGCCAATATTGCCTAAAATAACAAAGAAAATAAAACACGCCAGAAAGACAAAAAGGGTGGCCGCCATTGTATCTACATAACACTGTGCCCCTCCAAAAAGCAACCAAAAAGAAATAAAAATAAATCAATCAATTTAAAAATGATTAAACGGCATTTTGAGGCCCACAGTCTCCTCGTTTCAGCAACGAGAAAACCCATTTAGCCTCTCTCACCACAAAATCCGGGGGACCCTTCAACATTATCCATTAGGCCTATTTCTAGGCCTTTTGAGGACCTCAACTCCTTTGGTCACTTTTCTTTTTTCCTCGTAGTGTAAACCCAAGTCATCCCAGGACGAGTTGATGGAGCCAATCACAGATTATAGAGGTGCATGGGACGAGTTCCTGGTCCGTAGTGTCAACTGCCCCTTAATGAGAGGCCCAAGGGCTCCAAAAATTACATCTTTTTGAACTGTGACCATGAAGTGTGACCATGGAATTAATCCATTTTCCTTGGTCATGGCTCTTGGCATGTAGCGTAAAACGCCCCTGAATCTCAATCGCCTTTTGTCTCTTTGAATTGATTATAAAAAATGAAAGTTGTTTAGGACTGATGAGAACAGAGGTCAACACTCTTGGTATTTCTAAAGGCAATGCTATGATATTCAATCCGACACAAACTAATATAGTATATATTTCAATAGAATAATACTCATCACAGCTTATTCACAACTCTGTCACTCATCACCATCGCGTGCAATCCTAGCCATCTGAGAGACTATCACTGAGGCTCTCGCCAAAAAACACTGAAATTGGTCACTTCTCCACAAACAAACGGACGGTGACGATTGAATCTAGGTGACGGAGATGGTCACCATCATGTACAACTAGATAAGAATTGGCTGAAACGAATGGATGAGAGGCCAATTTAGCGCTGCGGCCGTAAGGCGCGCACCTTCTGAAAGGCGGGGCGCTGGGAGATGGTGCTCCACCACGCGCTCACATGCGGGCGAGACGTGATGAGCTCGGCCAAGCCCCAAGCACGCACTAGTACCTCGGTATAGGGCAGGTGGCTGAGATCCGCCAGGCTGAAGAACTCGCCCGCCAGGAACTTGCTCTTCGCCAAATGCGCCTCGTACACATCCAGCACCTTCTCCAGCTTCGCCGCCTCCGCCGCCACCACCTCCTCGTTCGTCACCCCGCCGTAATATATGGGCTTCAACTTCTCCGACACGATCGACGACAACGGCGGGTGGAAGTTCTGCGACTCCACCTCCAGCCATTGCGACACCAGCGCCTTGTCCTTCACGCTGTGGCCCAGCAACGGCGTGCCCTGCCCCGCGAACTTCTCGCTCAGGTACCGTATTATGGCGCGCGTCTCTGCACGTGCACAGTCATGGGTTATTTTTAAAACGAGCGCTGGAATTTCTAACGCAATGATGCCAAACACATGCGAACGATGAGACGACAGCGCTCACCGAATATGGTGATGTCCCCGTCCTGGAGCACCGGAATCTGTCCGAAGGGCTGCACATCATCAAGACAAAGCATCCTGAGGTCGGAACCCCAAAATCACGGACACTGATAAGGGCCGCGCGCTAAATGAAATGAAGGATTCAGTCGTTCGTCATTGCCCAGGTCAACAGGAGGAGTCCATGGCAATAACCAGGTGACACTCCGGCGATACCGGCCTGATACTGCGGCAGTAGCGGACCGAATACCAACGTTGGAAACCTGTCGGCGCAGTTGATCAAGCTGTACCTGGAGCTTCAAGTAGTCGGGGCTCTTTTGCTCGCCCTTGTGAATATCCACGGAAACCACCTTGTAATCCTCCACGTCGAGCTCCTCCAGAGCGATGAGGACGCGCTCCGTGCAGGTGAAAAGTGCGCCGTGCACAATGAGCGTCATGGTGCTAACTATCCAAACTTGGCTGAAACAGGCCGAAATGCGACATACACTAGATGACGCTTGTAAGAAACTGATAGTCAGAGGCGGCTTTTATGAAGTCCTAGCCCCAGACCCCAGATGTAGACTGAAAGTCCGGACTACTCGGGAGAGTGTGAAATTGCACGAGGGTAGGGCGGCGATGATAGTTCTCGCGATGCTTCATCGGATACATGCAGTGGACAATCTTGTATAGTGGACGTAAATAATGCGAGATTTTTTGTCAAGCATGCACCAGCCGTACGATTCCGTTGCCAAGCACGCCTCACTCATGAGGAAGTTACATGGTTGGAACTTTGGCGGTATTTCATAAACTCTGGCAACTAGGAAATCTCTGAAATCTATGCATGGTGGACATGGTTGTCCGCCACTGCATGTGAAATGCTACCAAACTTCCCAATAACACTGAATTGACCCAGGCAGACTTGATTGGAGCAGATGACGAGTTGACTGGAGTCTTGCTTCTGGACTCATGTGAATGAACATCTTGGTTTAACTGCTCGTGCTGCCATTGTTCAAGCGAGCGGAAGTCAGGCGCGGGTGGTTTCCGGTGTTTCTTCACGGCACATGCCTTGCCAGGTTGCTCGGTCTGCCTCTTACGGAAGATGAGGTGGAAATGTGCCGAGGGACCCTGTTTAGAGTATAATCTGCCTTCACTCCCACTCCGCCGATTCGTGTCTGCTCTCTCTCATATGCATGAAACTAGTGGAGCAAACTTGCAGGGGAGTACGTTGAAATTTAGCGAGTTTGCGGGTTTCCTTGCAACTCCAACCCTTGGCAGCGAGTACAGATACTTCGAATCCAGAGTTTGAGGACAAGAACTGCTGAGCAAGTGACAGAGGCTGGGATTCCTTGTGAAAAGTTTTGTAGTTTCGTGTTTTTTGAGCTGGCAGTCGTGTTTTGACTATCGGGACCAGACATGGTGAGGAAGAGATGTGGCATCAAGATGCTTTCTAGAACTTCTGACGGTGCTTGTCGTGTGGAGGTTGATCTGCAATGTTGTAAGTTTACATTCGAAGGTAAGTTGATTCAGGGATATAGACCCTTACGCATGAGTGAAATTTAGCTGCTTCTGACTTCAAGCAGGCGCACTTTAGCAGGTCCAGGGAAGAAGTTTCCAATGAAAAGCCAGGATGCGTTTGTGCTTCCGTGTTGGAAAGTTTCTCTATTGCCTGCAAATCGTTACTTGTCGAACCGTTCATCTTCGTTCTCATCTTTTAGTGGAGAACAAAGGATCAGACTTGAGTAAGAAGGATTAGTCCGAGAAAAGGATCGGGACGTTTTGCAATCAAATTTGTGTACTAAAGCTGTGTACGTAGGTCTTTCTGTCTGAGTCCTTGTGTAAATACTTCATAGAATCTCTTTGACGCCGGCGGAATTTGGAGCATAACTACCTTGAATTTTTGGCAAGTGAAGTAATCTTCAAAACTCAACTTTGACACGCATGTGCTTGATGTCAATTAGTGTAGATGACCCATATGATTTTGAATCCGCACTATGTAAGGTCGAAGAACCACGTTCCAACCAAAACTTTTGTCGGAAGTTCCACTTAATTCCGACAGAAAATGTCAATCTTCCGACAGCAATCGTTGGCGATTTCTATCAGAAGTTTAACGCAGAAGGAAATCTGTTCAGTTCCATGCTCCTGGAAAGTTTCAAATATACGAGATGATCATTCGTTAAAGAGAAATCAATGCAACGATTCAGCGTCGATTTCTTCAAATCACAGCGAGTTCAAATGAATATCAACGCTCAAATGAGAAGTATCACAGACCGCAGCTTATGATCAATCTCCGACACGACAGATGGGAGATTCAACTCGCATTGTTCTTTGATGTCGGCCACAGGATCCTGATTCCTCTCTCGGGTGTGTTGCTTCACTTTTCTGATTCAGTGGCTTTGGCAGCTGTGGGAGACTTCATCATGTGTTAACCCCTGAAGGACCGGGCCTTGTGCTTCACCAAAACCACCCCAAAACTGACACTTTGACATGGTTATTATTAGACTAATTAAAATAACCATTAGGAACTTCAAGTCAACTACTAAAAGAAGACACCCAATTTATTTTGTAGGTGTTGACCGTGCAGATTGTAAGGTACATGCATTTAGAGAGTGCAATATTTTTCTTGTCAATGTGCTCGGAGAGGGCGAGCATACTTTGACTCAGGATGATGGCATATTTTTCCACTACACATTGCATATTAAGCTCAATGGATCTATGTTCTACCTTGTTTTAGGTCATTGCACGCCAAAAATCACAAGTAACGGAGGTGTCTTCAGTAGTAAAAATGAACCTGCAACGACTAGGGGTATAGAAAGTGACCCTTTACTTGGGATAGCAGTTTCATTTTTTAATTAGAGAAATAATTGTTGGATCTAAAATCCAAACGGTGAATAGAATTATCATGACTTATTCTAACAAGAGGAAAGAATATTTTTCAAAAAAAAGTAAAGTCCTCAATTTCTATGTGTTTTTTTAAGTGAAAACAATGAAGGTTGCCAAGAGGTTCCTTCACTACTACTTGCCTTTAAAAAGTGCAATTATCAATTCTACAATAGCACTATTCATCACTTTAGTACCCTACCTAGCTGCCAAAAGGAACATGCTTCTCATGTTTGAAGCACCATAACTTTTTCCCTTTAAGTCCCAATTTTTTTTTTTAAAAACCCATATCTCTATTCACACTAAAACTTTCAATAATGGATTTTTAGGAACCTACCCAAAATTGACTTGTACCCTGCAGGCACAGATAGACCTTCAGGGGTTAAGTGGGATCATGCAAATAAATTTACGCGTGGTTGTAGTATATGATTCTTTAATAGCTTCAAAAGTTTGAGACATGAGAGTCTACTCCACCGAGCTGGAGAGATACATGCTAATGTAACACCAATCTCTAGCTGTGCTTATTGAACTCTAGCTCTCTGATACCTTGAACTCGTTTCAGAGTCGGAATGGATTCCGAGAATGAAGGCTAGTTGTGCCTAAGATGAATACTGGAGCGGCTCGATATCTCCGAAGGAGTGGTGAATTTTTATTTATTCTACTCAGTCATTTATGGCCATGTTCAATCATTTCTTCTGTTGAATAAAAGTTTGCCTGTAATCGTGGTGTAAAGGGCTTGGGGCTGATTTGAATGTTTTTACCAGTGGCAAGCGATGATTTAACCGCTAAGGTACCGTGAGAGTTTTACACCAAAAACACTTCAAAATTGTTGGATTCTAGTCCAATGGACAAAGAAGGAAACAAAAACTTTGATTTCTAGTTGTGACGGTAGGATCTCAATTAAGACTCATTAAGTAGTATACTCACAAAATTTCATAAACTTTGACCACACAGATTGAAAGATTATAGTGTTTGAAGTCAGCAAATGGTTCATATTCTTCCCTACATTCAGTGGATCAGCAGACTTTGGCTTCACTTGGTGTCAAATTTTTGCACTACACAAGGTCTAAATCTATTACCATCTTGTTAAGCATGATGTTAGTTCCTTAAACACCAATTTTTAGAGTTAGAGGACAAGTGTAGCATATTTTAAACAATTGTTCAAAATTTGTTAATTCACACTTTAATTTTTTGTGAACTTAATATGTTTTAGATTGATAATCCGAATGGTTAACATGAAGGGTTTCACCACATAATGTTGTGAAAAAAATAAAAAGTGAAAAATATAAAGATATCTAGAATTTATGTGGAAAAGAAGAAGTATTTTTGGTACCTTGCCCAACAATGAGTGACAATGTGTGAAAATGTTTGACTTGGGTTGGTATGCTATTTTTCACTAAGGACAAGAGACTTTTTTTGACAATATGAAAGGAAACAATATTACTTGCGAATATTGAAAATTTCACATTCAATAGAGTGTCCTAGCAAAAGTTTTTGGAGGTGCCCACTCTCCCCATTTGAAATTCAAAACCCTATAACTTTTGTCAAATGTCTTATTTAGGAAAAAATTGTTTTCCCACAAGGGTCTTGGTAATGCCTTTTTATATTGAAATTTACAAAGAAGAATGATGGAAATTGACACCATAGGAACCAAACCGAACTTTCAAAAAGCCCATTTTTGACACTTGGTCCTTTAGGGGTTAAATCAAGTGTCTATTGAAAAGAATGGAGAGGTCACGTTGTACAATAAATCTCAATCACCTTTTGTCTTTTTGAATTGATTATAAAAAATGAAAGTTGTTTAGGACCGATGAGAACAGAGTACAACACTCTTGGTATCTCTACGGGTAATACTATGATATTCAATTCGACACAAACTAATATGGTATATATATCTCTTATTATAATAGAATCTTGGATGAAGAACATGTTGGATGTAAAACGATCCCTTTGGATGAACGATCCTTTTGGATGAAAAAAATGCTTTTGGATGAAAAGCTAAATGTTAGGGTTTTGGATAAAATGAAAAGCTAAAAGCTAAAAGTTAGGCTTTTGGATAAAATGAAAAAGCTAAAAGTTAGGGTTTTGAATAAAATGAAAAACTAAAAGCTAAAAGTTAGGATTTTGGATAAAAAGACGGGGTAGGGACGGGGACGGGGGACGGGGACGGGGGACGGGGGACAAGGGGACAAGGACGGGGGGATGATGGATTGGAGGGAAAGGGCTAGGGGATGGGGAGGTGGGGGACTCAACACAAAAAAATGTTGTATCCGGAGGACACGGGTAACACTCTAGTCTCTTATTATAAAAGAATCTTGGATGAAATGAGCGCGCGGAATGGATGAACGCGTAGATGATAAATGAGCTTTGTGGATGAAAACATAACTTTTGGATGAAAAGCTAGAAGTTAGGGTTTTAGATAAAATGAAAAGCTAAAAGCTAAAAGTTAGGGTTTTGGATAAAATGAAATAGCTAAAAGCTAAAAGTTAGGGTTTTGGATAAAAGGACGTGGCGGGGACGGGGGACGGGGACGGGGACGGGGACGGGGACGGGGGACGGGTGACAAGGATGGGGGGGACGGGAGGGAAAGGGATAGGGGACGGGGAGGTGGGGACTCAACACAAAAAAATGTTGGGGACGGGCGACAAGGGGACAAGGACGGGGGACGGGGGATGGGAGGGAAAGGGCTAGGGGACGGGCGACAAGGGAACAAGGGGATAAGGACAGGGGGATGGGGACGGGAGACGGGAGGGAAAGGGCTAGGGGAAGGGGAGGTGGGGACACAATACAAAAAAATGTTGTGTCCAGAGGACACGGCCTCACGGGTAACACTCTAGTCTATACCTATAAAAGAATTCAGGATGACAAATACGTCAAATGGATGAATGTGTCGGATGTAAAACACATCGAGCTTGGATGAAAAAGTGATGCGAAAGTTAAAAGTTGAAAGCTAAAAACTAAATAAAAGCTAAAAGTTAGGATTTTGGATAAAAGGACGGGACAGGGGACAAGGGGACAAGGACGGGGCGACAATGGATTAGAGGGAAAGCGCTCGGGGACGGGGAGGTGGGGATTGAACACAAAAAAATGTTGTGTTCGGAGGACACGGGTAACAATCTAGTTTGATAGAAAAATATTCATCACACCTGATTCACAACTGTCACTCATCACCATCATGCAATCCTAGCCATCACTTCTCCACAAACAAACGGACGGGGACGATTGAATCTAGGTGACCGAGATGGTCACCATCATGCAATCCTAGCCATCACTTCTCCACAAACAAACGGACGGTGACGATTGAATCTAGGTGACCGAGATGGTCACCATCATGCAATCCTAGCCATCACTTCTCCACAAACAAACGGACGGTGACGATTGAATCTAGGTGACCGAGATGGTCACCATCATGCAATCCTAGCCATCACTTCTCCACAAACAAATGGACGGTGACGATTGAATCTAGGTGACCGAGATGGTCACCATCATGTACAACTAGATAAGAATTGGCTGAAATGAATGGATGAGAGGCCAATTTAGCGCTGCGGCCGTAAGGCGAGGACCTTCTGAAAGGCGGGGCGCTGGGAGATGGTGCTCCACCACGCGCTCACATGCGGGCGAGACGTTATGAGCTCGGCCATGCCCCCGGCATGCATCAGCCAGTTGGTGTAGGGCAGCAGGTGGCTGAGATCCGCCAGGCTGAAGAACTCGCCCGCCAGGAACTTGCTCTTCGCCAAATGCGCCTCGTACACATCCAGCACCTTCTCCAGCTTCGCCGTCTCCGCCGCCACCACCTCCTCGTTCGTCACCCCGCCGTAATATATGGGCTTCAACTTCTCCGACACGATCGACGACAACGGCGGGTGGTAGTTCTGCGACTCCACCTCCAACCATTGCGACACCAGCGCCTTGTCCTTCACGCTGTGCCCCAGCAGCGGCGTCCCCTGCCCCGCGAACTTCTCGCTCAGGTACCGTATTATGGCGCGCGAATCTGCACGTGCACAACCATTCGTTATCAACAAAGAACGAGCGCTGGATTCTCTAACGCAATGCCAAACACATGCGAACAATGACACGGCAGCGCTCACCGAATATGGTGATGTCCCCGTCCTGGAGCACCGGAATCTGTCCGAAGGGCTGCACATCATCAAGACAAAGCATCCTTAGGTCGTCAACTCCAAAATTACCGACACTGATAAGGGCCGCGCGCTAAATGAAATGAAAGATTCAGTCGTTCGTCATTGCCTAGGTCAACAGGAGGAGTCCATGGCAATAACCAGGTGACACTCCGGCGATACCGGCCTGATCCTGCGGCAGTCGTGGACAAAAAACCAACGTTGGAAACCTCTCGGTGCTATTGATCGAGCTGTACCTGGAGCTTCAAGAATTCGGGACTCTTTTGCTCGCCCTTGCGATGATCCACGGACACCACCTTGTAATCCTCCACGTTGAGCTCCTCCAGAGCGATGAGGACGCGCTCCATGGAGGTGAAAGGACCGCCGTACACAATGAGTGTCATGGTGCTAACTATCCAAACTTGGCTGAAACAGGCGGAAATGCGAGATACACTAGATGACGCTGGCAAGGAACTTATGATCAGAGGCGGCTTTTATAAAGTCCTAGCCCCAGACCCCAGATGTAGACTGAGTGAGGACTACTTGGGAGTGTGAACTTGCACGAGGATAACGCCTGATGGGGCAGCCCATTACTTTTCTTTTTAACCCTTAAACACCGAAGCAGCCAGAAATTGGCTTCTTGGATGACATTGTTGGATGATAATCTACGTAAACAACTGTTTTCATTGTCTCTTTTTTTAAGGAGAGTTTCTTGTGTGTACAAGCATTAGATGATGATGAAACTGGCCTCATTGAGGTAATCAGGTTTTATCTAAGAAAGAAAATGCTTGTGACACAGTCTCAATATAGTGAAATTGAGAAACTTCTAGCTTTAGCTCTAGATCTGTATTCAAGCCATCAAAATGATATTTTTTAAATTTGAGTCCAACTAAGGAAATGAAGCTAATGGTGTCTAGTTTCCATACCATTTTGAAAATTAACAAAATACGTAAAATTCAATAAGTTATTGCAATTTGAACTCGGAACTATAACCGTGGTTCTAATTTTAGCCAAACACGGAACTTTCAATTACACCACAAGTTTTGGCACAATAATGTTCACCTTTGGTGAAACTTTCAGAATGTTTTAGCATAATTTGTATTTTATATGAAGTTTCTTCACTTTTTCTTCAGAAAATCACAATAAATTCAAATTTCCACAAAAAAATCCGTGATTTTTGTAACACAATTGAGACATATGATCTCATCTCTGAAAAAAAAATTTAAAAATTCACTTATATTTGATGAGAAACTAGAGCATACAATTGATTGAAAATTTAGATTGATGCCACGGTCATAGGCTCTGTCGTTTAAGGGTTAAGCTGCCCACGCAAAATCTCGTGAGGAATTTGGAATGCCCGGTTCTCGCAAATATTATGGGATGGAAGGTTTGCCGGATTGAATGGGCGTAAATGAGGACTAGGCGTTATGTCAAGCATGCACCAGATGTACGATGTTGTTGTCAATTAAATGTACATTAAATAGTCATAAAATATACATTAAACATTCAATAAAATATTCATTAAATATGCAAATATACATTAAATATTCATTAAATATTCATTAAATATTCTCTTAAGATTCATTAAATATATAAATATACATTAAACATATATTCAATATTCATGAGATATTCATTAATTATTCATTAAACATTTTCTAAATATTCAATAAGTATGCATCAAATTTTTGTGCTAGGGTAGGCGGTCAATTGGGGCTAATACAAATTGTCAACCTTTTTACAAGTAGTGTACTAGAGTAGGTGGATGATTGGGGGTTATCATAAATGACAATGGCAACTAACACTAATTGCCAACTTGTTAACAAATAGTATACTAGGATAAGTACACTATTTGTACCACTACACTACATGTCATCTTTAGTGTAGTTGTACGCACAAGAAACTCTTTAACCCCGAAAGGACCAAAGTCTCCTCGGGGGACATTTTGAGTTTGGGTAAGGTACCACGATCTCAATCCTAGGCATTCTTTTTTGAGATTTTTATTGAATGGACAACTTTTGATTAGCTTTGCGTAGATACAAATTTCGTAGAATTTCCACTTACGGTTCAAAAGTTACAATATATTTTCACTTACATATACAAATAGTGCAGCAGTTTAGTGTGACATATCACAAATATTGTCACTAGACTTTAATAACTTCTAAATTCAATAGAAATTCGAGTTTTTGCCCATTTAAAAGAAAGAAAATGTCCTCTTGGAAAGGAAATTGAGATCTTTGCATCTACCGTACGGATTTGTGAATTTCAAAAACATTAGAAGGATATGATATATGCAAAATATAAAGTGTATTGTTAATTCTCAACACATAGCTGCATTGCAAAAAAATTTAGGACATCTTCTACACCTCTTCTACTTCTAAAATTTGGTGCACATGTGCCTAATATGATCCTTTTTCAAGTTGACACTATGAATTCACGGCCCGTAGTGCAAAACGTTGCCATAGAAGGTGGTCGAAGTTTGTTGAAGGTGTTTAGTATGACCTTAAAAAGAGATTATGTCTCACTTTAAAGGCTGATATCTTTCAATCCGTGCGGTCAAACTTACCAAAATTTTCACCACACACTTTCATGCAACTCTAGATCAAGATCGTATAGTTAAAGTTTCAGAGTAACATTTTGTATCATTTCGTGTTGAATGTGCTGAAAATGGCAATTTTGGAGTGATTTGAGGGGAAATTGTCTTGGTCCTTTAGGGATTAAACTATGCGTAATCCAAGGACAAAATAAAATTGCGGCAATTGAACTGTAGGGGGTTTGTTGTACCGTCCAACTTCACAAGTGGCCAACCCTTATCACAAAGGGTGGGATGGAAATGGGAGCGTACCTTTGTCCACCTTCCCCACGTGCCTCTCAATGCCCCCTTCCCCAATATTGACCTCCGCCTGATACTTTACGCTTCATGTGTGTGTGTGCATGTTTACCCTAAAACTCTACACTCTTACACATCCTAAGCCCTAAAGCCATAAATCCCTAATCTTAATTCCACGAAGTCCTAAATTCCTGAACCGTTGGACTTAAATCCTCTTACATACACTCACTTCTGGAGACTCTAAGTATTGGAGCAAGGAGTATCGAGTGGTAGAGGCTTGCCTTCTTTTCAATCTTGCACTTAGAAGCGAGGGTGGCCAATCAGGCAACGTGTTCCAATCCACTCCGTGATTAGGCAACGACTAGTGTTGTTCATAGGAACTCTGTGTCATAGTCAATGTTTTCTGGACATTGATTTGTATATGTAAAAAACTCTATATCTATTAATCTTTTGTATATAATATGTTGACTTTCGTACCAATCATTTTTCTTTCTAGAGCTCAGCCCTCTTGGATTCTTGTGAGTACCGGCCGATTCCAATGGAGCTCTTACAACAATGTCTTCATCATTAATAGGTACCTCTACACAACTATCGTCCAATCCATCTAACTCCTCATCATCTCCACATACTTCATCCTCATCACCATAAGCATTAAGCGCATATTTTTCCACTGTTGAATTAATGTTGCGCACTTCTTTATCGACCGTACCATCCACCATTGTAGTTACAACTTTTTTGACCTTCCTTCTTTTTTAATTGTTGGTGATCCCATCCTCATTGATTCCACGTGTGCCCATGACACTTAGTGAAGATGAGGAAGTTCCTTTGGTATACTCCGAACAAAATAGACAAACAATCTTTGGGCCTAAAGTTGACCGCTTTACACCACACTTCTATGGCGAAGGTCCACCTTGCCAAACCGTTCCAGAAGATGTGGCTGGAGCCCTTGAATTCAATGCCAGAGTAATTGTCTTCCGTGAATCATGTCTAGGAGGTACACCTTCAATATGTCTACGAAGTCTTTCGTGAATCATGTCTAGGACCTCAATATCATCATCTACACGATCGTATCCAATGATTTCATCATCTTGCAAATCATTAATCACATGGTCGGTCCCCAAAAGTGGCTCCTCCTCAAAATCCAACCAATCAAAAATCCCATTACCCGCAGGAATCGCAAAATCTTCATTTGATTGGTTTTGGGGTTCTTCATCCGATCTAACGCCACTTCCATTTTCCATGTCAAACTCCTAGCCCGAGTCATCCGCATTGTCATCTCCAACATCATCACATCATTGCGTGCATCGCCATCACCAACATCATCTCCATCGGCCTAACCATCATCACCACCATCATCATTGTTTTCTTCGATATGCACTAGTCCAACATCTGGATCCAAGTCTTCCAAAAATGGATGGTTGTTGTACCATGTAACCAGATCCGCTCCACGTCGCTCTCGAAGGAGCTTACTATTGGTGTAAATGTACACCAAGTCTTTTGTCTTCTTTATGCCCAATCAATTGCGAACCTTGCTGTGAACAAACAAATACATGCTCCAATTCCGCTCACACAATGATGTCCAGCATGTTATTGAAAGAATGCACTTGGCTATCACAAGCAGCGCATCGCCCCGAATCCTTAGCCACCACTAATGAGGTAGCATCCGTGTTTCTCAAATGTTTGGAGCCTCTAGAGGGCCGTAAGGACCGGAACACTCCTCAAAGTGCGGTGGATAGTCCATCACAATGTTGTGGTTCACTCCGAGCGGCCTACTTAAATGCCATAGCACTCTATTGCGTGCATACTTTGTTGCTCCACTCCTTTGAAGATCCCCGTAGTCTATCAAATACGGGTTCAACAAAGCACCTCCGTAGTGATGATTAGTCAACATCATCTTCCATCTCCGTATAAATTGCTTCTCGAATCGGGTTGCAATAATAGGGTCAAGTGAGAATGTTGCATTTTGTAGACCAAACACATGCTTTCTCAGATTATTCATGACCAACCATGCCCTCTCATAGCCAGAGTTTGTCCATCGAAGGTCCTCAAAGTCACAATAGCTTGCTACACGAGATGCACAAAGTTCTCACAACGCACCCAAAACCTCTCGTCAAAAATAGAATTCCTGACCAAACATGCCAATGCATGAGAAAGAAGCCCGTTCTGGCGGTTGGATAAACAATTCACGTACTCCTCCCACTTCTCATGGACTACCACTTGTAGAAGTGTCACTTTTACCTTAAGCAGTCGGCTAATCATCATGAATTGGCAACTAAATCTTGTCTCTACATGCAAAATTAGAGACAATTTTGGGCTGAACCGACAAATCAAAGCCAAGGTCATGTGACAATTCTTTATATAAACACATATACGTTTGGCCATGAGAATCAATTGCTTGAAGGTTGGTTCCTTGCCCCAAACTTCCAAGAGGAAGTCAATGATGTGAGCTACACAACCTTGCTTGTAATGAGTGGATAATCCTCTACCACCTTGTCCATTGCTCCCAACATTGCACTGGCATTGTCAAAGCAAATTTGCACCACGTTATGCGGTCCCACAGCTTCAATGTACTCCTTCAATTTCCCAACTATATATCCTTTGTCTTTCTTGTTCCCTATTGTATCATTGGAACCAAGGAATATACCTCCAACACGACACACGAGCATGACATTCATCAACCTGATGAACAACGTTGTCCCATCCATTTGAGCAAATAGTTGCCCAATACAGGCTAATACAAACCTTTGTTTTCTCTTCAATTTGCATCTCGATGCTTCCTCGTTGGCTCAATATGCTTGGTTTGCATTGCATTATACAATGGTGGATGGTAGTCAAAACCCGCTCTCAAGGTTGCTTCTACTACTGCAATGAAGGTTGGATGTCTAACCACATTAAATGGCGCATCGGCTTCATAGAAGAAGGTTGCCCATTTCTCATCTAGTTCATGTCGCTTCCCAATTTGATAAGCCTCTATCATGCCTTGTTGCCGCATAGTTCTTGGAGTACAATAGTCACCTTTGCTGCGGATTGTGGTTGATTTAGATCGTTCCATGTGGGAATTTTCTCCTCATCTGTGGGACCGACACTTCTACAAATTGCCCATCATGCATAGATTGACTAGAACATTGTGCAGAGGTGGCTGCAGATGAAGTAGCATTTGAACCACAAATTAAATCTGCATGCGTCATTCTTTTGGGTGTTACACCACCACAATTAGCAAAGCATCTGATAATCGATTTTAGGGCCTTCGGACAATGACATTTGTTTGAGCCTAAACCATATCCATAGTGCTTAAAAGCTCTTTTTTGTTTGTAACGAAAAGTCTCCTTGCACCACACACATTTAACATGGTCTTTGTCTACAAATGTCCACCATGGAGCCCACTCCATTGTCGGTTGTTGATGTTGGGGGCTATGCTTCATACCACTGTACAAGTGTAGTAATCCCTAATCTGCAAGTGTTAGTAGGTCACGTATATCATAGAAATATTATTTCCTTTCATATTGTCCAAAAAATCTTGTGTCTTTAGAGAAAAATAGCGTATTAATCCAACATAGCGTACTAATCAAACATTTTCATACATTGTTGCATATTGTCGAGCAAGGTACCAAATGGCAAAAAATCTTTTTCATTTCCAAATAAAACTTAGAGATCGTAGTATATTTTACTTTATATTTTCTCCACGGCGTAAATTTTTTTTGACTATTTGGATTCTCATTCTAAAACATATTAACTTCACAAAAAAATAAAATGTGAATTGCCAATTTTTGAACCTCCACTCCTTACACGATAGTTTTGAATATACTACATCCTTTGTTTACCTCTAAAAATTGGTGTACTAGGAACTAATGTCATGCTTAACATGGTAGTAACAAATCTAGACCTTGTGTAGTGCAAAAATTAGTCATTAAGTGAAGCCAAAGTCTGTCGATCCACTAAACAGAGCACGCAGGGAAGAAGATGAGCCCTTTTTTGAACTTCAAACATTATAATCTTTCAATCCGTGTGGTCAAAGTTGATGAAATTTTGTGAGTATGTTAATTAATATGTCTTGATTTAGATCCTATGGTATAAAACAAAAAAAAGTTTTGGTTTTCTGCCTTACTCATTGCACTAAAACGGCCAATTTGGAAGTGTTTAAAGTTTGTAAATGGCTTGGTAATTTGCGGATTAAAATTGATTTGTATTGAACTTGCAAACGTAAAAACAAGGCCATGTAGGCAATCAAAATGTTAATTAAACATTGTCTAATGCTCAAAACATATGTCTATAACTATGGCACTAAATTGTATATCTAAAACAACTATTAGGGACGTGGAAGTTGTAAGAGAGATCCATCAGATCCTCTACAACTCTTGCAAGTGATGACCTCTTTGTGGCGTCTTTGTGAACAAGGGCATCTAACTTCACTGAGAATGCAATTGCACCCATTGTATCTTTGAAGAGTTCTTTACAATCCTTGTCCTTCTAAATCATCTACACCAAAAATCCACCCAAAAATGCATTAGATTCCCTTGTACATGGATGCGTTCTCTTCATGCGCTCCAAATTGGACCATACACAAAAAAACAACTCAGGGGCCACCCCTTGCTTGACATTCCTCATTTCTTTGCAATCACTTTCATTTTGAAAACCATAAAATAAGGCCTTATTCTCCACAATTTGGCTTGCCATCCCCAATCACACACTCCTATATATACATTCTCCACTTGATGTGGTGGAAAGTGGAGTAGAATAATCGATGGCGTTAAATTATTGTGGATGTTTTTTGCCTTATGGACTGAGTGCATAAAATATATTAGAGACCAAACCAAAATTGCTCGATTCTTTCGAAAGGCAACAATTCTTTCACACTCTTCCATGGTAATATTTTCCAATTTTAAAACTATAGTGTAGCTTGCTTTCTCTGACGCCTTGCTATTCAATTGGAGGAATTTGCAAAGGCAATCCCCATTCCACCACAATGTCTAGGCTTCCATGCTATCCGAATGGATAGCCCAAAATTTAATCACTCCCGGAAGCTAATCATGGCAAATAAGAGCCTTGATTAATTGTTGCTCATGCTTAGTCTGGTGGGCATGGTCTTAGTGGTGGAACAAATAGAGACTTTATCCACGCCAGCCCCTTCGAGGACCGGCGTTATTATTCTTCTGCTCATGCTGTTCACGTTCAATTTTAGCCTTTAAAAGCTTCCCCACTTATTCTATGTGGATTGGAATACCTGGCATATTTGCAATACACACTTTTCGCACCTTGTTGTATCCGTCCTGAGCATCAAAGCCAGATAATGGCACAACTTTGCTTTCTCTCAAATCCATACCACTCTAGAGTGCATGCATTTTTCATTCCAAGGCATCATTTTTGTTTTGTTCTATAGAAACTTTCCACATATTGATTGAACCCATTTAAGATTCTCGAGAAATTGTTTCTCTACACTGCTCCAATCTTTGCCCTTGGGTTTTTTAACCACGCATTTGAACACATGTGTGATGTTTGTTGTACAGTACCCTCACACAAGTATACGTACTTTTTTAATTTTGTACGTTTCCACACTACACTGCTGCCAACTTTGGCACCCTCCTGAGGATTGAAAATTTGTCAATTTACCATGAAATTTTTGGCACAAAATCACCTTTAAGTTGACAACATGTGCGCCAGATTTCAAGGCTAGAAGATGAATACAAAAAAATAAATTCAAAATCTACCAAGATGTGTAGTTGTCAGCCATTCACAGCTAACCAACTTTGACACCCTCCCAAGGATTGAAAGAATTTTTTTTGCCCATGGAATTTTTAGCATGAAACCACCTCTATGTTTATAATAAGTGTGCCAAATTCCAAGGCCACATGATGAATAGAAAAATGTATATTCAAAATTGTTTCTTGTAGCTACATACTTTGGTAGATTTTGAAGATGGTTTTTTTTATTCATCTTCTACCCTTGAATTTTGTCACACATGTTATTGACATGAAGGTGATCTTGTGCCAAAAATTTCATGGTCAATTAACAATTTTTCCGACCTAGGGAGGGTGCCAAAGTTGACAATAGTGAAATGGTTTCGCTGATTGTTTCTCACAACTACACATGTTGGTAGATTTAGATTTGTTTCTTTTCTTTTGTGGGTCTTTTGGACTTGAAATTAAGCACATGTATAACCAATGTAGATATGGTCTTATGACCAGAATATCATGGGAAAAAATAAAAATTTGAATCCTTAGGAAGGTGTCAAAGTTGGCAGCAGTGAAATGTTTCTTACAACTATACATGTTGGTAGATTTCAAAAATCTTTTGATATGTAGATATTTTGGCCTTCAAATTTGGCACGCATGTGATCAACATAGAGATAGTCTCATGTCAAAAATTTCATGGGAAAATACCAAAAAATCCAATCCTTGGGAGTGTGTCAAAGTCGTCTAGGAGTGAAATGTTTCTCACAACTACACATGTTGCTAGCTTTTGATGTAGTTTTAATTGTGTGGATCTTTTGGACTTGAAATTGTTCACACATATAATCAACATAGAGGTCGTCTCATGCTAAAAATTTCATGGGCGAAAAAATCCTTTCAATCCTTGGAAGGGTGTCAAAGTTGGCAGCCGTGAAACTTTTCTTACAGCTACCCCATGTTGGTAAATCTTGGATGTCTTTTTTTGTATAAATATTCTGGCCTTGAAATTTGGCACACATGTTTTCAACATAGAAGTGATTTTGTGCCAAAAATTTCATGGTAAATTGACGAATGTTTAGCCCTCAAGACGGTGCCAAATTTGGCAGCAGTGTAGTGTGGAAATGTACAAAAGCAAAAAGTATGTATACTTGTGTGAGGGTACTGTACATGTGTTCACTTGTTGTGCCATCCATTTTGGAGAATAAAAGTACTTGTTTATGCAACCCATGAACTGCTTAGATTGATTCAATCTGCTCTAAAATTCACATTCCAAATCAGCCTGGAGTAACAAGATCCTTGTATGTCCATGTTCCAAATATGTTTGATTCAACATATCTCGCAAACAAAAACAATAGAAACCAATGGTCACCTCCCAAATGAATTGCATGTACTCCTTGGATGGATAACCTACATCCCTTTCATGGCCAGAGATATTCTTGCTCTTCTTCTTCCCCTCAAAGGTGGAAGAAGGAGTAGAATCAGTATAGGAATATGATCCTATTTGTTTCCAAGGGTCCATGGCCTCTGGAGCATCAAAATCTCCATAGACAAGTTGTTTGCCGGAGCCTTGCCTTGAAGACATGGAATAATGTGTCCTACAAAAACAAAACAAAAAAACCTCCCCCATCTATGTTGTTGACTTTCTACAAAGTGTAATTCCAAGCAAGCCACGTTTTCACATGTCAGGACAAGGAGCCACTATAGAAAGGAATGGAGGAGCGCAAGCATCTTGCCTATTTTTACCCTTGCCAGACGTTCACGCCCCCTCACAAATCCGTTCGCACACCCTTACAAATCCATTCGCGCCCCCTCCCAAATCCGTTTGTGCCCCTCCCCAACTCGTTCGCGCCCCCCATTCCCGTTTGTGCTCCTCCCAAAACCCGTTCGCGTCCCTCTAGAACTCGTTTTCACCCCCTCCAGGACCCATTCCTACCCCCTCCAGAACCCGTTCGCGCTCCTTCTAGGACCGGTTTGCGTTCCCACTATTTAAGTCCAATTCGCGCCCACCCCTCCTCACTTTATTTTCCCCACTTAGGAATCTGGGCCTTCAACTACCTCATTGCTGAATTCTTGAGTGGGCTCCAGACTTACTATTTTCACATCACATATCACCCCACAAAGGAATCCGAGCCTTCAACTACCTTTTGGTGGCTGATTGTTGGACTTCCTAGTGGGCTTTTTTTACACACTTGAGTTTACTGGAAGGCTACGATGGAGGCAAATTGAGTGCCACTAGCGCCACTCACCAAGCCAGACCGGAAGAGACAGAGTGATCAAAGCAGAAAGCATGGGGGAGAAAAGATGAAGAAGAGTACATGATTTGAACAACCCTCCAAAGTTGGCGTTCAGAGGTTAGGTGGACGAGCCACAACCATGGAAATATTCCACATGCAAGGGATACATTGAGTGGTGCCACATGAGTAAGCAATTTCCACATGAGCGCCACATACACCATCGCCATTCAGACAAGGCAAATTTGACTCATTGCTTGAATGGAGCGTTTTTTTGAACGTTGTATAGAAGTTTATCAATTTCTATACAAACTCAAGCATGTGGAACGCAATAAAACACTTGTTTTCATTTGGAGAATGGTGTATGTTGAGGTGATTCTACACAAAGTGATGGATTTTACGACCATATAATTTGTGAAGAATATTACGATGCCGACAAAGCGGGACATTCCAAGGCACAAGACATTCGAAGGTACGAGACATTCCCAGACGGTGGCTTGGAAAAAAGAATGAACCAAGCAATAGAGAGTACAAGACAAATGAGTCAGAACCAACCTCTGATTTTGGAGGTGCTCACGAGCCAAAAACGCCACGTGGAGCTGCAACAGAGGCCACTAGGACTTACCTCGTTTAAATTGATTTTCCTTGATCCCTCATAAATGTCTAAGCATCCACATATTGGATGGCTTAGAATAAGCTGTATCTTTAAATCTTTTATAATAATACATCTCTTCTAAATCTTTTAGATTACTACAGCAGTGGAACTTGAGACTTGTAGTTCCATCTTTCAGTCATGCATCATGTCTCCAAGACATTTCAAGTTCCACTACCGTAGTAATCTAAGGGCCGCTTCACACTTGGTGGCCAAGTCGAGAGGCCGTCGATTTCCACCAATGAGATTGCTAGAATGGTCAAAGTCCGGACTTTGGGCCTTCACACTTGTGCCCAAACTCCAAAGGCCGTCGTCCTACATGGCAACACTTTTGGGTTGTTTTGGCGCCAAAGCGACGGCCTCTCGAGCAAAACTTGGGTCGCCCATTTTGGTCGACCCAAACTACAATCGAGAGTCCGTCGAATTTTTTTAATAAAATAATCAAAAAGTGACAAGATCTAGACCGTTAGATGAAATTGACCGAATTTTTGGGCTGATTTTTTTGGGCTGATGTTTTTGGCTAATTTTTTTTCGCTGATTTTTTTTGGCTGATTTTCTTTGGGCTGATTTTTTTTGGCTGATTTTTTTTTGCTGATTTTTTAGGCTGATTTTTATTGGCTGATTTTTTTGGGCTGGTTTTTTTTGGGGTAATGATTTGGGGTTTGGACTTTGGACTTTGGCCTTTGAGGCTTCACACCACGACCAGCCAAACCTTCAATCTATATTATTTAATGTATTTTTTTGGCAAAAAAGTTTGGCCTCTCGCCATAGTTTGGCCACTCATTTTGAAGGTCGGCCTCTCGACTTGGGCATAGTGTGAAGCGGCCCTAAGAATTTAGACCAACATTTTTTCCATATTGACTTCACACTGCCTAAATTTAAGCTGCAACAAATTATGTACACTCTTGGGGACATGATGCATGACCTAGGTAACACAAATGATAACCTCCACCGAAGCTTCTGTAGACCACTGTAGATTCAGATTGCAAATTCCCACATTCTATCCGGATGCAAAGCTCCACACATATTATACAGTACTAGCATACTGATCCGTTGTCCCCAACGGAAAAAGTAGCAATTTTTTTTTCCCCATCCCCAACGCTCTATACCCCGGTCCCCATCCCCGTCCCCGTTGAGAATGTAACTACACTAAACATTGCATTTAGTGTCGTCTACACTAAATACGAACTCTTACACTAAAAGGAAAAATAACAATTAGTGTAACGACACAACATTACACTAAATGTGAAACATTACACTATATGTGAATTGCAATAAAAATGGGTGGTTTTTTTTTTTTACTTGTGCACAATTAGTGTATGAAAAATCTTGCCGCAGTGAATAAAATCAGCACTATTCAAAGGAGCATAAGTCACTCAAAAAGGATTGGAATTACAGTCATGAAATGTTTTTTGACATCTACATTTTCTGTAGATTTCAAAAAACATATCATATGTTTAATTTGAAGAAAATATGAGTAAGTTATGGGCATTTCCAGATTTTGGTGATGTATATTCAACAAAGTCGCAAAAATGAAGGAATATTTGTATAAAAAAGAAAATTAAGGCATGACGGCTGGTAGGCGAAGGATAGGGGGTAGGGAGAGGTGGAAAACTAGAAATGTCAACATAGAAAATAAATACTTGACGGCTAGTAGGCTGTTGATTGAGGCATCATTAATGATGTTGGCCGCTAACACTAGTTGTGAACAAGTTCACAAATAGTGTAGTAGGGTAATTACACTATTTGTGTGACTACACTAAATGCGATGTTTAGTGTAGTGCTGCTATGTGACTAGTGTTGACGTGTCTGATAATTAACCCCTAATTTTCTTTGACAATTTCACACCAAAAACACTTCAAAATTGCTTGTTTTAGTGCAATGAGCAAGGACGAAACCAAAAACATTTACTTCTAGTTTTAACCGTAGGATCTCAATTAGGACTTATTAAGTAACTTACATTAAAAAATTCATAAAGTTTGACTGCACGGATTGTAATATTATAGTGTTTGAAGTAGTGAAAAGGCTCCATTTTCTTCCCTGCGTTTAGTAGATCAACAACTTTTGTCTTCACTTGGTATCAAATTGTTGCACCACACAAGGTCTAAATTCATTACCATCATGTTAAGAATGATAATAGCTCCTTGTACTCCAATTTTTAGAGGTATAAAAAGGATGTAGCATATTCAAAAAAATTGTGGAAGGAGTGGAGGTTCAAAAATTGTCAATTTGTGTTGTAATTTTTGTGAACTTAGTATGTTTTAGAATGAGAATCCGAATGGTCAATAAGAAGGTTTACACCACATAATGCTGCAAAAAAAATAAAAAGTTAAAAATATGGTGATCTCAAAGTTTTATGTGAAAAAGAAGAAGATTTTTGGTACCTTGCCCGACAATGTGCGAGAATGTGTGAAAATGTTTGACTTAGATTTATATGCCCTTTTTCACTAAAGACAAGAGATTTTTTTGAAAATATGAAAGGAAATAAATTATTAGCTTGATTGGAAAATCTCACATTCAATAAAGTGTTCTAGCAAAAGTTTTTGGAGTTGCTCAACTTGCCCGCTCTCCCCATTTAAACTTCAAAACCCTATAACTTTTTCATTGAATGTCGGATTTAGGAAAAAATTGGGCTCACACAAGGCTTTTAGTAATTTCCATCTACGTTAAAAATTTCAAAGAAAAATATTTCAAAAATACACCATAGAAACCTGCCTGAACCTTCTAGAGTCCCCTGAGAGGACTCTTGGAAATATAGGGGTGAAAGCACAGAATCATTAGATGATGTTGTTTTATGTTTTTGAGACCAATCAATTACTATATTACTATATCACTCAACAATGCTACTATTCCTTCACATGTCACTCTTCAATCACAACAAGATCACTATTCAATTACAATAGTGCCACAATCCTCACATGTGTTGCCACCTTCCTTTCAAGACTGTTTTGAATGGTTTTTAAACACTTTTTGAGCTTTTCAACCATCCAACTTGCCAAAAAATAGGGTATAAGAGGGCCAACTCAAGTTGGCATGGTCATATGTCATTTTCACATGCCATCTTACGTGGCGCTTGATGCTAGGCCAATTTTAGGAAATGATAGTAGGTGGATGGAGATGAAATTGTGCTGAAGTTACCAAGTTCTCTCCTAAAGCCACCACTAAATTTTGACCTCTACTAAGTTCTTACCACCTCCATCCACCAGCACTAGATTTGGCTATAACTCAAGGAAATCCAGTTTAACAATTCTTTTCTACAAAAAAAGGTGATCCATGTTATCTCCCTAACCACCGTCCAATTGCACTAGCAAATACAATATATAAACTATTTACGAGTACATTAACATCCATCTTGTCCACCTACGGTGAAAAACACCGCATTCTTCATGACAGTCAAGAGGGTTTTAGAGTAGAAAGAGGTACAGCCAGACAACTCCAAACCATCATTTCCACCCTCGAAGATGCCAAGTTTACAAATCAAAATATCTACATTCTGTACATAGACTTCAAAAATGCTTTTGGATCTATTGATCATGCTCGTTTACTTGCCATTATGCATGATTTAGGATACCCTTTAGATGTCGTTGCTCTTATTGGTGACATATACTCTAACTCCACTACTACATATATAGGAGAACACTTTGGACAAATCTGCCCAATTCCCATTCAACAAGGAACTATCCAAGGGGATACACTTAGTCCATATCTTTTCATCATTTTCCTAGAACCATTACTTAGGTGACTGCAATGTGGTGATAATGGCTATACTTTCCGAACATCGAACACCACCATTAATTCTGCTGCATATGCTGATGACCTAGTAGTTCTAACTGCCCAACTAGAAGCCATCCAAATTCAACTCGATAAACTTGACAAATTTTGTCACTCGACCAATATGGACCTTAGAATATCCAAGTGCGCACTCACATGTAGCCCTAAAAATAAAAAATGAACCCAACCACATTCAAAGCCCATTTACAAGCATCGAATATTAATTTTTGGGGGCAACCCATACCCACTTTGCATCAAAATGAACCATATCCCTACCTCGGAATTCAACTTGTAGCTTCTTTAAAATGGAAGATACAAATACACACCACAACTACCAAATTAATCAAACAATGCAGTGACCTCATAACATGTCCATGTACAATGAAACAAAAAATTCATATGGTTGATACTGTAATAAGAGCAGGCATAGCATAGAGCTTTTACTCAGTACCATATTCTATGCCTGCTATTAAAAAACTAGACAAAAAAATCATCGCACTCCATAAAACCATTTGTGGTCTT
Organism: Bryoerythrophyllum caledonicum; assembly: GCA_963971425.1. Classification (NCBI taxonomy): domain Eukaryota; kingdom Viridiplantae; phylum Streptophyta; class Bryopsida; order Pottiales; family Pottiaceae; genus Bryoerythrophyllum; species Bryoerythrophyllum caledonicum. The sequence goes on along the minus strand of OZ020516.1, from coordinate 8,477,624 downwards.
CCCAAATGCATGTCCAATATTATTACCCAACTCCCATTAAATTTATATGGCATGGATGCCTTCTCACTAAAAAATACATACTTCCGTTGTATAGGAGTCCAATTACTTAAAGCATTGAATGACAAAGGAAAACTTAGAATTATATACAACGGTCTACTAAAATTTATTCTTGCTAAATACGGCGGATCTCAATTCCTCTCACGCCTCAAAAAATCAGATTGCATCCGTTCTCCCATCACATGTACTATATTCCTATTAAAAAACTACGCGGGCATTTACCTTCGTAGCACTCTTGAACAATTCTTCTAAAACCATCACCACTCAAACAAATTTGTAACATGGAAATCGGACAATTACCCAACTTCAATAACGCACTCTCAAACAAACTACTACAAAAACTTCATACATATAACATTACAAAACTCCAACATATTACACTACCCAACGGTACACCCTTAATGGACCACAATAATTTCAAATTGTCTTACAATACCCCCACAAAACTAATCAAAATAGCACTTCACATTGCCACACAATTATTTTGTCAACCCTCATGTACCGAACAATGTCCTACAATATGCACCATACACTCTTCACCACGTACATTAAAAAACATATACATTACCACAAACAACAATACTACAACACCCACCACACCAACCCTTGACCTCTCCTTGATACATAATAACATCAATCCCACATGTCCTCCCTCACAGATACTTAAAAACCCTTCTACATATCCTATTTTCAAAATAATAAACCCTCGCACGCGGAAATACACCTATGTAAATAACATTGTAAAAAATGACAAAACATTTCTTTGTCAATGGATACTCAATAACAACACACAATATATGAAATGGCAACCTCAACCCTATCTGTTTCCATGGAATAATACAAGCGTTATTAACCACAATATCTCACTCTTCACTCATTACTTCCAACAACAACAAGCCAACCACTATACCAATATCATAGCGGCCCACTATTCCCACATACAAACCGCTGATACCCGCTATGTCCACCCCCTTACAAACATCCCACTCCTTTCAATATCTACCACTGAATGTAACCTTGAAACCAATGTAAACATCTCCACACCCACAATAATAATCCAAAATGAAAACGCTCACTTCTATGAACACAACGGATATCACCTTACCACCATACCCACTACACAATTAAAATGGTTATTGAAACAATACACCAATCTAAACACAATCCTATTGACATCACTCCACATACCCAATCCTTTGAAACTGAAATAATCTGGCTATACCAACGATACAAACCCCAACTCTTCAACAAACTCCCCCTTAAATCGACACAATAAACTTTACCAACTGAAATCCTTCACTTTCTAACAAAGATATTTGATATATAACATACATACTTCTCATCACCAATAACCTGCCCCACAACTTTAAATAAATTTTTCTCACCTTTTGACCGAGACAAAGTCTTTGGTTCACTAGGAAAAGCATTTGACTTCAAATGGCATTGCATAGGACTTGCACACCCACACACCAATAAAGATGTCCAACAAGCCATACATTGGGCCAAATTAGCCGCACAACAACACCCAAACAATATAACTTTCATAATTGCACCTAACATAAATTGGTACAAAAATTCTACACCATTTACAGGACCATCCCCTGATACACACATCATTACACTCTTTGATGCCGACACCATCACATATACCGTACCCATTATTAGTACTACATCTAAAAAATTATATATTGAACCATCTACTCTACAAATCCTATGTATACATCACAACAATAACATCATATGTACTACAGACCAATTAGCTTTAATCCACACAACAACACAATCCCTAGGCATTGACTATATTTGCACTAACCCAACACCACCGGCCCCATTCCAAATCAAAATCAATTAGAATAAACTTTGGTCCACCCTCTCTTATCTCCCTTCTCATTATAGTAATACTCATCTTATCCCACTTCTCCCATATTATAACACAAGCCCTCCGCTAAAATTCAACTCGGAATTTTGTTACTATACAGATGGATCCTTCACAAAACCTATTGAAACTAGTCCTCACATATGGAAAAATGAAGCTGTCAGATATGGTATCCACAATTGTAAAAAGAAATTAAACATCTCCAAACGATTACCTGGCCTACAAAACATTCTATGAGCAAAAATGATGGCTCTTCATAAAACTTTGAAAATTATTCTTAAACAATTCCCAAATGAACCAGCATATATCTTCTCAGAATGCCTTAATATCCTTTATCGTCTCAATACCCACATCAAACATCCAACCTCTCATAATAACCATCCAGACCGAACCGTCTTAACTTCAATAATTCATCTCCTAATCAGAAGAACACACTCCATTATACTACTCAAAGTTAAAGCCCACTCCAATATAATGGGCAATGAATAAGTTGACAAATTGGCCAAAGAGGGCACTAATAAATCCTATAAACATGCTTCAAAACCACATGAATATGCACATCCCACCCCATACTATTATCACCAAGACCAATGGCCTAACATGACAAATTCCCCAGACAATGGCCCAATACGATTTCTAGATAAATATTTACTAAAATATGATAGAATTCATAACTTAGAAATTATAGCAACACAATTTCCCAATATAGAAAAATGGCTTAATAACACTGACATTGATACAAAACTTTCAATTGACTTTTGGAATGACTCAACCATCACTGACGCCCAAACTACTTGCCTCATTAAATTCCGAACTGGACAATACATGGGAAACGCCAGAAAACAACTATTCTTTGGACATATTAGATTTCCCACTCTAACATGCTCCATATGCAATTCCAATGATCCTGACACATGGTATCATCTTTTATTAAAATGTCAACACCCTCACATCCACGCATTAATCACCAAGCGACATAACAAAGCCATATGGGAACTTAGAAAAATGCTAATTTCCTCCAATAAATCTTGTTGTTACATTCTCATGAATGCAGGCACCTACAACAATAACCCACCGAAAAATACAGTCCCCCCATGGCTCCTTCCATGTACATGCCTCCTTCCCCGTTGCTAGTGTAATGCTAGATTTATGCCTAACATACTATGTGTTCGAGGCCTCCAACTAAACGCCAACCCTCCCACCAATATAAACCCAAATTTAACAATACAATTTATTGAATTTGCATATTGTAATGACCAATTCTCAACTCAAACTATTCTAAACAAAACCATTAAATATCAACCGCTACTTGATAGTATAATTAGCCAAGGTTGGAAAGTAGATTCTATCATAATTGTCACAGCTGGGGCTCGAGCCACATCACATAACCCACCAATAACAACACTTGCCCAGAAATTTAAACTCCCCATCACCAATATTAAAAACACATTTAAAAATATTAACACCATCGCCATCCATCATGCCATGTCTATATTACTACACAAAAGACGCATTGAAAATAACCAACCAATACCCACAATCCACGATCCCCCATAGTCACTACACTGAATCCTCCAACACACCATCATATCATTAGTTGATGCTATATTATCAATATTTTGCTAAAACAAAACTATCATGATACTATTGCCTAAATCATCATGAACACGGCCCACTTGACAAAAAAATTGTGTCTAAATTAACCAACACAAGATTCGTGCTGACCACACTATTACATACAGACAAAACCACCGTCACTCCAATCATGCCCAAAAGTTATACGGTCCACACACATATTGACATATGTATCACTTTGACATGAAAACTGAATCGGATGCAGACTAAAATATCTCTCTTGCCACCTACCATTCCATATAAAAACAAAACCCCTGCAACCCTCAACCATCTCTACTTACAGCCACACCAGTAGCATCCATCCTCTAGTACGTTGAACTCCACCATGCCGAACACCATATGGTATCGCTCCTCAAGTTCTAATAACCCTATAGATGTCATTCCTCAATCCTCTGATGAAACAACTCACAAAGCGATGTTAGTATCTCAAACTATATACACCGAGCAAGAGCTCTCATTTTCTGATCTCCCAGACCACAATTCTCCTCTCACACAACCACCCTCTCCTCAGAGTCGACACCGCATAAGTCCACCTCTTACTGACTTAGTTTTAGAACCTCCTTCTCAACGACCCAGACTCAATGGCCCTCCAAACTTTGGTTGTCCACGTAGAGCCCCTCTTTGTCCAGGACCTCCGATTTATCCTCATTTATCCACTTGGTTACCAGAGAGACATGAACCTTCTGCAACTAATAGAGCTCAAGTACTATTCATTGGAGACCTCATTCGAGGTCAAGCACGCGTATTGGGCCAATTTCTTTAGGTAGGGCACACTAAAGCTGACGGACCAATTCGTTACTTCGAAGCAGCATATGAAGGACCCAACCACGATCAACTCTGGGGCCTGATAGCCAATCCGATACCACCATAGGAGGGAACAACACACTCGGGTCATAATCGTTGGCTTCTTGGACATCCAAAAGAATTATCAGAAGACCAATTGTCAGTTCAAGTCGGAGACATGATGCAAAGAACATTACGATTCTTACACCTCCCCTAAATTGTTCCTAGTTTCTCAGTAACATCAATTCTTCTCTTCTCCAAGTTAATTAATTTATTGTTGCAATTAGCCTTACAAAAATCAGACTATGCTCCTTATTTACAAATTAGTTTGTTACCCCTGCACGCATAGAAGAAGAAGAAGAACGCCAGTTCCCAAAGGGCACCGGCATGAATAAAGTGTATGTTCGTTCCACTACTAAGACCATCCCCATTGGACATGGAACTAGTAAGCTGGAACTACTTCCCCCTTTCGAAGGTAGACACTATGTAACGGGTAGCCAGAGACCCACCTAGCAAACAACCAACCAACTAACCATCCAACCAACCAAGCAAGTAGCCAAAAACCACAAAACCAACCAAGCAAGTAGCCAAAAACCACAAAAACCAACCAATCAAGAAAAATCAAGGTGGGGGAAGAATTTAGGGGGGGTCTTGTGTATCGGGAAGGGCTTGGTTGTTTTCAATTTTGCGTTTATGCAGTAAAATGGACATGGCATATTGAATAGCAATGGTGTTAATGTTTTTAAAGGTGGTCTTGATTGTTTCAATGGGTATTTTGAAGGTATCTTCTAGAGTTTTCATAGATGGGATAATGGTGGTGGCACGAGCGCCAGATGTGATTACAATAAGGGGGTCTACATTCCATCCAAGGGCTATGATGTCGTCAATAAGGGGTTGGTATTTATCTATTTTATTTTGGATTGTTTCCGGGGAAAATCTATCGTTGCAATAGGTGAATTCAATGAATTGAATGGTGTAGTTTTGGTTGATTTTATCGGGTGGTGGGTCATTATATGGTAAACCTCTAACACAAAGGATGTCCGGTTTGAGCCTAGCATTGCAATGACATCTTTGGTCACACATGAGCATGGGAGTTGCCATGGAGGGACCGTATTTTCTTGTGGATTGTTATTAAAGGTGCCGGCGTTCATTAGTATGAAACATCTCAATTTGTTGTAGGAGGTGATTAGTTTTCGGACTTCCCATACCGCTTTATTATGTCTTTTAACAATTAGGGAGTGGATGTGGTGGTTTTGGCATTTGAGTAGAACATGAAGCCATGTGTCGGGGTCTGTTGAAGGGCAAATGGGGCATGTTATGGATGGAATCTTTCTATTCCAAAGAAGAGTTGTTTGCGAGCGTTTCCCATATATAGACCAGTACTGAATTTGATGAGGCATGTTATTTGTGAGTCTGAAATGATGGGATTTTTCCAAAAATTTGTAGATAGTTCATTGTCTATGTTGTTGTTGTTAGTCCATTTTTCTATGTTAGAGATATTTTATGAGATTGTGTTAAGGTTGTTGTAGAGGTCTTGTTTTTTGAGATATTTGCCCAAAAATCTGATCGGGCCTTTGTCGGGGGTATCTTCTTTGGAAGGCCAATCTTCTTTTTGGAAGTAGTACGGGGTAGCATGGGCATGTTCATGTGGGTCTTTTGCTATTTTGTGTGTTTTTTCTCGGCCATCTTTTGCTAATTTATCTGCCCCTGCACGCATATTATGTTATGCAGGTTTACTATAACTACTCTAATCGTTGAAACTTAAAACCCCAGATTGCCTCAAAGCTTCATTAGAATACCTCATGTCTTACGATTCCTATATATGTGTTCTAAAAATAATAATAAATAATAATAATAATAAAATAATAATAAAATAAAAAGTAAAAAAATCTATTGCCTTTTCAATAAATATATACATTTATCCCTCTTTCCAACCTTGCTTTCAAAAGAAATACTCTTCCTTTTGGTTACTTGCTACTTACCATAGTGCCTACCCTCGAAAGGGGGCAGTAGTTCTCAACCACTTATCTTTGTCTTCTGGGCATCGATATAGTGAAGGGAATGAACATACACTTTATTCACGCCGACCTTCTTTGGAAGGCCGGAGTTCTTACTACTACTACTATGGGAGGGATGAGTGTATATAAGGTAAGCCCCCCTAAAACCGACAAGTTAAGGAATGTGTATACATGGAGAGAGGATATGATTATACTATTATTTTTCAGTGATACCCAATAGAATTGCAATTCCAACCCAAGTAATTTCATATTTTTTCGATGAAAATTGAATTAGTTATGAATTTTCAAACTGTGCAACCATGCTCAGTGGGTGGCCAACAATAGGTACCCCCCATAACCAACGACCAAAAGTAAGGGTCTTGACTAATAGCAAACCTCCATTTGGAGCTGAGTTGGTGGTAATGGGATGGAAGAGGGTTGGATACACCCCAATTTTATAGGCGTTGGCAATGGGTTTTTATTGGTTATGGGGAGCTTACCTTAAGTGATAGGAAGGAGCGCTCGGACCTGCGTCTGCTCCATTATGCGCATATTCTGTCGGACATCAAGTCACGTGAATCAGGAGGACTGCAGTACAGTTTAAAACTCGCCGCTGATGTTATCCGATCACAAGCTGTCTTGTTGATCACATATCTACAATCCATCAACTACAGATGGATTATATCACACATTCTGCAGCTCTCTCCTTACCTGACATGTGACTAGTCAAGATATCATTTTGCCTGCTTGTTGATTTCGATTCGTTGCTACTGCTGCACCTTGATTCGACACATGATTCGAGACCTGGAGCACACATGATTCATGACTCCACATTTGAATCGATACATGATTTACCTGGAGCCCACATGATTCATGATTGGACACATGATTCGATACATGCTTTACCTGTAGCCCACATGATTCATGATACAACTCAATGATTCAACTCCTGAGCACCCACTGCAATGACGCGCTCGATGTTTCTATGTCAAAAAGTGGCTTTTTGGTCTTCACACATGCTCTCGAGTCTCAATCCTTGTCTCCAAAGACTCATTTTAACCGTATCATCACTCAATTGTATACCCTCTAATCGTGACACTCTTCCTCTAGTTGCCCATGAACATATATTTTGATCATTTAACCTCTTCACTACGTCAGGATCACCACATTCATAAAAATTCTAGGTTTGTGGGGTGAAGTTTTGTTTGTCAAGCTCACTCTCTAACAAAACCTGTGCACTATGTTAGAACAAGAGCTTCGAGGACTACCCAAACACCGGCTGAAATCTCGCCATATGAGTTGCCTCGCTCATACATCTCAAGAAGATTCTCAAACCTTCTAGGAACCATAGCAAATCACCGAAGGCCTCTCCAAATCTAACCAAAAAAATCCAAAACAAAGAGCCTAACAAGTGCAAGTCTTGTATAATTGAGAATATTGGGGTGTGCACAACTTGTGTGCATATTAAGTTGTACACACCTCTTCATGATCTTTGCATGTGTAGTTTCTACAAGTGGCAAATTGAGGGAATCAATGTTAATTAGGTGCTATGTGGTGTACTAATTAAAGTTGGCCCAAAAAATCTCTTACCAACCCACCAACTATGCTACAGTCTACACAAATTGGAGAGATGCTTCATTGTCCATTAACTTTAGGTCGCTACACTAAAGATGGCATTTAGTGTAATGGTACAAATAGTGTAATTACCCTAGTACACTATTCGTGAACAAGTTGGCAATTAGTGTTAGCCGCCATTGTCATTTAAAATAACCCCCAATCATCCACCTACTTTAGTAGTAAGTACCCTATTTCTAAAATAATATTAAAATAATGCTAAAATAATATTAAAATATTAAAATAGAACTACTTACCCACATGGGAAATCGTATCCTATTTCTAAAAAAATATTAAAATAGTATCTAATTTCCAAAATAATACTAAAATAATATTAAAATAATATTAAAATAATATTAAAACAATATTAAAACAATATTAAAACAATATTAAAATAATATTAAAACAATATTAAAATAATATTAAAACAATATTAGAATAATATTAAAATAATATTAGAATAATATTAAAACAATATTAAAATAATATTAAAACAATATTAAAATATTATTAAAACAATATTAAAATAATATTAAAACATTATTAAAATAATATTAAAATAATATTCAATATATAATTAATGAATATTTGTTAATTAAATGATATGTAATGTATGCTTATTTAATACTTCATTAGTATGTAAATAATATTTAAATATGTAAATGATCATTTATGAATATTCACTAAGTATACAATAAATATTTAATGAATGTTTCATGATAATTCATGAATATTTTTGAAAATTTAATAAACATGTAATTGATATTTAATAAGTATTTCATGAATATGTACTGAATATTTTAATGAATATTTAATCAATATTTGATTCACATTCACTAAAAATTTAATTAATATTTAAATGATATTCAGTTGGTATATAATATATATTTGATAAATAATTACTTAGTATTTAGTTAATATTCAATTTATTCTTAATTGATATTTAATGAATATTTGTGAATATTTAATGAATGAAGATTGTATATCATGATTTTTATGTATATTGAAATATTTAAAATATATAATATAATACTTTTGTATATTTGTAAATTTTGTGAATATTTAATCTTTATATATATTCATTTATCATGATCCATGATTATTTAATGTTTGGTTTTTACCAATTTCATTATTTAATATTTATTATTTTAGTATCCAATATTATACTTAATGAAAATTTATTGTATGTTTGTTTATTTATTATTTATTTAATATCTATGTTTTTTAAATTTTCCAATATATCATTTTTCTCTCACTTTCCTCTAAATTCCATTTTCCTATTTTTCCAATCTTAAAATTTGCAAATTCATTTCCTTCCATAATCACATTCTATTTTTTTCTACTTTTGGATTTTTTTGTTCGATATCCACATTATATTTTTTCCAATCTTTCTTTAGCAAATTGTTTTTTTCTTTTTCAATGCACTCGTAGCTTTCTTTACTTTGATGCTCAAAATGTGCACGTAATCATTTTCTATGTTTCATACACTAAATGTCCACATGTAAAAAAACCTAAGTTCCACTATTTACTAGAATCAACATTTAGTGTAGTAGTTGATATTTAGTGTATAGTTTTGTCATTACACTAATTGTCAAGTTGAGTAGTAGTGTACGGGTTCGTATTTAGTGTCCACTACACTAAATGCCATCTTTAGTGTACTGTACTTTGGCTGTCAAGGACAAATGGACAACGTTGAAAACCTGCTTTGTTTCGATTATTTTCGCCAGCTCTGAAGCTGAGCTAAGAATCTTCTGTTTTGATGACGTGCAGCCTTTTGAAAAGATTCCAGCGCTCCAGGACATGGACATATCTTGTTGCAGAGCCAGCTTCTTGTAAGCCCCCCAAAACCGACAAGTTAAAGACTGAGCATATATAGAGAGAGGAAATAATTATACTTTTTTTATAGTGATAACCAATAGAATTACAAATCCAATCCAAGTGATTTCATATTTTTCCAATGAAAATTGAGTTAGTTATGAATTTTTGAACTGTGCAGCCATGCTTAATGGGTGGCCTACAATAGGTACCCCATAACCAACGACCAAAAGTAAGGGTCTTGACTAATAGCAAACCTCCATTTGGAGCTGAGTTGATGGTAATGGGATGGAAGAAGGTTGGATATACCCCAATTTTATAGGCGTTGGCTGTGGGTTTTGGTTGGTTATGGGGCTTACCTTACATACTTATTGAAAGTGTCGCACTTGGTGCATCTGGAGCCTGAATCTCTCCACCAGAAACAAAAAACTTGCAAAATGAGAGGCCTAGAAACACAAATCATTCCACATTACTGTTAAACTGGGACCACGGAGAATTTGGATATATCAATAGTCCAAGTTGCACATTTCTTCATTTACAACACTAAACATCGCATTTAGTGTCGTCTACACTAAATATGAACTCTTACACTAAAAGGAAGACTTACAATTAGTGTAACGACACAACATTACACTAAATGTGAAACATTACACTATATGTGAATTGCACTAAAAATGGGTGGTTTTTTTTTTTACTTGTGCACAATTAGTGTATGAAAAATCTTGTTGCAGTGAATAAAATCAGCACTATTCAAAGGAACATTAGTCACTCAAAAAGGATCGGAATTACAATCATGAGATGTTTTTTGACATCTACATTTTTTGTAGATTTCAAAAAACATATCATATGTTTAATTAGAAGAAAATATGAGTAAGTTATGGGCATTTCCAGATTTTGGTGATGTAAATTCAACAAGAATAGTCAACATAGAGAAAACAAGAATAGTTAACATAGAGAAAACAAGAATAGTCAACATAGAGAATAAATACTTGACGGCTAGTAGGCGGTTGGTGGAGGCATCATTAATGATGTTGGCTGCTAACACTAGTTGTGAACAAGTTCGCAAATAGTGTAGTAGGATAATTACACTATTTGTGTGACTACACTAAATGCGGTGTTTAGTGTACTTACTCTGCACCCTCTGCAAGGCTTCACATAAAGTCTGCAAGTCTGTCAAAGTAAGGGCCACTTTACACTATGGTGGAGAAGTTCACCGGTCAAGAATTCAAGGGAAATGGAGCAATATGATTGGAGAAAAAATTGTTCTTCACCGGATTGGGTTTACACTACGGCCAAGACATGACCGGTGGAGAACTTCAAGCATGGATGATAGAATGACATGGCCGCCTATGTGGCAAAACTTTTTTGAAGAGTTCTTCTCCGGTGGGCTTGTTTCTTGTCCGGCCTCAAACCCCCGGACAAGAAACCAACCCACCGGAGAAGAGCAACTTCTTCATGCATTACATTATTCTTTTTTTGTCTTGTCCAACATCCACCGCTCGCCTCAAATAACCATGTCTTGGCCGAGACTTCTTGACCGGCCGGTGGAGTTCTCCACCATAGTGTAAAACCCCCTTAAGGCTGCATTCACTACTTGCCACTATCGTAGTGGTGGTATGAAATTCAGACTAACGCGTATACCAAAGAGTGTATCATTGGTATACTCCATGGTCATTTCTTACAACCATTTAGTAGTGGTCGTTTCTCATTTCAGAAACTAGCCTCGTTTATCACTGTTTGAATGTGCGAAAATGTTTATATTTTTCTAGATTGTTACTTCTTGTGACCAAACGTACTCACCTCCTAACTTGCAAGACCTCCTCAGCAAATGCTCGATCAATAGTAAGTGAAAAATGACAAGAGGTTTACTAGTGATTGGAGGACGAACAGTTGGTTGATAAACACAAAGACGGGTTCATTATTAGTGAGTTGCATGTTAATAAGAACCAGTAAACACTTGGCTACTCGAAAAGTCGTTCAGAAGCCTTCACCACAAACTGTTACAAGCTTTCACCATGATTCCTGGTCATGATCATGTTGAGGTGGAATATTAAGTTGGTAGAAACTTGCAACATCGACTTACAGACATGTCGGACGAAGGCGTCCCTGAAGAGGAGCCTGAAGAGGAGGAGGAAGTAGAAATCAGGTATCCTGTTCCTCCAGACATCGGAGCCAAGATGAAAGCAGCTTACCCCTACTTCCTCCGCAAAGGAGGCCACAAAACGCAGATCCCAGACAAGTGAGCCATCATCTCCATCACCTAACTCTCTGCCTATTTTCCTATTATGACTCCGGTTGTATCATTCCAATACTTAGGAGCAGAAACTTCGTTTGCTAAGTAGCTGATCAGCTAATACACTGGTGTTTTGTAACAGCACAGTTGGCACAATTATGCGATGTGCATGTATTAACCCATCGGAGGTGCAAGTGAACGAGATTTATGCCGCGGTGAGCCTGACCTCCTTCCACCAACAGTTCATGTCTGCGAATGATGCAAAAATGATTCTCACAGAAGAAATTCTTCTACTGTCTTTTTAATGCGGAACTATGTTTTTTGTCTATTATTATTCCCGCGTGCAGTGTAAAGCGAAAGAGAAGACCGCAACTCAGAGAGGCTATTTTGAGTATGATAACTTCGAGCAACAGGTTTCTTGTATGCTGTTCAACAACCCCAAATGTTTTGAGAGGTTGCCGAAAGACAAGATTATGGAGGCCCTGGACGTGAGACTTTCACATTATATAATTGCTATTATCATTGTCACATAACACTATTCCTTGAAATGGGGTTGTTTTCGACGTGACTTTAAGATCAACACTTTTTACACCATATTCATTAAATTGGGAGAATTCTAGCACTTTGAAAGGTATGAATGGTTTTCTCAATAGTAGCTGTTTGTGCACTTTCAGGTTGACTCAAGTTCAATATGCATCCCCATTCCTTCAGCTTCCATATAATTTCAAAGATAATTGTAGATACTCGACAAATCGCATTGTACACTATCACCAAATATTTGCATGTTTAGGTCAACTCAAGCTTCAAATATTATTTTGAGAGGCTCCCAATCTCCCAATTTGATGAATATGGTGTTTTTTACACAAATCTTGAATTGACATTCTCTTTGTATGATTGACACATCGTAAAAATAAGTGTTGAATTTAGTGCGTCGAAAACAGCCCCGGTGTAAATTGTGAAGGAATATAGACTTCCACATTTATTGAACGCTGAAAGTTGCGCATTGCAGGCAATCTTTAAAGGAAAGAAAACAGCACAAGCAGATGAACTGAAGGTGATATGTATAATCCCCTCAAAATGACGAATAGTGTCACTGATTGGTTTAAAATTAACATCTAAGCTTATACAAATTTTATTTTCAGATATTCTCCTGCATGAGCTCTATATCAAAAGATCCTTTGTGTGAGTAGAATTGTTCATCCAAAGAAAGGAAAACATTCAATAGCCTTTAGTGTAGCGAAATAAGTAACATGAGCAGGAACTTAATACATGTCATGCTAATGACATCAAGATCATGTAATAAGCAACATTTCATGGCATCAACGTAAGATGACATGTATTAACTTTTGCATGGCGATGGATGCAGGATGTGTTTTGCCAAAGAGGAGATAAGTTTTCTCTGGATGAGTTCAGCAAAATGGCGAGAGCGGCAGTGGATTATGACACCAAGTTGGTGTACTTTGATGAATATGTTGACCTTCTTGCGAAGGATGGCCTCCCTCCTCCTCCCGATCCTCTTGAGCCCATCAATGAATCCTTTCGATGACGGTCCTTATATTGTCATGCATGTAGGATAATCTAAAGCTTTTACATGGACCCATGGGTTATACGACCCGCAACCCTGTTGTCTTTTAATTATTATTTCAAATATTCTAAAAGTAGGCAAGTAAATTTAGTCACAAAAGAGTAGTTTTTTTTTTTTTAGTAATGGTAGGATTGCTAATAGCATCACAAGAAAAACGTATTATGGAAGTTGGCTAGTTGTGGTGACATTGATACCTAAAGCTTCGTCATTGTTGAATTTGAGGAATCTAGTTTAACATCTTTCATAAAAAATTATTCATAATTCTAATACCATAGGGGGATTATAGTAAATAAACTCCACTTTATTTTTCCTACTTTAACTTCATATGATGTTAAAGTAGGGAAAGTGACTTTTTATGGAAAAACAATGAGTAAATTTCTTTTTGAATGTATTAATATATTAATATAACAATGAGAAAATTAAATTTTTGAATATAACTATCCTAGATTTGGATGTAGTTTGAATAAAATAAAATAAATTAAGTTGTTTACTTGTATAATTAATATTTTTCAACACAACATCATAATATATTTATATGTAGCATATAAGCTATAGATAGGAATCTTTTAGAACATATTCGTTGTTTGTTTTGTACACATAATTATGTATACAAAACAAACGATTTTTATTGCCAAATAAATTTCTTTAATTCATTAAAAAAATTGGGTACCAATCACTTGTACAAAACAAGTTCGTAGAAGAAAAAATAAAATTAAGTAACTCTCATTCAATACCATCACATTAAAATCATATTCTAATTTCCAAAAATTGTAGTGAGCTTTTAAAACAATGCAAAATACATCATTTTATACTTTATTTAATTTTGGAACAAAAGTAGCATAGGTATGTCATACCACCAAATTTATATTCATATTTTTGGTTTTTAATTATACAAAATGTATTTCCATCCTAAATACATCATGTATATAGAGAAGAAATCATTTGTAAAGAATGAATGGAAGATGAGATACTTTATTTGTTATCCAATATGGCAATTTCTATATATTAAGGCATTAGCTGATTAATATAGGTAATAAGATATATTTTGAGTTGAAAAGAATCAAATTTATAATGCCAATCAAGTGTGTATTACATTTATTAAATGTTCAAGCTTAGATCCTAGAATCTAAAACTCTATCTGTTACCTACACTTTCAATGTCTCATTTATGTTTATTACATGTGACATCCCTAAAATTATTCTTTGATATGTTTCCAATTGAAATCATTAGGATATGATTTCTTGAGCTCCAAAGAGTTGACAACATTCTTCCCTCAAAAGTTGCAACATCAACATTTCTTCGTTGACATGAGCATTAACCCCATATTTAGATAAATTAAACTTTGCTCCCATCCACAAACGCCAAACATATCTATCAAGAGTATGAGGAAATTGATCTCCTTCACACTCTTTTGCCCTATTTTTATTGTTCAACTCATAGTTTGCTACATCATAACATCGTTTAGTAAATGCTCCAAAACTTTCACATGATAAACGATTGACTAAGTGCTCTAACCACCTTTGTATTCTACATTGGCGATAATTTTTCAAATCACTTTCTTTGACATAGCAGAGTTGAATGTGATTGATCCAATCTGGAGGATCACAACATGGTTTGCAATTTGAAACTTGTGTAGTATGTTTAAGGCTTAGTGGTCCACCTGGCCGTGGTTCCATGCTCTTGCATTGATCCATACATGTTGGAAAGGTACATGGCTTTCTATTTGACATGTATGAGTTGAAGATCTAAAATGTATGACTCTATTTCACTTTTACTAGATAATAAAATAATAATAAAGTTGGACAATTTACATGAGCATTGGGGAAAAAACTAAAATATATTAAACCTCAAACAAAAAATGAAATGAGTATGATGAGAAGGTTGATATGGATCCAATAAAACAAAGAAAGAAAGAACCTTGTTCAAATTGAAAACCTTAGAAGACGTAAATTATTAAGAAATCCTATATGAAAAAATATGATGTATGATGAATATCCGTGGCGGTTGGTACATTATAGGTTGCATATCACAACCTTTCATAGAAAACAATGATTGAATAGAATTAGAAGGTGTTTTTAAACTTGTTAGAGCATCTTTTTTTTTGGATTTCAATCATTGTCATGACAATATCCATCAAATTAGGCTAGATTCAACCGCCAAGAAACTTCAAACATTTTGCATCTACAAAGGTATTCACAAGGCACAATGGAAGTTGGTTACAATGATGGAATGTGAGTAGAATAGTCAACAAAACATACTACTTTTATCATTGCCCTACTCCAATCCAATTCTTTGTACTCAATTTCACCAACCCTTTTTTTACAAATGAAATATATTATCTTTTATAACACCTATGATTTAAAATTCTTATATTTTCATTACCAATGACTTTGTGCACTATTTCTATACCATATCAAGAGTTTATAATATGTATGCAAACGTTGATGGAAAGTTATTTGTGGATAATAAATGCCATGGCCAGGCACGCATAGGTAACTGCTTGGGAAAACTTACAAACTCGTGTTCAATACAAAGAGAATCAACCATTATCCTTACAAGTTAGAACTAAGGTTGTATACATCCAAGAATTTGATTGCAAAATTGTACATACAAAACAAATGTTATTCAAGAACCATCATCAAAGTTTGTTATTGGTACTATTCAAAATCCATAGTTTGTTATTTTTCTATTTAGAGAAAAAAAAACACCAATACTGCTTAATCAAACACAACCACAACCACAACCTTAATTACTTTGCAAATATTTCTTGAGTTTACAAGAAAAACTCACCGATGGCTCATAGAGGAATATGCAAATGAGAAACATACAAGAGCCACCACAGATCCCTTACATTGGGGATCTTGGACATCACAATTTGGAGCATGCCAAACACTACAATGTACACCGTTGTTGAAACCCAACACCTTACACTCAGATCATTATGCCAATAATTCTGCTAAAAATTGATTTATAAACAACTTAAAGGCTTTGTTGCCCAAAATACATAGCAAATGTTGGTTCTACATAGAGGCTGATATATTGAGTAATTGTTATAATAGAAAGGGTGGATGAAGGCTGTTACATGAGAATGTTAGAGGAATGGTTCTATTAAAGGATAACATCACTCATCTAATTCTGACATGCATCTAGTTCTGAAATGTTTTGTTTTGAATGGATGTCATGCGGGGTGACAATTTGGTTTAATGGATGTTGCTGTAATAACAAGTGGCTATTGTAGAGAGCAAATATTTGTTCTGGACACATGCCGCCTGATATATTGAATTTGATGTTGTATCACATGTTCTTGTAAAGAGAGCCCGCTGTACACAAGCACACACAATCTGTTGCTTCTTCCCTCAATATGAACCACAGGACATGATCACACATTACATGATCAATTATAAACACAAAATACTATACTGCACACAAACACACCCAAACAAAAAAAAAACATGTCTCATGTCTTTTGATAATTCATGTCTTTATCCTTACCCAAATTGGCTTTAATGGTGTCCATGTAGATGTAGTTAGGCTTGCTAGTGATGGATGAGGCGGCTGGTGATAGTCCATTAAAAGACAAGATGTGTACAATATGTGGACTAAGCAAATGCAAGTAGCACAAGGGGGCCTCCAGACTACCCTGTCTGTGCAAAACTTTCTAATTATAGAACAAGTACTCATGAGCCTATCACACCCGTGATAATGTGCATCGCAGATGTCCAAACACTCCCTCAACATATATATATACATATATATATATATATATATATATATATATATATATATATATATATCAACAACTACAATAATGGCCATCAGACACCAAATTGAGGCAGAGGATGTTTTCCTGATAATGCATTTGTATCAAATCCTGAAGGGTGAGAATTGAGGAGTTTGGAAGTGAGTTATAAGGCGGATGTTACTATTCAAAGGACCCTTGAAACCACTGTAGATCTTGATAGTGCATTATGTACTCTAAAAATCTTACCGTATCTTGACCAATAATTATCACCGTTTGTGCCTAACCAAACTAAGAATTAAACTCTAACTCTCAGAGTTCTTAGTCCAGTAAGTCTAACTACTTTGAGTTAGAGTTTGATTATAAAGGTGATCAAACTAGTGGTACGTAGGTGATGTGCGTTATATAGGTCTCAGCCTACGGCAACTATAGAACAACCACAAGATTTGACATGAATTTTTCCACATTTATTGAACTTATCAAATAATCACAAGAAGACATCGTTGAAATAAAGATTGCATGCACGGATTTGTTCCATCATTCTTACAAGTATATTGCATGCAATGCTACTTTTCTCCATCTTCAAAGGGGAGGAAGATGAGGTAAGATTGTCACGGAAAGGGTGCAATAGCTTTCACGTATTCATAGTTGTCGTTGTCGTCGAAGCACTTGAAGTGAAACCCATGCTCCACCCATCAAACGTTGAATGCGCATTGCCCTTCTCCAACATCAACCTATGGTCTAGTAATTGGCCCATCTTGGTACACTAAAGATCACATTTAGTGTATGAGCGCGGATAGTGTAATTACCTTAGTACACTATTTGTGAACAAGTTTGCAATTAGTGTTAGATGCCAATGTCATTAATGACACCACCAAACAATCGCTTAGTGGTCGTCATAGATTCATGCATCAATATTCCTCAAATTATTCCAAAATATTCTCCAACATTCTCAACATTCCTCACAAGATTCTCCAAAAGATTCCCAAAAATTCACCGAAAGATTCCCACAAGATTCCCACAAGATTCCTCAAAACTCTCCATGATTCTCTAGGATTCCTCCAAATTCCACAAAATTTCTCTATATTTGTCTATATTCCTCAATATTCCGTAATATTCCTTAATATTCCTCATAATCTCTTAATATTCCTCATTATTATTTTTTGCAAGTCTTCTTTTTTTTCCTTGTTTTTCTTGCAAGTTCTGTTTTATTTAATCAACATTCTTCCTCCAAATGGTTATTTTTTGTCTCAATGAACATATTATATTTTTTTACTTTTCATACACTAAATGCGAAGGAGTAAAATAAAATCCGTTACAATCTTTCCTGAAATTCACATATAGTGTAGTCTTTCACATTTACTGTATGGTTATGTCACTACACCAATTGCAAATTTTGCATTTAGTGAATGGCTTTGCATTTAGTGTATGCTACACTAAATGTGATCTTTAGTGTAGCTGATTACAAAAGACTAATGAAGTTGTGCATGCACATGTACTGTCACAAAACAAAACACTCAGATGCAATCAAAACAAGAAAAACTCGAGGTACCACAATCTACATATATTGATCAACATGCATCGAAGTAAGAAAAAAGTGCAGCCGCACACGGAAATGGAAGTGATCCTTACAAGGGTTTAGGGTGTAGGGTGTAAGGTTTAGGGTTCAGGGTGTAGGGTATATGGTGTAGGGTTTTAGGGTGGAGGGTGTAAGGTGTAAGGTTTAGGGTTTAGGGTTTAGGGTTCAGATATTCTTAGGTTTGGAAAGCAGTCACACTGTTTGTGAGCCTGATCGGGAAATGAAGGCTTTCTTGAGAGCCTGTCGGGTTTGTGGGTTTAGGGTTTAGGTTTAGGTGGAGGTGTAGGGTTTACATGGAATCAAAAGCTGAGCCTGGTTGGCGTGTTTTTAAAAGCTGTGTCTACTATTTGTGTAGGAAGCAGCAGCTGCGATACTGTTGGTGAAGTTAGACGCTTCTTGCTTCTGCTGCTGCAGCTGCTGCTTGTGCTTGTTGTAGCTTCGCTTTTGAGAGAGCGTTTGTTGAGTTAGGGTTGGGGTGAAGTAGTCGCAGTTGGGTGTTGGTCCGTGTTGGTGGAGATGGAGCCCGGATTGGAGATGACGCAATTCTCCGACGAGTGCAACGACTCCACCTTCCACTTTCAGGTCCTGCGCTTGGTGGACCAGGTGCGCTCCTCTCTGCTGCTGCTGTTGGGATTCTGTGAGTTTTCTGGGATGATTCTTGCATTTGGATTAGGGTTTGCACTTGGAGAATTCACAACTTTTCTTTGTGTTGGGTTGTGGCATTTGCCATTTGGGACAGTTGTATGTTTGGATTGGATGCAACTCGGCGCGCATGGGCAACTTGTATGCAGCGCTCCCAACGAGATGGGTATGGTCTCCTTCCACCTATGAATGCTTGAATTACCATGGATTAGGGTTTCGTGACAGTCATGGATTAGGGTTCTGCAGGATGCTTTGACAGGGTTCACTATGGTTTTGGGGATGAAAAATTACATGGATTATGGTTTGTAGGGATGGATCGACATTGACCCTGGTTAATAATCCACGAAATTGACATGAATTAGGGTTTAGGGAGATGGATCGAATGGTAGAATATCATGGACTAGGGTTCGGGGAATGATTGAATGATTGAATATCACGGATCAGAGGTATGGATTAGGGTTTAGGTTGGTGCATTTGGAGGGGTACACTGAAACCTCTATATCATCACCAGCTCAAGATCTAAGGATCCACTGTCAAATGAACGCGGTATAATGAAGAACCTATCGAAAGGAAGTCGGACCTTCCTTAATGTCACGATTCGGAGGATATGCTAGGGTTTGGTGACAGGAAGAAGGATTGATTGACACAGTTGTTGGTAATTGCTGGATGTAGGATAAGACGGCCAGTGTTGCAGCACTAGTCGGAGGAGGCGCGGAGAGCACAGGCGCTAGCATGGCGCGGCGGCTTTGTATGTATCCTTCACTTGCCATAGAATGCGGTTTCATGAAATTGTTTTTCTCACAAGGAATGTTGTGTGCTATGGGGTGGTTGTAGCTATGAGAACCGGGTGGAGCATCATCCTGTCTTCCAATCTCCCATCTAATGCCCCAGTTCTTGAGGTACGTGCATTCCACCCTTCTTCTGCATTTTAGAGTTCACCATTCTTTGGAGCCTTTTCTCAGCCCAGCCAATAGTTTCATTAAGGCTGTGAGTTTAGCTGCCTGATCTTTGCTTGATATGTTGAAATATTAGCACTTGTTAGGAAAAGCTACTCAACCCTGAACTCTAATTACAAGTGTGCATACCTACTCCGCCATCGTGTGATAATTCTCTAGCTCGTTTCCAGCAGAATTTATGAGACTAAGTCTTGTGTGGTTGATTGGCAGGCATTTGCAGAGCAAAGATTGTTTCAGGAACTCAGAACGTTGGGTTATGTCAAACCTGCTTCAAAAGCTGGAGGTGGCGCTGTTACATCTCTAACCCCGATCTAAACTGATTTGCAAGGTTAAGATTGTGTACATTTTCTTCACATCACCTTATAAAACTTGCCATTGGCTTGAGAAAAATGTTGCTACCATCTTGTTCAAAGTTTAACTATCCAAAGGTCAGCTGTGTGAGAAAAGTTATGTCGTTCACTTCCCGTCTCTTCTTCTGTGTGTCAATGTTTCTTCAAGCACACCACTACAACATTACTTTACGTTGATCATATTCTGAAACAACCCAAGTAGCAATGCAGGCGTGTTTCAAATATGAGAACTTTCTTGCATTCGTTTCCTCGTACAAAGCACAAGTCCAAGTTAGCAGGCGCTTTTATTTATGAGGACTTTCGTGTAGTTGTTTTCTCGCACCAAATACACGTCCAAGAAACCAGCCTTTCAGGTATGCACATCTCTGAAGCGCCACGTTCTAAAAGAACAGGACTGAAAGCACACCATTTCTGACCCTGGCAAGAAGAGTGACGTCTTTCACAAAAAAGCTCAGTGCTCTGTACAACAGAAAGTTTAGTACATTTCTATGCGGTTCCAATACTAGCATGTCACCAACAAGGTCTCAAAGGAAGTCTCACACCACCTGGAGGGAGAGATTATGCTGCAGAAGGGGCAGTGGTTTCCACAGGTGTGTCCGAGCGAGATCCCCACTCCGTCCATGACCCGTCATAGACCGCAACATCCTGCTTGCCGATGCGGTGGAGAGCCTAGAAAAACATACCACATCAACAAACGAAACAAAACATGACCACCGAACTACTTCTCACTGGAGGTTAAAGACCACCAAACTCTTCCACTAAAGAATTCTCGTTGAGAGACCACCGAGCTCTTCCGTTGATCTAATAGCCATTAAGAGTGAGGAAAGAGTTGTATCATGAATAAAAAGAGGGGTATCTTATTGACTTTACAAATAACTCGTCATAACCTTCTTGAATCATGTCTTCTATCCTATTAGTATGATTTCTGTTGCACCACAAAATTGGGGGCGCGACTCACCAGAGCTAAGATACAAGCTGTCACACCAGTACCACAAGATGCAACAACTGGTCCTTCCATTGGTACACCTGTGCAGACGTGGCATGGTCAAAATCATCAGCATTAAGCCATAAACCAAGTCATGATCTTTTGAAAGTGTCGTGCTTTTGAAATGTAGACGCCCTTTCTCTGGCGTGTCCATCTCTGACCACAAATTTCTTGCTGAATTTGCAGAGCTTGTCCTTATCTGAGTGCTGCTTTTTTTTTTATCTTCCTCCCCCCCCCCGTTTGCCAAAGAGGCCTTTGAAACAAGTTCAGAAAGAGAGGATGTTCAAATTTGTAGTCAAAGAATTGCTAAATTCTTACCAGCATTGCTAAATTTTGATCCAAGCTCCTCGGGGGTCAAGAGTGTTCCAGAAGGGCTCAGCACCTACAAAATAAAGAAAAAAAATTAACTGTGTCTACGATTGAAAACGAATCAGCATTGCTCAGTGTCGTGAAAGAATTGCACGCTATGATTCCAATATAGTAAAAAGTTTCAGATAATACCTCGGTAAATGGCACACATTTGCTGCCGGGAATATGTCCCCCTCGAACGCCTTTGCGAGGCTCGGGCACCGTGCCGTCAAACCTGGAAGACGAGGAAGGCTCTTTGAGAGATAAGACCACATTTAACGAATGGACAAAAATGGATCATGAATGAGTTTTGTACCTCGCCTTGCCACGCGCATCAATCACTTGCACTTCCTTCGCTTCAAGATTACCTTTGACCTGCACAGTGAAAAACAAATGAGCCGCGACCAACACAATCGAGTCTGAACTTCATGGTTCATTTGAAGAGCCAGCCAAAGTTTCAATAAGATACTCCTCTCTTGATTCATAATACTACTCTTTCCTCACTCTTAAAAGCTATTAGATCAATGGAAGAGCTTGGTGATCTCTCAACTCAAGTTAAAACTAGTTATAACCGCCCTTGAGAATGAGGAAGCAGAGGTCAATTTGTACCATGAATCTCAGCACTTTTTCCTCTTTGAGCTGATTCTAGATTGATTGAGAGCTATTTAGGGCTGATTTTTATTATTTAAAATGAGAAACGAAGTCAGAACTCATGTATCTTTGCCTAACTTCACAACGAACTTCAATGGGCCTAATGAGTCAAGCCGGAACATGTCAAAACAAAGCTTATTATTCCAAGTACCTGCTCAACAGACCACACCAAATGAGGTTGCAATGTTGCCTTGTACTGGCTTTTTGGCACCTGCTACCAAATAAACACATAGCAATTAATCTGCAGGAGAATTCAACCAACATTCTTGAAAAAAAGTGTGGAGAAACAGCACTTTCCAAGATGCCCGAAGGGATGCTATGAGCACAACTATTGATACTATTCAACGAGGGGAATCATTGTAAACATCGTTGGTAAAAACATTCATCACAAGTAGAAACTTATAAACATTTTAGATCATTTACTGTGCTTAACACTAATTCTCAATTTTAGTGTAGTGTCCCCAACATTATTCACTCATTCACTCACTGCTAGAACTTTCTACGTGAGATCATATTGTCCATTGAGAAAAAGATAATGATAATAGACCACTTTAACCCCTGAGTGCCCATGAGGGAAGCAAGTCCATTGCCATAGCTCAAGAAACCTCAAATGAACCAGAGAAGTTTCCTGTATTTCTATATCAAAAAAATGAAGAAAGGCTGCCTTACAAGATGGGGTAGTTAGGATACACACAGGGAGGTCCTATTTGTATCCAAGGAGGTTTGAAGTGTCATTTCCATGAGCAAAATACTCATCAGTGGTTCAAAAGTAATAATAGTTTTTTCAAAAACTAGTGTGAAGATGATGAAATGAGTAAAATTTCGATAGTTATTATATGATACCTCTTTTCCGGCGTAAACTTTCTGCACAGCTGCAACAGCCTCCTCTCCTCGCATGAGCTGAGGCCCTTCCGACTTCACAGAAAAGCCACAAGCCTTCCAGTTTGGCAAACCTCCATCTAGAATCCACACTTTCTCGTGCCCAAAAACCCTGAACATCCTGCGTGATCCCAGTTTGAACTACCTCAGGCATACTCAATCCACTACTGTAGAAAATATCTTTAGATGTGCTCAAATTTGCATCTACAACTACAAAGAAAAACAGCTATGAATGTGCTTGAAATCAGCAACTTCAACTTCAAAGGAAAATGTGTTGTGGATGCTAACAATGTGCTTTAAGTGTGACATGAGGATTGCTGGAATAGACACATACCACCAGACTCGGGCTGCACTGAACAGGCCCTTCGAGTCATACACAACCAGCCAATCATCGTTTTGAATGCCTAAAGCTGAAGCCGCTTGCTCAAATGCTGCTTCAGATGGAAGCATATGCGGCATCTACAACACCGAGAACACATCCCAAACAACACACAATCCCTTAGATAAACTCCTGCAAAGGTTCATCATCACAAGCTTCATCACAAGCAACTTACACAAGATAGTTCAGGTATATGCTCAAGAGCTTACATCTGAAGTCAGATCTGAAATCTTGTCGAGATCAAAGAAAACTGCGCCAGGAATGTGTGCTTCCTGCAAACAACAATCCAACATTCAATGGTGTATCAATGGTGTATTCTCTCCCACATGAGAAAGGTTTACGTAGAGTGAAGTGAACCTTGAACTCTTGAAGCGTGTTGCGTTTCTCATTCGGCATGTACCATGATCCATCCACCACCTGCACAAAAATCCAAGGAGAAAAAACAACAGAGAATTACCACTTGTATTCTATGAAAGCATGTCTAAACCCTAAGTCGGACTCTGTACGCACAAACTGACTCCAAAGTTCCATGCATCATTCGGAGAGCACGAACTTGATTCTTCCTGCTGATCATCTCTCTGGAAGCGTGAGTGCATCCATCAACATTCCATAGTACGGAAAACCACACACTCCGAAAGAAAAATCAACTAAAAGCTTCTCTTTCTCACTCTGTCACCAAGACACACCCTTCACCAATCCATGTATTACTCTCAACCTTTATCTTGTCGATTCGATCATGAAGCCACTGCGGCGTGACGACAGTCTGCGGCTCATCACCCGTGGCCCCGGCCACGGACGCGGCCGCCCTCGCCGGAGAACCTAGAGCTGCCACAGCCGTGGACGCCTCCCGCCCCGAGGTCCGCACCGGCAATTTCACCATCGCCAGCGTCACCATCGCCACCCCCGCCCTCCGCATCACCACCGCATCCGCAACCTGCCAAATCCATCAAACACATCCTCATCTCTTGCAAATCCATCACAGACATCCTCATGCGTAACAACTGCGTGCAGGTGACTTACGGATGCTCTGGCGATGGTTCTCGAGGCGGATTGCGGAGGGACTCGGCATGCTCGGATCGCGAGAGCGGAGGCCATGGCGGACACCTTGCGACCAGCTGATGCCTGCATTTCACGCCGGATCCTCGACCGAGATCGGTCCTTCGGTGCGGCTGTGGAGATGGCGATTCTACGATACAGTGAATGTGACGATCGACTCTGCCAGGATTTGTGTCTGGATTGAAGCTTCGTGTGTGCGGGAATTGAACACTCAGTAGCTGTGGTGAAGGTGGAAGGCTAGTACCGTTAGTGTATCTTCATCCGTTACTATTTACCTCTGGCGACCATTCTGGGTTCGTAAATCTACGGAAGTCGGCTCTAGGTCCTGTGACGGTTTTCGATCAGTTGTCCCTGTAATATCCCGAAGCTCAACATCATCTACGGATGGCGTACATGTGAAGCTCTGGCATCTGAGGAACTACATAAACCTCTCACGATCGTTATTTTAGATATTATGTATACCATTTATTTTATGATGAGTTCCACGGACATTCATTGTGATATTTAGAAATAGCTTCATGTCTAAGATATATAAGACATTGAGAATGTTGTATAAGTAATGAAATTAAAGATTTTGTTAATTTATCTTATTTTATTATTTAATTTTTGAAGTGAGATACTATTGACATGAATTTTTAAATTGAGTGTGGGTTGTGTAAACCTAGCACCTCACCATATTTGAACTCAAATTGATGCAAAGTAGTTAGTCTTTTTAAGTTAATAGATCATGTAGATACCACATGTTAAACTCGTAGATTCTCCCATCATCCATAGCCACCTTGTCCTCAAAGGGTTAATCCAAGTTTGTGCTGAAATTGTATTGAATAACATATTGAAGTGACACCAAATGATTTCTCAATAACTGTAATAGTACAACTTCGCTTTAACAATAGAGGTCCAACAAAATTCAATAGAGGTCCAACAAGTAGACTTGTCATAAAGCAAACCTAGAACACTACACAAACCATCTCGGTATTTTGTTCACAAGTTGGGACCAAGTTCTTCACACTTGCTGCACACTCACACTTCCGACAGAAATCGTAAATTTCCATCCACAAGGAAATCCATGCTCAAAAGTGGTTAACAAGAAGCGTCACCTCCACCATCTCCAGTGGAGGTGACCATGAGTTATAATTTATAATACAAACTGAGTTACACCCTTGCAAGCTAGCAGGAAGTTAGAAGTAAAAGTACAAGAAGAAGCACAAGGGTTCATCACACTACAAGTTAAGTATAAGAATTCAAACAGATATTTTATGTTATGAAATTACGACTGATACTCCAGCGCCTCTTGTTGCTCCCCCTCCTCTTCCTCTTGTTCGTCCCCTTCTTCGAAGCTCTCTTGCGCTGGTGGGTTGTTAGTTCGATTAGCACACGCTCGCAGGGCTTCGAATGCTTTCATGCTCTCCGGGTCGAATCCTCCAGCAAACTGTGAGGTAAACAAGGAAAAGGTGAATTCTTATGTCTCAGACAAGTGGACAGGGTGGGAGAATGGCAGGATGCGGAAAGAATACCTGATGGACTCGGAATGCGAACCGGACACCCTGCAGCAGTAGAAACTCGCGCACAGGCTCATTGATAGAGCCGGCCTTTTCTAGTTCCATTGAAACTCGTTTCATGTACAGACGAGCCAGCTTCACGGACGCCAGCTTGATCTGCGATAGTGAGATGATAACGTCAGTTCGCAACAGTTAACAAACTGAAAATAGAAGGACATTTTGTCTGCATATGGAAGTCAATGACAAACCTTGCCAACAATGCCGGAGTCAAGCATCCATTGGGTTGGGATGTTGTATTCCTTGTAGCGAGACATAGCCATGTCCCTGGTTCTCAACAGTCCATACACGCTCTGCTCCACTCTGCAGAAGCCACACCCCTTCCATATTAGTAGAGCATACAGCCACGAGAAAACTACGGCACTTGTGAAATTTACATTGTTGCAAAGAGAAATAAAGATTCTAGACCTGAGAAACGTTCCCAATACACTTACTTCTCTAATGCAGCCAGCATTTTCTTTAGGGCCTTGTCACATGACATCTCTGGCTTGTCTTCATATTGAGATACCTCAGCCAGCAGCTTCATCAGATCTTGGTACTCAAACGCGGCTTCACGCATTGCATCGGCCTTGCCTTCTGGCCAATCGAAGTATTTCAAAACCGCACTTTCGTCAACCTGTCAAAAAGCAGGCAACACAATCTCAGGTTTCTTAACGGTTATACACATTCTCCGCTGTATCTGGGCTAATAAGAAGAAAAGAGGAAGACTAGCATCATGTAGCGTGAAGTAGCAGTAATGCTAGACATGTTAACCGTTCTGAACTAACTGGGATGTAAGGTACACATGAAGTTTGAACAAGAATATTCTGAGCTCATAAAGCAAGACTAGAAAAAGGTGATGACGGAGGCACATACCAAAAAAGAAAGCTCCTCATCCAACCACTTCACAAACTCCACAACATCATTAATGTCGTGATATGCAGCAGCTCTCACTTCAGCTGCAAGCGACATGACAAACTCTCCTTGCGTCTCCACATCGGCCTTGATCTGCATTCACGATATATCTTGACTCAATACTTCCAACCAACACTTGCAGCAATAAAAAAATCAAGCTATTCTCGCCCAGAATTGCACTCAACAACCGCAAAAAACATGAGTAGCAGGTTCAAGACAACTCACGGCTAGCAAATGTGAAGACCGACTCTCAATCTCGCCGATCATGTTGTTCCGGACTTCGGGATTAGCTCCGCCAGTTGTATTGGCCAAAGCAGTCTTAGCGTCACGTTTCATGAGGGACTGGTAAAACTCGACAATCTCTGGAGCTCTGTGCACATTGTCAGAGCCTTTGCCTTTTGGTGCGCCTCCCATGGATGGGGGAGGTGGGGGAGGCGGAGGAGGCGGAGCGCCAGGTCCACGAGTCGGTGGGGGTGGAGGAGGCGGAGGTGGAGGTCCGCCACGAGATGCTCCCAGTTGAGGACCGGCTGCTGAGCTCGGCATTAAAGAAGAAGGCTTAGGAGGGGGTCTAGGCGTCCTCAGTTCCCTCTTCTCGACCTCAGCTGCTGTGAGAGGCTTGGTGATGACTTCTCCACGCTTCAGTAATGATGGCATCGGCTCCAGGAATGGCTGCTGCATCTGGACCTTCTCCGACCACTTCATCTTTGGTTGTTTCTCCACTTGCGCCTTCTCTCGTTCGGCTTGGGCCTTCTCTCGTTCCGCTTGCGCCTTCTCTTTGATAGCCTGTTCTCTCTCCATGGCTGCTTTATGCCTATCCTTGAACGCAGGGTACTTCTCAGAAATCTCCGGCGGGACAGACTTCGCAATCAACTGGAAGGACGCAGCAATGCCATTGTAGTCGCCAGACGGCGACTTGGTTTGAATCGGAGCAAGATTAGACGAAGCAGAGCTGAACCTCGCCGAGGAGCCAGGACCATGCGAGCTCGTTGTGGAATCCGGGGTCCCTGGAGACTCTGGCGCATCATCTTTCACAGCTCCATATGTGGTGATTTCAACAGACTCTCTGGAGTTTCTGATCAACAATGCCTCCAGAGGTCCCTTGGTGGTCTTCTTCCTGCGACGCTCCTTGCCAGGATCGCTTCTGAAGCTCAGGTTCCTCTTACTAGAACTGACGCTGTCGTCCTTCTTTCCTCCTCTCCAGCTCTTCAGTCGCTTGATCAGGCTGTTCTTCTTCGACAAACGCCCTGACGAAGTAGACTCAACCTCAGACGATATGTCGCTGTAGTCCTCAGAGGCGCTGGTTGCTCCCGACGACGGGCTCTCATCACCGCTTTCCGCTCGATCCTTACCCCCTATGGCAAGCAAGTCTGGGCCTGCGTACTTCAGCATCAGCCGCTTTGCCTTCTCCTGTGACCTAGGGCTCAAATTCTTGTTCAAATCCACTGCACTGACTTGACCCTCGGGTGCCTGGTAATTCCGCAGCTCGTACCGAAGACACGCATTCACCCACCGCAAGTACACGAGCTCCTCCACTTCAGTGAATCGGTCGCTCTGCAGTCCTTCAACTTGCCGAGCCAAATCCTCATTCGCATGTCGTAACGACGCTATGTCCGCATCAGCTTCCGCCAAAATCTCTTCCTGTTATAAAATAACACATATACTAAATTTATTTTTCTGACGAATAAGAGGAGACCGCATTACTATAATAGCATCCTGTAATACAATCACATACCGAGTTACCTTTTTTTATATCAAGAGTTAAAGGAGACCGCATTGTGATAAGCCTTCCAAAACATACCTTTGTCCTGTCCTGCAAGTAATCAATGTCTTGTTCAGCAGCGTCCAGTTTCACAACGACCTCCCGGATCTGGAACTGCAGCTCCTTGTTCTTGCGCCTCAACTCCACAATCTCAACTTCCATTTCTCGCAGAGCCTGCAGCTTCCGCTCCGTCTCCAAGTCACGTTTCCCACCATCTTCCTTCGCCGCTTCATAAGTGGCCACCTGCTGCTTTAACATCATGAGCTCAGCCTTATCATTCCCGCTCCTGGTGTTAATCTGACGCTGCAGCTCCTTGGTTCTGAGGCGCGCCTCCTCGAGATCCTTCCTTAAGCTAGTGGCACTTGCAGCTTCATCAGACAGCTTGGTGGCGCGCGCTTCCAGAGCTGCAATGCGCTCCCTCAGCTTCGCACCTTGCGCAGTTTTCTCGTCTTCCACCTTCTTCAATTGACTGTGCACCTTCTCCAGCTCGAGGTCCCTCTCCTCCAAGCGATCCTCCAGGCGGTGGATGCGCGCCTTCTTCTCCTCGAGCTCCCGCAGGAGCTCCTGCTCCTGATCTTCCAAGTCGTAGAAGTCCAGCAGCTCCGCCTCCATCCGCGCCTCCTTCTTCTTCAGCACCTTCACGGTCTCCCTGAGCGCCTGCAGCTCCGCGGTCTCGCTCGTGAAATTCTCAACGTACTCTCCCACGAGCGAGTCTGTATCGTCCACGTATATGTCCGAGGTCTGTGATGTCTCGTCGTCTTCCACATGGCGATGACGTCTCCGAGGACTCGCGGACCTCCTGCTCGCCAGTCTCCTGCTCTTCTCATCGTCCTCTCCTCCTCCATAGCCCGCACTCCTCTGAGACCGCGGGCTCAGAATCGCAAGCTCGGCCGAGTACAACACGTCGTCAAACTCCGGCAACAGGAGGTCCTTGTCGCCAAACTCGCTCCCGTCGCGGACGCTCCTCGCAGGCGAGCTAACTGTCACGCGTTTCACCTCTTCCGCCTACTAAACCAAAAACCCACAACTCCTGCTTCAAAAAAAGCTCCAAAGCAACAAAAAAAACAAACAAAAACAAAAAAGCAAAAAAAAAATAACTGTCTTCAATCAAACGCTCCTCTCGTACCGGCGCTTTCTGCTGCTTAGAATGAGCTTCATCCTCATTCTGATCCTCCCCTCGCTTCCTTCCATCCTCTGCACCATCACCAGAAAAAAAAACTCATCAAACCAAGCACCACAACCGCAACCACCATCGAAATTCACTTTTTTTTAAAAGCATAGCCAAACTCTTGCAAAAGAAAACAAAGCAGCGTCTCCTCAAATTAAACCCTATCTCCAAACACCAGTACCTCCATTGCCGCGCCGAAGCTGCCTCCGGAAGGTGACGGCCGCAACCGAGCACGTAACCGCGAGGCCTAAACGCACTAACATGTACGATACTCTCCGCTCCCCTCGGTCTCTCGTCGTCTCACATTGCACCAACACCTCCTCCAAAACCTCAGCAACTCCGCATCCCAAGAAGTGAACCTCCCAACAAGTTTAAAATTCAAAATTCAAATCCACTGTCACACACGCACGCACGCACGCAGGGGCGGCAATGAATGCGGCTTCCATCACCTCGGAGGTGTCTACTACTCGGAGGAGCTATCTCTATCTTGCAAGGTGTGTTGCGGAGGTGAAGACGGGCGGCGTATGAGGGGAGGTTGTGTTCGGGAGTGGGATCTACTGCAGCCACGGAATTGATGTTCAACACAATCCACTTTAACGCGCGCGACTGCTAATCGCGTGGCCGCGCGAGCTCGAGCTCGGATTCTCGCGCCAGCCCAATTGAAAGGAAAGAGTGCCCGAAAAGGTTCACGGCCATCGGATCCCCGTTGCTCTTGCTTTCCGAGGCTTTGGAAAAACACTCCGCTCTCGACGGATGATAAAGTAGCCGTCTCGTTCATCATCCAATATCGTTGGTTGTACATTCATTTAGCCCCTAAAGGACCAAGTGTCAAAAATGGGCTTTTTGAAAGTTCGGTCAGGTTCCTATGGTGTCAATTTCCAACATTCCTCTCTGAAATTATTACCATAGAAAGGCATTACCAAGACCTTAGTGGGAAAATCAATTTTTCCTAAATTGGTCATTTGATGAAAAAGTTTTAGGGTTCTGAATTTCGAATGAGGAGAGCGGGCACCTTGGGCACCTCCAAAAACTTTTGTTAGGACACTCTATTCAATGTGAAATTTTCAATATTCGCAAGTAATATTGTTTCCCTTCACATTATCAAAAAAAAGTTCTTGTCTTTAGTGAAAAATAGCATACCAACCCAAGTCAAACATTTTCACACATTGTCACTCATTGTCGGGCAAGGTTCCAAAAAAACTTATTATTTTCCACATAAAACCTAGATATCTTTATATTTTTCACTTTTTATTTTTTCCACAACAATATGTGGTGAAAACCTTCTTATTGACCATTCGGATTATCAGTCTAAAACATAGTAAATTCACAAAAAATAAAAGTGTGAATGGACAAATTTCGAACCTCCACTCCTGGCACAATTGTTTTGAATATACTACACGTGTCCTCTCCCTCTAAAAATTGGTGTGTAAGGAACTAACATCATGCTTATCAAGATGGTAATAGATTTAGACCTTGTGTAGTGCAAAAATTTGACACCAAGTGAAGTCAAAGTCTATTGATCCACTAAACACAGGGAAGAAAATGAACCATTTGCTTCAAACACTATAATCTTTCAATCCGTGCTGTCAAAGTTTAAGAAATTTTATGAGTATATTAGAAGAAGAAGAAGAAGAAGAAGAAGAAGAAGAAGAAGAAGAAGAAGAAGAAGAAGAAGAAGAAGAAGAACGCCGGTTCCCGAAGGGAACCGGCGTGAATAAAGTGTCTGTTCGTTCCATTGCTAAGACCATGCCCACCGGACAAGGAATTAGCAAACTGGAACTACTTCCCCCTTTCGAGGGTAGACACTATGAGTATATTACTTAATAAGTTTTAATTGAGATCCTACGGTCAAAACTAGAAATCAAAGTTTTGGTTTCCTTCTCTGTTCGTTGCACTAGAATCCAACAATTTTGAAGTGTTTTTGGTGTAAAATTGTCACAGTACCTTAGGGGTTAGTTTGAGTACGTCCATGTCTGTGTAAGGTAAGCCTCCCCATAACCAACAAAAATCCATAGCCAACGCCTATAAGATTGGGGTATATCCAACCCTCTTCCGTCCCATTACCACTAGCTCAGCTCCAATGGAGGTTTGTTGTTAGTCAGGATCCTTACTTTTGGTCGATGGTTATGGGGGTACCTGTTGCTAGCCACCTACTAAACATGACTGCACAGTTTGAAAATTCATAACTAATTCATTTCTCATTGAATAAATATGAAATCACTTGGGTTGGAATTGTAATTCTAATCGGCTATCACTGAAAAATAACAGTATAATTATCTCCTCTATCCATATATGCACATTCCTTAACTTGTCGGTTTTAGGGGGGCTTACCTCATATTTGCCTTTGGTCGTTTCAATCATGTGTGCGCACTTGCGCAGTCTTGTCACTTCATAATTATGATTATGCTTCTCCTTTTTTTTAATGGTATTAGAGTGGATGGTTTATCATAGTTAGATTGAGAAAAAGAGAAGAGTGACACTACTTCCACCGAAGCTAGTAGTAGAGCTCAGGAGAGGATCATAAGAGTCTCCAAATGCAGTTGTTAAGGACGAACTATAGAGAGAACACGGAGAGACAAATGTAGTCCTTCGACCAACTCAAGTGAGCACATACAAGATGATAGAGAGTTCTACAATGAAGGAGGGAAGAAGAACTCTGGTTTTTGGAGGGGGGAAGTAGGTAAAGTGTCTGTTCGTTCCACCACTAAATTCATGTCCACCGAACATAGGTGTTAGTAGTATGGAGCTACTCCTTTCTCTCAAGGGTAGAGACTATGTAACCAGAAATTAGTAACTATGTGCCAAGGACCAACCAAAGCCTTAATGCTCAATTCCAAAAAAATGGTTTGTAAAGATTACAAGTGTGTTATTTGATAGGTTCTAAAGAGTATCATATAATTCTAGGAGAGGTTGGTTATTTTCAAGTTTTTGTTTGTGTAGAAGTATGGACATTGCATGTTGGATAGCAATGGTGTTGAATTTTGTGAATGTCTTGTTTAATTGGATTAATGGAGATATTGAATGTTTCTTCAAGACTTTGCATAGAGGGGATAAAGGTAGTAACTCTAGTTCTAGTGGCGATGACAATGAGGGGGTCAATTTTCCATCCAAGAGTTGCAATGTCATTAATGAGTGGTTGGTATTTATTAATTTTGTTTTCGACTGCTTCTAGAAGAAATATATCATTACAATATTTAAATTCAATAAATTAGATAATAAGGTTTGTATTTATGTGGTCTGGTGGGGGTCTTTAAATGGTAGTCCTTTGATGCGTAATATGTTTGCTTTAAATCTAGCATTACAATGACATCTTTTTGGTTCCACATGTGCATGGAAGTAGCCATGGGGGGACTGTAATTCTTGTGGTTTGTTGTTGAAGGTTCTGGCGTTCATGAGTATGAAGCACCGTGATTTATTTGAGGATATAATTAGTTTTTGAATTTCCCGTACCGCTTTGTTGTGCCTTTTGACTATTAGGGAGTATATGTGATGGTTTTGGCATTTGAGGAGTATGTGTAGCGATGTGCCCGAGTCCATGGATGTGCATATTGGGCGCGTTATGGATGGAAATCGTTCTATCCCAAAGATGAGTTGTTTACGGGCATTTTCCAATTGTCACGGGACGTGGCGTCGAGGGTTCTCCACATCGTAGTATTTAAGCATAGATTAGTTTGTTACTAGTCTACGGCTTTAGGGACATACGGCGGCGCACCACATTCATCCGTGAATGATTTCCATCTACTTAGGGTTGTGTTTGTGTGCGTATACCGATGTACACGTCCTTGACTTGACGTCTTTGTCAAGTCAAGCTTTGTGAGTGAGTTTGAGAGTGATTAGTAATTACCTTTGCTTGTAACTGATTGTTTATCATAAGTAAAGGCTCTGCATTCTCTTATACTACTTGCACTCGTTGATTCTCCCTTTGTAAAGTGCGAGAGGCTTGACTACGTTTATGATTCACTTCTTATTCCTTGAGGATGTACTACGTATACTTGTTTTGTGTATGTTTTTATGTTGGTTAGGACTCTCAATGTGTTGTGATTATTGATCTTTCTTTACACGACAATATATTGTCCAGTACTGAATTTGATAATATATTGTCCAGTACTGAATTTGATAAGGCATGTCTTTTGTGAGTCTGTAGTTGTGGGATTTTTCCAAAAACTTGTAGGGAGTTCATTATCAATGTTGTTGTTACCGGTCTATTTATCTATGTTAGGAAAACTTTCCGAGATTAGATCTAGGTTGTTAATTAGATCTTGTTTTTTAAGATATTTATCAAGAAATCTTATGGGGCCTTTGTCTAGGGTGTCTTCCATAGAAAACCAACTTTCTCTTGGGAAGTAGTATGAAGTAGCGTGGGCTTGTTCATGCGGGTGTTTGGCATTTCTATGGGGTTTACTTAGTCCTTCTTCAGCAAGTTTATTTGTTTGTTTGTTTCCTATTATATTGATATGTGCTCTAACTTTATGGAGGGTTGTAATTTGTGTGTGATTTTGTAGTATTTGAACCATAGATGTTAGTATGGCTCGGTCGGTGTGGCTATTGTGGAGGGTAGGATGTGTTATTTATATGTTTAATAGATATAATACATTTTACAATCTGTAAAGATGTGTGGGTTCATTGGCATACTGTGTAGTGATAATTTGGAAGGTTTTAAGGAAGGCCATCATTTTTGCTCTGAGGATATTTTGAAGTCCATGAAGCCTTTTGGATATTTTTATTTCTTTGGTTCACTTGTATATGCCATATCCAACTTTTTTTCAGTGCGAGTGCCCTAGGCTAATTTTTGTTGGTTCTTTGAAGGAACCATTTGTGTAGTAACTATGTGCGGGGACAAATTGTAGGGGGATATGGTCACGATATGTTGGGAGGGGAGGTGGTGTAGTGGGGTGGTTCTGTGTTGTGTTGTGTTGACATATCTGAGTTGTGTTGGCATATCTGAGTTGAGACCATTTTTTGTTACCATTCACTGGAGTTTGAGAAGGTGTAGGTGGAGCTATTTTTGTATTAAGTCGATGTATGCTAAAGTTATTTGTTATAGAGGTAAGTGTGGTGAATTGTTCCGAGGTACCAATATTATTGTTTTGATGATGTATGCATATTATTAGTATGGTAAATGACTCGAGCCTAGATTTATTTAGTAGTAGTGGTGGTAGAGAAGGTTCTTTACATGGTATCGAGTGTGCCTCAAATAGTGCAATGATGTGAGAGTCTGGGAATGGGCCTAAATGTGGGTTGAAGTTTTGGTACCAATTATTGTCTGGTGAGATAATAGAAGTAGAGATAGAGTTTGGGTCATTGGTCGCAAATCTTGCCTAGTATATTTCTTGTTGTGCTTCTTCTATATTGTCGGGGTGTGCAATACCATTTCCAATCCACTTATCTTCAAAGGCTTTTCCTACTATGCCAAAAAATTTCTATCTTTTGAACGGGGAATAGAACTTAGAAAATTGGGTGGAACATGTGACGGGGGGTGAAAAGTACGAGTGCTGGATGTTGAAGGATGAGATTGGTGAATTTAGAATGGGCATGGATAATGAGTATTGTGCGAGTTTAAGGGGGGTCGTTTTTTGGGATGTGGTATTTATATCTTTGGTAAAACCAAACTATTTCAGTTTCAAACGTTTGGATTATTGGCTTTATGTTCGTGGGAGTTTGTAATTTTTTATGGTATTGGTTCCATAGCCATTGGAGTCTAGTGACATGAATAATAATTAGATGACTCCCATTGTTTTCGTATATATGTGGGTGGTCATCAATAATTCTAATTGTGTTGCATGATGTGATAATGTCTTTTTTGGGTTGCATTTGGTTGTGTGTATATTGAGGAGGGGGAATGATTATCCGTGGATAATCGATCTTGAGTCACAAAATTGCTCTTGAGGTTGGTGTGTTTGGATGATTTCTAAGTAGAATTTGTTTTGGGTGTTTTGATAATATTGTGTTAATCTTGTGGAGTCATGGGTGGAGATGTTTTGGTCATGCCATGGGAAGGGGTTCTTGTCGGGTAACCATTTATTGTAGGTATTGTTATTTTGTAGCCATTGGCATGAATATTATGTATCTTTCTTGACAATTTTGTTTAGGTCAATATGTTTTCTATGTTTGTGGTCAATAATGAGGTTTATGAGATATGTGGATGGGTTCTTGAGGATGTGTATGGAGGGGAGGGGGAAGAGTGGGTGCGGTGGGTTGGGGGGGTAAATTGGCGAGGGATGGTTTCTGGGTTGGATGTTGTTGTTGGTGGTGATATATGCGCCTTTGAGTGTGCAAGGGTTTGGCTTTGTGAGGCATGGTGAGGCGCATGTATTAGGGCATGGAAGGTAGTAAAATAGTTGTTGGGAAATATCAAGGGCCCTTTTCACTAGTTTAGATGGAGTAGCATGAAATGTTTTGAAGTCATTGTGGTTCACAATGTGTGTTCCGTTTGGTAGTATAATTTGTTTTAAATCAATCAAATTTGTTCATAGTTTGGTTGCAGAAGTTTTTGGAAGAGGTATTGGTTAATTCTTCTGTCAATTTTAGGTTTCCAACTTACGCCCCCTCACAACTTCCGCACGGCTCCTCCCGCGCTTGTTCTCAACCTCAAGAAGCTTCCAACTTCAAGAAGCTGCCCTTGCCGGAATTCGCACTCCGATGCCAAGAATTGTCTTGATGTGTACATCGCACGCTCCCACACAACCACAAGCAACCCTCGGGAGCTCCTTGAATACAACCCTCTCCAAACTGCGCTGCACCCCTCTTGCATTTGAAAGAGAGTGACCAAGCAAGCTTGAGTTTGCACATGATGAGGTGGATCTTAGAGATCGACATCGATGAGTTCTAGACTGGCTGGAGTTGATGCACTGCAACATGTACTCTCTCTCTTCCAAACATCCAATCCTCTTTAACAAGGGTCCTTGTCTTCAGTTTGCTGCCCAATGTTTCTACTTCACTTGCTCCGACTTCCAGCCAGAATGGCGACACTTTGCACACCAAAATGTACACCATTACTCCCGCGCTCCACACAACTAAGGGCACGGTCGCATATTCTAGGATTAAGAGCTCTATATCTCTCTCGACTGCAGCCTCCTTCACAATCGCCCTCTGCACCGGCACCTTATCTATAGGTGATTACTCGAGCTGATATGCTGGTCACTGAGGTCTACGCCTTCGTTTCCAACGAGCAAACCCTCTTTCTCTTTGACAAACCCGGAGGATTAACTGCTGCTAGTACAAATGCTCTAAAACGCCCCGCTCTGCTCGATGATGAGCAAGAACCTCTGAAACCCCAAGTTCCACGACCTGGAAATCCTAGTGTTTAGATATGAATTTTGAGCAACCTACTCAAAAATTCCATCAGATGTACTGTAATGCCATAGTTACACCCATTACCATGACATGATCTTTCTCAAGTAATAAACAAGTACAACACACTTGTAACTTACATGATAGTCAAGTCCATGCTACTCTTGAAGAGTTGAAGCATGATCACGATAAGGTTGTGGTGTGCAACACCCTCACTTCATCACATGAGAGACTCAACTTGACAAAGATGAGTCTCCCTCAACCACACACGTGGCCCGGTCACTACAGTCAATCCGGGTTCGCGGTGTCACGGCCCGGTTTTAGCCCTGACACCGCAAAGACCGGCCCTTCTCCCCAAGCGCCTTTTCGCCTCCTTCCCACGATAACTGCCACTCTCGCCCTCAATTATTTCGCGCTGCCCGTCTCTCTTTTCGGCACTTCTTGCCGAAAAGCCCCTTCGCCCCCGCCTTCTCCGGATCACCGAAGTCACCTTCTCGCCCCTGCCTTCTTCGGATCACCGAAGTCCCCTTGTCGGCCCGACACGTGTACTCTAGAATGACCCGCCCTTCTCGGTAGCTTCAAACTGCCATCCACACCGTTTCGTACGGCGCCGTCTTTGGCACGATCATTGTGCCGTGTAGAATCCTTTCGGAAGGGGAGTGATTGTCTGCGCCTGAATTGAGTTCCTCGATCACAATCTTCCCATACAGGACAGGTCGAATGGAGATTCTAGCGAGACGGCGCCACCAACCGTTGCCGATAACGGGGCAGCAGGGAGGAATTGGAGGCGTCAAGGGAGAAAGAAAGAAGCTGGCGCGCAAGAGAAGGGGCTGGAGGACCTTGATGCCGCGTTTAGGGTTTGGCCCGCATGCAGACTACCTGAAGACACACGCTCACAAGGTTCTTCGGATGCGCGATTCGAAGAGTAACGCAATCCAAGCTTATCGCTGATATTCCCTCCGATTGTAGGTCCAGGCTAATTGGTTTAGGCGGCGTAGGCAATAATCATCATCGCCATCACCATCACCATCAACGTGAAACCCTAATCCGGGCATGGCAAAGTTTTGTGTGGCGGCACCATTTCCAGCACTTTCGAACTGTGTTTTTTGCCCTCTAGCGACATATCCAAGATCTTCAAGCTCTGCGTCAGCGATCGCTGCTTCAAAACTCCAGGGTTTTCAAGGCTCTGCGTCAACGATCGCCGACTGAACTTTTCGGTAAGTTCCCCGCCTTTCTTGCTTTTTATTTAATTCCATTTCGGTAAGTTCTCTGTCATTCTTACTTTCCATTTATTTTCGGTGATGCATACGGGCGGTCCTTCTTCCATTCCGTTTCAAATGTGGGGCGTTGGAAAGTAAGCTGTGTGAAGGTGTAGGAAATTTTGCAAAACGTCCAGGTTTAGGGTTTAAGAGTTTTAGGGTTCCCGATAATCGTTTCTTGCGATAAGGTTTCATGTTCGGCAATGTCCTTCCTTGCAGGACCGTAAAAATGCCGAAGCGGCCGGTGTGTTTCTGCAAGCCACTGTTTGATGAGATCCCGGTGGAGAACAGGAAAGGGATTCTGCCCACCTACAACAAGGAAACGGGGAGGATCGAGCAGCTATTCGTCATTGAGAACGACCACATTTGGCGCGATAGCTGGGAGGTGATGGAGGCGAGGGACCTTATCCTGGAGCTGCATGGACCGGACTCGCCCATCGTACCACCTGGACAAACCGGCCCCAAGCAGATACTGTGCATTCATTGCAACACGACGCACCAGAAGCACATGTTCAACCTCCACCGGAACCATGCATTGTGCGAAGGGAAGGGGAAGGAGGGCGTGAAGATGCCGTCATATCCCAATTTGGGCGTCAGGGATGTGGCGAACTTTGTGGCACGACTTCGGGATTGCCAGTCGGCTGAAGATGCAATTCAGGTATTCGGCACCATAGAGCCGATAGCCACGAAGAGGAGGCCTCGGAAGGGTGCCGATAATGAGGAAGAACCGAACAGTCGACGTCGAATTAAGCGCGGGAAGAAGCTGTCACAGGAGGGCCCTCCGCAGAAGCGTACCGCGGCGGCTTCTCGGAAAAGACCTTTGCCCCCGAAAGCTATGTCGAGTGACGATACTTCTTCCTCGGCAGAGTCGGGAGGAGATCACAACACAGATCATGAGGCCGATAACGCACGGACTCTGACTGTGCACGGCGAGAAGGGCGGTCTTCCGTCCGGGGATGATGCCTCTAGGAATTCCGGTGCCGAGAACCCGATGTCGAAAGTCCGGAAGTCCGCACTCGCGCCGGCGCCCAAGAGAGATTCCTCCATCGTCCTCCGGAAGGCGGAGCTTGCGAAGCAGAATGTACCGAAGAAGGTGGCACAAGCTGAAGAGGCCACGAAGAAGGCGAGATTTGAAGAGTCCTCGAAGAAGGCATTCCGGCCCCCAACAACGGCGAAAAGGCTTACGGGAATGTCTGTGGAAGAGACCGCGATGGCGAGAAGGCATCGATCTCCACCGGTGCAACAGCGGTTCAGAGAGACGAGTAATGCCGAGAGACCCTCCGACTCTGACGAAGGAACGCCGATAATCTCGCACGAATCCCCCCAATCCTCGGCCCAGAAGGAACAGCGACCGCCGCTGACATTGGCAGGTATACTTCGGTTAGGCTCTAATGATGGTGCGAATCCCGATAAGCGCCTCATTCTCCCGGCGAAAGGTAGCAGGGAGCAAGCTTTGGAGTCGGAGAGGGCCGAGATGATACGGCAGGTGTAGGAGGACGCTGCGCGCCTTTTCCCGTTGAAATTAGTGCCCACCCCCGAAAGTAAGGTATCGATAACGCCGCTGTATCTACTCGTCAAGCATGGTCTGCTCGACAGTATCACGATGGGCAGTTTACATTCCGAAGATGAGTTGTTGAAGTACGTCTTGTCCTTGGTGGAGTCTGGAGGCAGCCAGGGGAGGTTCCACCAGGCTCTCGGTGCCTGCATTTCCGAAGGGGTCGGCTTCGACGATAACCCTGTTTCGCTTCAACAGTTGTCAACCCTTTGCAATCTGGCAAAGAATCCGAATTACAGTACAACGAAAGAGGTGTGGACAGAGGCATCGAGAGGAACGTGGGCATACATGACGCATATGTTGGAGTACGTCCAGTTAGAAGCGGCTTTGCAGGCCAAAAACGACAAACAAAAGCGGTGCAGGGAGAAGTTAGTCAGGATGGAGATGAGTAGATTTGATGCCGAAAGGGCGGTGGAGACAGAGGCTATTCGATGGGACTTCAACAATCTCTTCGGGTATTGCGCGATGAACGAGATTCTTCGACCATTGCTGCCCCCACTGTCATGGACGCACAACATTGACGAGGCTCGAGATGTCATGCACCGTCTAATTTCTATCAGAATCGACATTGCCCCGTCTCCGGCTTCAGCTATGCTGTTGAAGTGTTACTTCGTTTGCAACGGGTTCTCGCGGGTGTAAGTTTTTCCTTCTCGCCACAAACTTGTCCCTTATCGTGTCTTCTCGTCCCTTATCGTCCCTTATCGTCTCTTATTGTCTCTTATTGTCCCTTATCGGTTTACTTGACTCCGTTGTTTTTCAGGGGCCGGAATATGTGCAACCCTAGCGTAATCCCCGGGCCTGCCAACATTGAATTGTACGTGGACGCTCCAGTGGAAAATTGGGATGGGCCGTCTCAAATGTACGAAGTCCTGAGTCCCTTCCTCTTCGGAAGGGACGCATCCGATATGCACCTCCCGTTCGCGGCGGCGTTCTCGTGGCTCCGCGATAATAAGAATGGCGGGCGAGATTCTGTGTTGCGCTTCATCGAAATGATCCATGCTCGCACTGTCGTGGACACGGCAAGGAGTCATCCAGAGGATTTCGTTTGACAGTGGTGTGCTACCAATAAGGGTACCTACGAACATTGGGATACCCTGGACGAGAACTGCTTGGCAAGGGAGGATCTGGACTTCATGTATGTTGGCTACGTTCCACGTAAGATTTATCCGATAACCCCATCATTCATCTAACTGTTTTCTTCCTCATTCTTGGTATCTCCGTTATTTCCCTGTGACTAACGATAAGGCTTTTGCAGGCACTGTAGATCCTACCGGGGCACACGAAAGGGATCTTGCAGAGGCAGATTGCAAGAACGCCGTGTCGCGTCTGGTAAAAAGAGAGTGGGATCGGCGAGAAGGGCATCCAGTGACTTCACATGACGAAATTCGGCGGGAGACGTCTACCCGAACAAGGGACCTCGAGGGTGCAGCCACCCTCCTTCACATCGACGAAGGAACCTCGAATGAATTCCGCGTCCAGAATCGGTTCCCGGGGAGTAACGACGACGAAGGATTCCCCGACAAGTGTATGGACGAAGTTACGGAGGAAGCACAAGAGGGGCCTAGCGACGAAATACATCAGGGAGGTGTTCCCGATAGCGTCCAGGAAGAGCCCGCTTCTACAACAGTGAAGTCACCGGGCCGTCCCGCCGATAACCCATCTCCCATGGAGTTTTCGTGGACACAAGCTATGAATTACCCTACCCTCGGTTTTCCGGAGTCTTCACAGTCGCTGATGGGGCTATCTCAATTCGACACCCCTCT
Source organism: Bryoerythrophyllum caledonicum (assembly GCA_963971425.1). Taxonomy (NCBI): domain Eukaryota; kingdom Viridiplantae; phylum Streptophyta; class Bryopsida; order Pottiales; family Pottiaceae; genus Bryoerythrophyllum; species Bryoerythrophyllum caledonicum. The sequence continues at coordinate 8,435,221 of OZ020516.1, read as the reverse complement.
TCAGCATGTTGTGTTTGCGGGTACGGGGGAGACGGAACCCGGCATTAAATCCCACCGTCTATCGTTCCCTCTGTCGAGTCAAGGTATTGAAAACCTGGACTCTACTGACAATCCCCCGGTGGTTCCCGAGGCGCCTTGCGTGACACCCTTGGAAAGTCATCCAATCCCAGAGAAGGCTTACTCTCCGGACTCCGATTACGCTTCTCCGCCAGGGCCCGATAACCCTGCTCCTCCGCCAGAGCCCGAGAACCCGCTAGAGCCCGAGAATCCTGCTAGCCCGCCAGAGCCCCAGAACCATGCCAGTCCGCCAGAACGCATTGAGCCTGCTTCAGTGCCAGATCCTGATAGCCTTGTTCTGGTATCTGAGCCCGATAAGCCTGCTCCTTCGCCGGAGCTCGATATGCCTGCTCCTCCGCCAGGACCCGTTCAGGCTCCTCCTCCGCAAGAGCCCGATAACCCTTCTCCAAAGGAGATGGACCCCGAGGAGATCAGACTAGCATTGTACTTTATCAAGGAAGCACAGGAATCTGGGATGTCTAGTATTTGGGTTTATCCTGGACTCGAAGAGCGTGTTATGAACAGAAGGGAAGGACAGAAGGCGGCGTATACGTGCATGTTGAAGGAGAACCGCAGAGTATGTACGTCAGACTGTGTGTCTTGGGAGAAAGAGCCCTCGCTCTGCTACGAAGCCGAGGAGCATGACGCATCCATGATAGAGAAGAACCTCGACATTATTGTAGAGGTCCTAATGCGGCAGTGAGTGTCGTCGTCTATGTTATCGTGTTCTCTGACACCTACTGTTTATCGTCACCTGTTGTCTAACGTTTGCTTTCTTCTGAATTGCAGGCCTCGTTTTATTCACCCGAAGGACCTGACTGGAGGTATGAGGTTTTTCGGTCCAGACCTTCGGCAAGCCGTGGATGTCTCGCTCGCACTACAGGACTGGCATTGCGTGCTAAAGGACAAGCGGGAAATGGAAGGCACATTTGTGGATTTCATCCTTAGGCATGTCGTCTACCGTGCGAAGGAGCATGTTCGAATCCAGTATCATCACACGCACAACTGGTTATCGGCGACTTTGCAGTGCTATCTGGCGGATGAAGGGAAGGGTTGGGATGACATCGTGAGCTTTCTCAGCCGCTCGTTCCGTAGCACCACCAAGACGCCGAATACCCTTATCGTCCCTTACCACGATAAGGGTCACTGGAGCGTATTCGTCGTGGAGCAAAGGCGAACGTATCACCTGGACCCAACGAAAGGCATGCACAAGGGTCGGGAAGTGAACAACTTCATCTTCCTTGTGCACATGGGATGGGCAACCGCGAAGGGCGTGAGGATCGGATCTCGGAGTTGGACTGAATGGCACAGTCGATCGCCGATAAGGTTGCCTCTGCCTAGTCAGAAAGAAAGCCGGGAGTGTGGTTTCATGGCAGGCTTGGGCTTCTGGCAGTACCTTATCGCACGTGGTGGGCACAAAGAGGCGGAGGAGAAGACCGTGACGGAGACCAAGTATCTCGACTGGGACGGGAAGAAGGTGTACCGATGGTTCATGCAAGCGCTGTATACGGAGATTGTCGCACCGCTTCCGTTCCACGATGCCCTTAATCTATGTGGTCAGGATACGGTGGAGTTCGGAAGCGGAAGTCTGGACGTAGTTTTCGTGGAAGCCGGTACAGAGACGGCGAAGAAGAAGGAAGTCCCAGTTCTTGGTATTTCGGAGACAGTGGGGGATCGTGATCTTCAGGGCTTCAACGTGCTCACAAACCCACCAGTGACTCGAGGAAGGCGGAAGAAGTCAACCGCGCCAAAAAGCCCGAAAAAGCGGAGAAAACCGAAGGGCACCACCAAGACGAAGAAGTAGGCGATAAGGGGGGGTGTTGTACACAGCCGATAGACTCCAGGAATTTGTACAGATTAATAGGATGCCGATGTTGTACATTTCATTCATTGTAAATGACAATTTTTTCGATAGCATACATAAACGGATTTTGGGACCCCCTTGCAGAGGCTTGTAAGCGGAACTTAAAATCCAGTCTTTGCCGATTATATTGAATGTTGAGTTTTAACTTTCAAACTAAAGAAATATCACTTCAGTGGAAATTTCAGCCGATGCATGGAACTTAATCTAAGAGCATCTTATCGGCAGTATTCTACCGATAAGATTAGCAATGGTTATCGGTGCAGGTTTGCAGCTGAAATCCTCTGCCCTTTATACTCATCCACATCGGTGCCGATAACCTAAGTCGTTTCTTGAGTTAGTCTTTCGCTAGCTGGAACGGACCTCACCCGAAAACCTCTGGAATCCAGGAAGTCATGCAACCTTCGGAGCCTCATTCCAAGACCGTCTTCATTTGTGGGGAGCGGTGCAGCTATATCCTGGAGTGGATGAAGCATTCCGGCTTCGATTTCAGCCTCCAACTTTGAGACGGTGGCATCGGTGTTGCGCAAAGCTGCATCCAAGTGTCTTGCTAGCAACGGTTGGCGATAAGCCTTCTCGAGTAGCTTCACGACAAGCTGATGCATACGATCAAAGTCGCATACCCATGTCTCGCCTAATTCTCGAAGGTTGGAAGTCACTGGGGTTACATCTCCGGTTTCGGTATCGGAGGGAACATCATTATCGGGAAAGCCCTCGGTATTCAGGTGTCGACCATTGTCTTGGCGGAGAAGATTCGTCATTCCTCCTTGGATTGTGCCGCGAAGGGAGCCCAGATATCTAGCAATTTTTTCCTCCGCCAGGTCAGGTCTTGTCATTTTCAGGACCTTAACCTGGTGCTTACAGATGTTACCTTTCTGGGAATGAACACATTGGCAGACGGCCCATTCGGTGCATGGATTGTATACCGCATACGTAATGTGTCTCCTATTCGAGGATTTAACGTATGCAGGACCTCCCGACCACTCGGGCAAGGTGACCACATTATCGGGAATTGTATTTGCTTGGTTGACTGCATTGACCATGATCTGCCGCTGCCTCTTGTTCTTTATAAAACCGTTTAGCTTACACCAGTGACTGTAATCATACTTCTCGATGACATTTCTAGTGAGCTCATAAATAAGCCAGTCCATCCTTCGGCCGATAAGCTTCCTTTTGGATTGCCGGAGCACTGCTTTCATATTAGAATGGTATGATTCGATTGCTGCAGTGGTGTCCTGGCCAGCATCAGGGATTTTTCGGTCTCCCACAACCCACATTTTGATTTTCGGGAGCCATTCCTTGTCGAAGTACTTCTAGTATGCATCAGCGTCTGGCAAAAGAGCCTTAGCTTCGCCGTAAACGTGTCGCACCCACTCTACCAAATTCCACACCTTATCGCCGGGAGCTCTCGCCGAAGGGTCTTGGAAGTCACTAGGTGTCTCTGATACGTACATAAGTGAGCCCACAATTCGCAAAGCTCCGGCCCTCGTCTCCATGTCTTTCAACTTAGCACATGCATTCTTCTGCCACGCTCGACGAACATGCCAGAGACATAGAAATAGATGCGAGTGCGGCCAAACCTCCCTGCGATAACCCGACAAGCCGATAAGTACAACTCGCTGAAGCCCGTCACCTGATAACGTAAGAATGCTAAATTGCTTACCGAAGAGAGTTGATCTCATTATCGGCGTCGTCAAGTACAAAGGCAGTGGGTCTCCAGTCCGGCCTTATCTGCACCAACTTCTGCTTCAGAGCGCGCATCCAAGGGACGAGATCTGCTTGTTTGGATTTCGCAATGATCACGAAAGCCACTGGAACACCGTTTCTCCACTCGTCGAATACCATCATCGTGAAGAGCGGATACTGGACACGCAAGCAAGGAATTAAGCGGTATGGGAGTGAGTGCTCCTAATTTTTATACGGACCCTACATGGAGCACGGTAAAGGTATGTGTACCTTTTTGTTGTTCGTTGCGAATGTCCCGTCTATAGCAATAATGTTATCGTGACTGTATTTCAGCATCATGTGCGTCTGAAATGGGGTTTGAATCCCAATTACGAAGGGTACGTTATCGGCATTCAGCACTCCGTCAACCTTGCTGCCCGGGTCTTGGTAGTAAAAAACCGTACCTCGGTTTTCTCGGACCCACATTCTCACACTCTCAGCGTCGTTGTCGTGTTTCTTGTATAGTTCTTGCGCACGGACTCCGCATATGTTGTGGATGTCCTCCATGCTAAGGAAACAATCCCGAGAAGGTGTAAGAGTGCCCTCATCCCGTGCCTTCAGTACCAGCTTCTGGTGCTTCTGTATTATAGCTGCCATCGGAACTTGCTCTTCAAATTGCCTCAGAACCCAAAGCCTTACTTCCTCCGATATGTACTTCCAAAAGCGGAGCTTTCCCCTCTGCACATTGTCCTTATCGTGGACGATGAGGCCCTGTGTGTCGACATGTTCCGAGCAAAAGTACCCTATCTCGGCGATATATGGTAGAAAATAGTACCTCATTACGTAGAATCGACATTGGCAGCCCACTTTCATAGAGCCCCCCTCCTTCGCATCAATGGCACGAGGGCCTTTCTGGCCAGCGCCGGACAAAAGTTGTTTCCCTTTGTGATTGTATTTCGATGGCGTTGGTGTCATTTCGGGCGTGATAGCTTGGATCTTGTCCCTGTTGTCTTCGGGACCGTATTGACAACGCCATCTATTTATCGGCGTTGACCATTAGAGATACGTGCGGTACTGAAGAGATGTAACGGCACAACCGATAAGCAGATCTACCGTGTATATTGAATGTGATATCAGAGGTCGTGATTCACTTACCGCTGGTACTCGATGTGGCAGTTCCACCGATAGTGCGTCTTCTCGCCGACGTTTGTGGGGTCGTTCTTGTCGCGGACGAAGGTAGTCTCTACATCCTTTCGGCCAGACTGCTCACCCTCCACGAAATCCGAGACCCGATCCCAGGGAATGTAGGCGATAAGCTTGGACTGCTTCCTCTTCGATGATTGCGGATCGTCTATGAACCTCGTATTATTCTCGGCCTCCATGTTCCACCTAATACATTTCCACGTCAAAATCCTTGGAGGAGGGTTCTGTAATGAATCGCGCATCCGAAGAACCTTGTGACCGTGTTTCTTCAGGTAGTCTGCATGCTGGCCTTCCCGGAACGCGGCATCAAGGTCCTCCACCCCCTTCTCACGTACGCCAGCCGGTTTCTTTCTCCCTTGACGCCTCCATTTCCTCCCTGCTGCCCCGTTATCGGCAACGGTTGGTGCCGCCGTCTCGCCAGAATTCCCATTCGGCCTGTCTTGGATGTGGAGATTGAGATCGAGGAACTCCATTCACGCGGAGACAAGCACTCCCCTTCCGGCAAGGTGCTACACGGCACAATAGATCGTGCGAAAGACGGCACAATACGAAACGATGTGGATGACACTTCGCGCCGGCATCCGCCGAGAAGGGCGGGTCATTCTGGAGTACATGTGGCAGGGCGAGAAGGTGACTTCGGTGATCCGGAGAAGACGGGGGCGAAGGGGCTTTTCGGCGAGAAGTGCCGAAAAGAGAGACGGGCAGCGCGAAATAATTGAGGGCGAGAGTGGCAGTTATCGTGGAAAGGAGGCGTAAAGGCGCTTGGGAAGAAGGGCTGGTCTTCGCGGTGTCAGGGCTAAAACCGGGCCCTGACACCGCGAACCCGGATTGACTGTAGTGACCGGGCACACGTGGAGGTCATTTGGGCTCCAAGTCCCAAATAAGGTGTCGAAAGACACCACCGTTGACCTAGCCGTCACACGGCATTAACCCTAACCCTAATCACTAATTAGGACTAAGTTGTACGCCTTCCAGTAACTCCACAACTCCGTAGGGTTCACACATCTACAAACTTGTTTAACGGAAATCATTGTAGCTTGTCGATGCTTACACTAATCGATGTGGCCATGGTTTCAAAAGGTGCCCATCTTCCTCCACCTTTAAGTCATGGTCAATTTTTTCCTTTGAGGTAGCCTGTAGTGCTTTCTATAAAGGTTCTTGTCCAGAATCAATCCATATACAATGACTGCCAAAACTGAGTACGAACACAACATATTGAAATTCAACAAACAATGTAAGGAAATTGAATGCCCCAATTATGAAACCATAAATTTGCATAGGATTATCATTGCAATCAATCATACTTCCATTGGGATTGAGGTCTATTACACACAAGTATGCATATACAGAAAAAAAAAAGTCAGTTTTACTCACACTAGCTGGAACAAAGTTAAAAATTTGTCCACCTATCCTTAGCACCAATAACAACTGCAATGGACTTAGGCATGCTTTTATACAAGTTCTTACACTCATTGGAAGTAATTGAAGCCCAACAATCCTCAATACACTCCCACAATTCTAACATTCCTTTGGGAGGTCTCTCATATTGGTTCAATCAACGTTTTAAAGTTGCTCACAAATATTCGATTGGATTCAAGTCTGGAGATTGTGCCGGCCACTTGAAAAGAGTGAATTCTTGTGAATTCAGCCAGCCGCCCACACTCTTGGCTGTATATTTTGGGTCATTATCCTGTTGAAAAATCATATTGACAGGATTTAAATTGTATGCATGTAGTGTATGAATCAATTTTTGCTCTAAAATTTCTCTATACATGCACTAATCCATTCTTCCTTCAATCCTACACATCATATCAGGGCTACTCAGAGTCATACAACCCAACATCATCACTCCCCCACCTCCAAACTTGACAATTTGTGTTACCATTCCATCACTTCTACTTTGCCCATCACGAAACCAACACCAAGTGCAACCATCAGAGCAAAATCAATTGATTTTTGTTTCATTAGAGAATACTACACAATCCCAATCATCATCACTCCAATGGCAATGACGTCTAGCAAATTCTAATTGTTCCTTAATTTGAAGAAGTGTAAGCTTTGGTTTCTTTTGCTTCACTTTACATTTCAAACCTGCTTTTTGTAACACTCTCCTCACAGTACTATCACTCATACCAACATGAAGCTCTTCTCTCAAGTAATTTCCAACTTTGTGCGCAGTTTTTAAGCCACCTATAGTGATTTCTCTCACACAAGCCCTGCGATTAGTTGCAGTGTACATCTGTGGCCTGCCACCACAACTGCAAATCACACCATTCAACTCACTCAAATGTTGTTTACAAAATTGTGCAATCCAACTTTGGGATACTTGTAAGTCTATAGCAACATTTATAGTACCTCACCCCTCCTCAACTTCGCTAAGGTAGCTTCTTCTATCTGCCTTCTATTAGCAACGCAAAGAGACTTCAATGAAACCATTTTGCTCAATTTACATACATGATGTGCACTGAATCGGGACACAATTATAAATGTGAAGGTCAAGAACATGCCCATCCAAAAAATTAGACCCAGGAAACTACTTGTGCATGTCAGTTTTGTAGCATTCATTGCATAATCCAAGTGAGCATAACTGAGTTTTATAGCTAATTACCTTTGATCAATATCTTTCTCAAATTATTTTGCATTGCTCAACTTGTAATTTAGTAGCCACATCCTTTACTTACATATATACTTGAGCCGTCGATTGATTTGACATTAAATAGAGTAAATTATAAAATATGAATGGCTAAAGGTAGACTAAGCTATTTCGTACTCAGTTTTGGCAGTCACTGTATGGTCGACCGGCCATAAAGGTTTAAATTTGAATTTGTAAGGTTAGATATTAATATTAGGCATTGTATTAGCATCACATCCGGTTCAAAGAAAAAAATTAGCAGAATTCTTGGTTTTCCAGAAACAGGTCCTGGGCGGTAAAGGGTTAAGCTCCACTTTACTTTTCTCTAAGATAACGATACCTCGTATCAACCCTTCATATAAAAAGGCAACACAAAACTCTATGCCGTATGGTACAATACAGTACAATATTGCTAATCCTACATACAATGCCACAGGTTGAGGATCAAAATGACAACCACAGTCACTACATCTCTCAAAACTCAGTTAGACCAGACATGTGTATCCATCAACGACTAAATTCGACTGCACAAAACCTCAAACAGTGGACATAATTCTGTACCTCATCAAAGAAGATGAAAATGCATCCCCCTTCAATATAATGCATTCCCTGAAAACTACTCATACCTCGCTACAACAAAGCATATAATCCTCGCTGCATACTCTCATACATCTAAATCCGAACCTAATTCTCTGCCAAAAAAAACAGCCTCTTGCAAAACGAGGCCATATCCTAAAATGTACAATGCTGATCTAGAACAGCCACTCCTGAAATTCCATCATGGAAGACAACCAAGGCTAATTACTGTACAAGGGATTACCTCAAGGAGTAGCAAGGAGACAGGGATGGAAAGGAAGGTCCACAAACTCGCTCAGATGCACAGCATGCTTGTACTTGGGCGACTTGTGAAACCTCCTGCTCTCGGTGTCATAAACCAGCGCCCACGTGTGATCAAGGTTGCTGGACAACCACAGGAAGCGACCACTCGCGACGGCATTCAAGCGGAGCTGGTTGAGAGTAGCGCGTCTCCCTTGAACGGTTTTCTTCTCAGTGAACTCCTTGGGCAGCTGCGCTGAAACCGTGTTCTCAAACAATGCAAACTCGAAGCCAGGTGCAGGAGCAGGGCGGAGCACAAGCTCCCAGATGGTGTGCACTCCCACCATGAAGAGACGACGGTCGTTGCAGGCAACCAGAGAGGGAGAGTCGAACACCTGAGGCGAGCTTGCCTTGAGGGAATGCCAGGAAGAAGTGGGGAGGTTGTAGACGTGGAGCTCGGACCACGGCTGGATTCTGTCCATGAAGAAGACGCGCTCGCCGCACCACGCCATCGGGGAGCGGCTGAGGTGCACATTGCTGTGCAGAGGCGTCCCGGGGAGCCAGCGCTGCGAGGTGGGGTCGTAGAGCGTGACGGTCCTCGCGGCGGCGTTGATGGTGAGGATCTGGTAGGAGTTCGTCGCGGGAGAGAAGTGCATGCCCAAGTGGTCCACGGTTTTCTCCGGATGCGGAGGCAGGCGGCGGAAGTCGCACGTGATCGGGTTGCAGATGTAGAGATGCTCCGTGGACGTGAGCTCGCCCCAGCGGAAGCCGAAGCAGAGCAGGCCGTGCGAGGACGCGAGCGCCTTGAGGTCCGGGTCGGGGAGGTTCCCTGGGAGCTCCGGGACGAAGAGCGCGTTCCACTTGCGCGTGCTCGCGTCGTAGGCTAGGAAGCGGCGCTTGCTTGAGGAGGTGATGAACCACGGCTGCTGCGGGGGAGAGACCTCCTTGTGAAGCGCTCGGAAGGAGGCGACGCTCAGGATGTCGCGGCGCCAGCTCTTGCACACCCGGCGCATGCGCAGGAGGTCTTCCACGCGCAGGTAGGCCAGGACGCGCTCCAGCAAGTGATCCGGCATCTTGCCCCAGACCGAAGGATCCATAGCCGGAGGAGAAAGCGCAAATCCGTCCCGCAATTCTACAGACAATCAAAGAAAGGGAGGATACCGCGACAAAAACCTACTACACACCCCAAAATAACACTCAAAAACACTCTCCTTACACTCGAAAAACACGCTCCTCACACTCAAAAAACACTCTCTTCACGCAATCGAATTGGACGCAAATGTCTAGTTCGTCTCGCAATGCACGAAATTACAGGAAACCAAAACCCAAGAAACAAAATCGACTCTATCACAACGACAAACCAAACCTCAATACTCTAATCGCCTTCGACCAAACCCAAACTCTCTACACCTCCTCTCAAAGCTGACGGGCGCTCCCTCCTGAACACTCCTCAAACCTATCAACCTCCGACCGAGACACACCTAAAATTGCTTGGTCACGAAGAAATGTCTGGAGCAGACAATATAAGACAGTGCGAGAGAGTTGCTGAAAGGTGAGGAGTACGAGGTGGGTTGTGCCCGGTGAATGCGAGGACTGTGTGCGTGGAAGGACAAGTGCACCTTCACCACAAAAGCTGTTTGTGGTGTGGTGGAGGACTACGTTGCTGCAACGAGGCAATGAATCTTTTCCTGCTCTCCACCTGGCTCTGTCACTTCTATAATAAACTAGCGCTTACACATTCTCTTATGATAAGAAAACGTGGTTTCCATTTTGTTTCAAGGCATGACACCGTCAACTGGAATTTTCAAGCCATGTGCCCAGGCGAGGAGTGAGGCGCAAGGAATCTCGAAATTCAGGCGTATGTTTAGCAAGGGTTGTGACCTGGTCCACGGCATTTTTGATTTGCTGTAGAAGATGATTACACGCCTTGATTAGCAGCGGATTTTGAGAGGCAACCGTCCTCTTGATCATTTCAAGTACAAAAACATGTTCAACTGCTGCTAACAAGTACACCGAACGGCAGACCTTGATGAGTAGGTCCACCTACAAAACCTCGAACAACCAGCGCAATTTCAGTACCTGATGTCGGACAATCCGCAAACAACGTGAAAAAAACAGTAAAAAAAACACGGCTCCGAGGTTCACAATAGGTGAAGATTCTAGTCCTCGGAGATGAATTCCTGACGATTCGACACTCATGGGAAGATTCACAGACATGGTCACAGCGATTGTGTGCGTTTAGACGCGGACCCATTTTCTGAGATTGCGTCCCTCGCTCACAGCCACACCGATTGCGCTCTCGGACTTGGACGCGTTCGATCCGACGTAGTACAATCGGAAGGTGCCGTCTTCCAAGGGCACGACGTGAGGAGCCGCGACAGTGCCGTTGTCCCACGCATCCGAAGATGGGTCGCGAGCAGAGAAGATGGGTCCGCCTTGGTCTCGCTCCCAGCGCTCGCCGTCGTGCGACCTCGCCAGGCCGATTGCGTGCACTCCCTTGGCGTCCACGCCCTCGTAAAACATGACAAGCTCACGCTCAATCACCACCACATGCCTGCGCCCGACGCCGCCCTCGTCCCACTCCCCGGGCGCGCCTCGCGTCATCACCTTGGTGGATTTCGTCCAGCGATGGCCGTCAGGGGAAGTGGCTACTCCGATCGACGAGAACGGAGGGCGCTGGTTGTTCTCGATCGCGCTGTAGGTCATCAACCAGGTGGAGTGGAGGTGTGGAGGGATCACGCGCGGCCACGCCGCGAAAAGCTCGTCCCAGTCGCCGGAGCCCCCGACGTCCAGGAGCGGATTGTGCTGTGATGATCGGTGGAAGTTCACGCCGTCGGTGGATTTCGCGAGACCTGGCCGCATCCGAAACGGCGAGTCTCTGGAGCCGCCGAAGTAGAACATCCACCATTCGCCTGAAAACAACACAGAGCTAGGGTCAGGATTTGAAGCAGAAAAACAACAGCGCTAGGGTTTGGAGCTCGTTACCGTCATGGAATATGACGTCGCTGCAGCCGATGTGCACGGAATCGAAGGCTCTGTCATCGGCTTCTTCGTCTGGATCGAGGATGGCGCCCTGAGGGAGCGGGCCGCGATGACGATTCCACTTGAGGCCGTCGTCCGAGATCGCTAACCCGACGCGGCCTGTGGACAAGCGTGCGGGGGTTACGCCGCGGGACCACGCGTCGCTGTTGCGGCCGTAGTAGTACATGCGCCATGTCTGCGAGGCAGGGTCCTTGACGACGATCGGGTGGAAGACGCACTTGCTGTCCCACCAATCCTCGCTCGGCCCGAACAACCTTCCTGCCAGTCTAGCAAAACATCGCAAAATCAGTCAACTCAGCCGCACCCTCGCACGGAGAGCGTGAGAGTTTCCAGCAGACCTGGATGAGTTCGCCATAGCCGTGGCTCTGAGACTACTCTTCGCGGAATTGTTAGCTCTCCATGCTGTAGCTCTCAATTGCGAGCTTGGAGACAGAATTGTGTGCTGAGAGAGACGGAGCTCCTGCATCGTTCCCGTCACCAGCCGATGGTGCTACAATTGGGCGCCAGCAGAACCGTTGTTCTCTTCGGCGATGGCCTGGAGATGAAGAATGGATGGCTCTTAACCTTCCACCACGAATTCCGTATCAGTGAGGATCAACGGCCTTCCCTCGATTGCTTGCTGCAGTGACCGATCGAAGTGAACACTCGATGGATCGATGTCATGTTGATCGTACAGTTGCTGTCTCTAGGTTTAGGGTTAGAGTTCATGTAGCGTACAGTACAGCGACAGAGCAAGTTCTCAACAAAAATGAGGCCTCGTAAGCGAGATTCTGTAACGGCAATGACATGGTGTTTGCACCTGTACTCATGTTTCCATGTGTAGAGATCGATCGCTCAGTGTGTTTGCTCCGCGGATCGCCTCTTCGAGAAACTTGACGATGCGTAACTGATTGTTGCAAGATGGCGAGCTCTGCGAGTGGGTTGATGATCACAAGAAGGCGGTCGTTGCTGATGGTTTCAAAGTATGGCTTCTCTGTCACCCAACTCCTCTCAACCGCCGGTCTTTCTCGTTGCAAGAAAGACGAGAAGACGACGTGCCTGTCTGTGAAATCCTCTAACCCTAATTTCACCGAGGTGTGGATTCATTCGCAGAGCCGTCCAAACGGATGATCCGGAAGTGCCGACTGCTCCGAGCCCGCCTTCCCTCACGCTCGCCGAGCGAGCTTCCAGCTCCGCACAGCCTCTGCGGGGAACAGTGTCCATATCGACGGAACGCACCTTCACAGAAGACTCCACCCCTTCGCCGCCATTCCAGCGCTCTCGCGAGGCCACCCAGTACATGATCCGAAGGTCCATCGACGAGAGATTCTTCAAAGCCCCCATCGCTCTGCCACAAAAGGTAATCTCTCTCTCTCGCAGGAGGAAAGACGTGAAAACTCCTCTCTCTCTCTCTCATTGCCTGCCTCTGATGCCGTGTTTTTGCAGACACACACACTCTGGGACACTTGCAAGTTAGCTTTCCAGTCGCTTGGCATCGTGTACGGCGACCTCGGCACCTCGCCGCTCTACGTCTTCCCGTCCATCTCTTGTGCCGAGACGCCGGACGAAGAGGACTACCTGGGAATCCTGAGCCTGATTTTCTGGACCCTGACTCTGATCGGTGTGTTGAAGTACACGTTTCTCGTCTTGTACGCCGATGACCATGGCGAGGGTGGGACTTTCGCCATGTACTCTCTGCTGTGCCAACACACAGACGTGGGCACGCAGTCCAGGAAAATGAGCCAGTTCTCCGCCTCAGCGGATCACCACCTCGTCCATTACGCTTGGGAAGAGAAGAAACCGAGCCGAGTGAAGACATGGCTGGAGAATCACAAGCTTGTGCAGGAGGGCCTTCTGCTGGTGGTCATGCTGGCCACCTGCATGTTCATCGGCGATGGAGTTCTCACTCCTGCCATTTCAGGTGCCACTCCTCCCTGTGATTGCAGTGTTGTTCTCCTCTTGTTACAGGCCTGTTTATGCAACTCAATTCTGCTGCCACCAGGCTCTCCATGAAGACATTGTTGCGTGTTTGGATGCAGTATTATCAGCTATTGGAGGCATCAAGACTGAGTTTCCGAGCATCTCGCAAAGTAAGTCTCGGTTTTTAGCTGCATGTTACGGTTTTATTCTTGACATGTGAATCATGCACTTAATTGGAGTAACTTCTTGCACTACAGCGGTGATTGTCTGGGTGTCGGCTATCATATTGATAGTGCTCTTCTCTGTTCAAAAGTATGGCACGGACAAGGTGTCGTTCCTGTTCTCCCCCATCATGGCGTTGTGGCTACTGACGACGCCTCTGGTGGGAATCTACAACGTCCACCGGTTCCACCCCTCTGTTTTCAAGGCGTTCTCTCCCCACTTCATCTATCGGCTCTTCCAAAAGAACGGGAAACAAGGTTGGCAGTTCCTCGGAGGTGTCGTGCTCTCTATCACAGGTATGGTGCCTCCTCACAAGCTTGTTTAGTATGTGTATCTAGGCTCCTGTCATTGCTCTTATGTAGCGACTGATGGTGGTTGCTTAGCGAGCAGGTAGTGAAGCCATGTTTGCAGACTTGGGCCATTTTGACAGGCTGTCCATTCAAGTAAGAAGTGTACATTGTTAGAATCTCAGCTGATTCCACCTTCTTTCGCGGTCTTCAGACTGATCAGTTGTATATCGCAGATAGCTTTTTCCATGGCGGTTTATCCAGCGGTGATCCTGACTTACGCGGGGCAGACGGCGTACCTCATCCACAACCCGGAGGATTACCTAGAGGGCTTCTTCAAAATGATTCCGAGGCCCGTGTTCTGGCCCATGCTGGCCATCTCCACATTGGCGGCGATAGTGGCCAGCCAGGGGCTCATCACGGCCACTTTCTCCATCGTGAAGCAGTCCATGGCGCTGGACTTTTTCCCTCCGGTCAAGGTCGTGCACACCTCGGAGGATTCCGAGGGCCAAATCTACTCCCCGGAAGTCAACTGGGGCCTCATGGTGCTCTGCTGCGCCGTTGTCTTCGGCTTCCGAAGTGGACCAGACATTGGCAACGCCTTCGGTACATGATCTAACACTATGAAAACAGGTTCGATCATGTCAGGACTTACAACTGCCCCCTTTAGACCTCGTCCAAATCTTGAAAAGAGATTCGGTCCCTCTTTTGATACTACTCTTTCTCATACTAGCTGTTCAGAGCTTGGTGGTCTCTCAACTCAAGTAAGAACTAGTTTTAGCCGCCTTTAAGAATGAAGGAGAGGTGTTATGTTGTTTCATGGATTTTGACCTCTGATTCATCCTGGAGTGGTTCCATGTTTTCACAGGGTTTGCAGTGGTATGCGTGATGATCATCACAACGTGCCTGATGACGATCATCATGCTGGTGATTTGGGAGACGTACTGGCTGTGGGTGCTGGCTTTTTTCACCGTGTTTATCGTAGTGGAGGGGTGCTACTTCTCCGCAGTGCTGGCCAAGGTGCCTCAAGGCGGCTGGCTGTCCTTGTCTCTCTCCGTGCTCTTCACCTTGGTGATGATCTCCTGGAACTACGGGCGCCAGAAGAAGTTCGACTACGAGATGAAGAACAAGCTCAGCAAGAAGAAGTTGGGTCAAGTGTTGGCAAGCATTGGCGACATGCGCGTCCCTGGCGTCTGTTTCTTCTACACTGACTTATTCCACGGCGTTCCTCCGATTGTCAATCACTATGTCAGAAACGTTCGCACTCTGCATCAGGTGCGTAACCAACCTCCAAATTCATTTTTCCCAGCTATTTGTAAAGTTTCAATAAGATACCCCCTCTTTTATATTACTACTCTTTCCTCAATCTTCAGTCAATGGAAGAGCTTGGTGGTCTCTAAACCCAAGTTAGAACTAGTTTTAGAAGGGAGAAGGGACGCCACGCTGAATCTTAGCTGCCTTTTTCCCCTTTAACCTGATTGTAGAAATTCAGAGCTGATCTTAATAACAAAAAATGAGAAACGAGGTCAAAACCCATGGTATCTTTGCCTCTCTTTCAATAAATCAATCATTGACCAAGAGTATCAGTAGCTCACATCAGGGTTATTATTGCATCTTATAATTTGAGATTCATGTAGTCTCTGCTTCATCTCATGTTTCTATTGGTTTCCGAGTAGGTTCTCATCTTCACAACAATTCGGCATATTCCAGTGAAGACAGTGCTGCCTGCGGAGCGGTTCCTGGTTGGAAGAATCGGGTACAAAGGAGTGTATCGTTGCGTGGCGCGTTACGGCTACTTGGATCTTCTGACTTCCGAAACAACCTACTTCTTGGACCAGGTCCACCTCATTTTCCCTCAACTTCCATTGCTAACTCTGTCAAGGTTTCTTCTCACCAGGTGTAAACTCCTTCCTTTTTCTCCCTTCAGGTGACGCAGAGTTTGACCGAGCACATCGGGTCCGATCTGGACATGTCCGACAACCCGGACATGACGCAGGAGGAGGAGGAGGAGGAGCGGATGGAGGAGATCGGGATGATCCGGAAGGCGAAGGCGGCCGGGGCGGTGTACGTGCTGGGCCGGTCGGAGTTCAAGGTGGACGCCAGCACCAGCTGCATCGACACCGTGTTCGCCGGCATGCTCTACCCCTTCCTCAACAGCATCTGCCGCTCCCCGGTCTCGTCCATGCACATCCCGCCCTCCTGCTTCCTTGAAGTCGGCATGAAATACGACCTCCTCTGATCCTCATCCTCAAGGTACTACACTCTTTCCTGCTCCCCTCTCCTCTGGCCAGTAGGAATGTACTACAACCCTCTTGAGGATTCAACTGACTATTTGCCTCTTCTGCATCTATTCCTGCATCTTCAACGTGACTTTTCAGAGCTGTTAGTAAAGTCCAATGCAGGTCGGATAAGATACCCCCTCTTAACATCACTTCTGGAGAGTTCTCATTCTTTCTTTGACCTCCTCTGATCCTCATCATCAAGGTACTACGCCCTTTCCTGTTCACCTCTCCTCTGGCAAGTAGGAATCATATACTACCACCTTCTTTAAGGATTCAAGTGACTTCTGCATCTATTTCTGCATCTATTTCTGCATCTATTTCTGCATCCATTTCTGCATCCATTTCTGCATCTATTTCTGCATCTGTTTCTGCATCTATTTCTGCATCTATCAGTCTAAAACCTTTCTCTAACACTGGGAACTTCTTTGATCACTCAAGGTATGCTCTTCTCTCTCTAAGGTAAACCCCCATATTACCGACAAGTTTTTAAGCAAATGTGAATATATATGGAGAGAGGAAAGAATCCTACCAATTTATTTTTCATTGATAGCCAATAGAATTACAATTTGATTCCAAGTGATTTCAGTGATTTTTCTGATGAAATGTGAATTAGTTTTGAATTTTTAAAGTGTGGTGCCATGTTTAGCTGGTGGTCACCAATAGGTACCCCAAAAGCGCTGACAAAAAGTAAGGGGTCTTTGACTCATAGCAAAGGTAATGGGATGGAAGTGGGTTGGATATACCCCAATTTTATTACTGTATTTAGTGGTGGCAACGGGTTTTCTTCTCTTTTTTCCTAATAGTTGAATGAGAGAGAGGAAGGGAGCCTGACCTTCAAATTTGGTTATTATTTCAGGAGCAGGAATTATATCTTCATTGCAGATTTGGAATCATAAGTTTTGTGCAAATTCCTTCATGTCGTTGCTGTTGAAGATCTGAAAAGAGTGGCAGTGGAAAATGGATATTTGGAGTTGGTAATTGAGATGGAAGAGTAAAGGAAAATATTGGATTTAGGTTTATTACAATTCTTTTTGAGGTGAAGAGGAGGACCAAATTAGTTTAGCCCTTTAACCCTTTAACGACAAGCAGGCCAAAAAGTGGTCGTTTTTTTAGTTACACGGTAATAGGTCTTGTCATTAAAGGGTTAATGGCTAGAAGGCCTTGGTAGGAGCATCGATTTTAGGGTTTTGTATCGTTTTCCATGATTGGTTGTTATCGTTGTTGTCTTCAGAACGCCGGTTGGTCTTCAAGGTATCTCCTTGCAAGCATTGGCAAACTACAATCATTTTTGTGAAGTGTAGTGGCTATGAAATGTACCTTCTGTGTAGATGATGTTCTACACAATTTACTATTCTTGTAGATTCTTTTAAGCGTATTGGTCTAGTTTAACCATCTAATTGGATATTATTCTTCCTTAGTGCAATAGGATCTTGTAGAAAAATATTGAAATGCAAGTTACATCACCTCAATAGGTTGGTTTTAGTCAATCTTTTTTTTATAGAAGTGTTGTAAAAAGGGGTGTTGTATTTCATTTGTATTAGAAAGTGTATTTAGAGTTGATTAAAAACGTTCCACAATAGGCCAAAACTTTGTTTTTCTACAGTTCTGCTTTGGAAGACAAAACAGTTTTAAATTGACTTTATGTAACATCAATAGGAAGAAAGAAAAATGTATAATGTAAAAGAAAGCACATAAGAATAACTTTGGCTGATGTGGATAAATTATATGTTTATTCCACCATTGAGTATATATATATTGGACTTAAAATCATATTTTAGGAATAACAAAATATGTTTTTAATGCTATTGCATATATTTCCAAGCTACAATCTTCTTGATATAAAAGGCAAATATGTATGGTCTACTATTTTAAAAACATTCATTTGTTGTTTTTATTTTTTAACCCTTCAACGCCGAGGGGCGTCGACAAGAATTGTGGATTTCAAGGGTGGCTCATGGTTTGGAGTCATTTGTGTAAATTTGAAAGAAAAGAATGGTGATCAAAGTGGACATTGTAGTCAGAGGGTAGTGATGTTCATTGGCCGAAATTTTTAGAGCAAATTGGTTGAGGAAAAAAAGCACACGTTGACATTATACAGGTCGTAGTGGCCAAAAATACAACGTTGAAGAAATATAGCATCTTTAGAGCATCTCCACTACTGGGACTGAGAACCGGGCAATTTGTCCTTGGATAACCTTTCGGAACCACGCTCCGCAGTGAGCATCCCAAAGCATCTCAACGCCACTAGCCGGGAGCAGTTTTTTTTTTTCCCGGTAAGCAGCCATCCTTGCTGCCACATATCGCCGTTGATCACGTCGCAACTAAGCCACATCAGATGTCACAGACCATTCCCACTCCGCCAAGTGCCGCAACCACTCCCACTCTGCCAAGTGGCAGAAAGAGAGTGGTCATGATGACCGGAAAAGATTTGACGTCGTCCGCCAAACGGAGATGATATTCCGGCCCCATGTCAGATCCCACCATCCCGCCTGACCGGTTAGGCGGTCCCGGCCAGCGTGGTGGGGGGCATCTTCCCGGGGGCCCACCAAACCTGGCAGGTCTACCGGGCTGGGGGACCACGGTGGAGGTGCTCTTAGTTAGCATCTACAACTGCGTTTCTTTTCTTTCCCCGCATCGTGATAATAGTCCTTTGGCTGCAAATTTGTTGCATTCAATCCGCGGTTAGAGTCCCCCCTTTTGTTATGGGTTCACCAAAGCTTGCAGAGTGATGGTAGGTCTGCGATTTCAAAACAACAACGTCCACAAACGATGTTTGGGCCCGCTTGGCACTAAAGGGTTAGAATGATTGATAAAGTAGCTTGGATTCATATATCACTTCAATGAAATATTTGTGGTTATATAATTTAAATGAATTTATTTCATCTCACCCATGTTTTTTTGATGAGATGTGAATTAGTTATGAATTTTCAAAGTGATCTGCCATGTTTAGCCTATTTTTACCGCTAGGTTAAATAGGCAAAAATAGGCTAAATATGGCAAAAATAGGCATTAAGGCCCATCAAGGCCGACCAAAAGTTCGGAATCTTGACCAGTAGTGAGCCTTAATTTGGAGTTGGCAAAGAGTGAGTGGGTGAAAATAGGACCAAATATAGAGTGGCAGTCATGGAGGCTTATATCTTATGTGGTTGTATAGATAAGTAAATTGAGCCAAGAATTTATAGAATTTTTTTAGATATAATATAGTATCAAGGGTTTTATTAGGGTTTATAAAGATTTTGTATATGTGGTTGTTGGCAGGACCTTAGTTTTTCATTAGCGCTTAGGGAATTAATTTGAATTTTTGATCCCTATGTCTTTTACAAGTGTACGAAGTAATCTCCAAAAACTCACTATGATTTATATAATTTAATTGTCCCTAATAATTGAACTTCAAAATTAGAATTGTCAAGGTTAGATTTTCCTTTAGTTATGTTCTACTTATAATTTTTCAATGGAATTACAAACTATTTGGAAATAATGAGTCTTCATTTGGTGAAAACTTAGGGTTTTGGACTATAATGAAAGAACTTGGATATCCACATGTAATTTCAATGGAGAGCTTTCGGTATCCTAATTTTGAATTTGTTGCAAATTGTCTCTATTGGCTTATATTGAGGTACACTAAATTATAACATGAAGCTATTGTTTTTTATTTGTTATTCATTTAAATATTCTTACATATTCTATCTATATTTTCATATTTTAAAAAACTGATTCTTATAAACAATTTGTCATGTAGTTATTGGAAATACTTAAATCAAATTCATTAAAAAAATAATTTGAAACAATAGGTATGATCCTACAATCGATTTAGAGAAAAATGTTTCCACGGAAACATCTCGGATAAATTTTGTCAAATCGGCTACAAAATTAATGGTAATTCTCTTTAAACCAAAATATTCTTTTTAGCTTGAAATTATAAAAATACTATTAATAAATAAAGCAAGACATTGAAAGACATAACACAGAATGAGACCTCATCTTTAGAAAATAATGTAAAATAATAATTTGTAATATGTAGATATTAAAAAAATGCATATTAATAATTAAAAATACAAAATTAAAATTAGAAATAAATTGTTGTAAAATTCGTCTTCATTACATGCTGAGTTATTATAATTATTTTCAATATACTAGCTTGCAAGGGCCAAAATCAAGTTAAATCCAAAGCACATATACTCTGCAGACGGATATGCTGTAAAAGAACTTTTAAAAATAGCAACAGTTTTACAAAATGCCACTAAAAAAGCCATCAATTTGAAAGTATGAAATGCAAGCTTTAGTGGATTTTTCAAATCTCAATAAAAATAAAACATGTAGAATTATTCAAATTAAATCAAGACGAGTAACCTTCAAATGAATAAATTTATAAATCATTTTAATGATTTGATGAAGTTAAATTAAAATTAAAAAAGGGAAAATATTGGAAATGGTTTAAGTTTATGTTGAAGAAATATAATTTTATGTAGGATGAAATGATATGCAACGATATTGAAGTAGCAATAATTACAAAGCCCGTTGCTACAAAAGCTACAAGAATATTTGTAAATGAGATTACCATGTGTGGAACAACATTATATGACATGCTTGAAGTAGAGCCCAAATTCAAGGTAGTGAAATTATTTATCTTTTATAATTAATTTTTGAGTTACTTTATTATCAATCAGGTAGTGGCTACTAAAGTTTTTCTTCTTTTAAATTGGATCATACTAGGAACAACGAGACCAATCATTAATGGTAAATAGAAATTTGGATGAAATGGAACAAAACTTGCGAGAAGCCATTGAAACCATGATGAAAAAAATAACCCAAGTTGACCAAGATATATGCCACGCTGAAGATATGCAAAAATTATTGCGTTCTAAGTGTGAAAAACGGAAAGTGGAATTAGAGCATAGTGAAAAACAGCTTTTGTCACTTCAAAATGTCAAGTAAGTTGAAATTAAAGCCTTTTAAAATCTACATCAAAATATTGATTTAGTTTTTATTTATATTAAGGCCTTTTGAAGTCTACATGAGTATACCGGTATACTTTATATTTGTTGTCTTGATAATACATCTATTTTCAAATTGTATGTTTATTAAATATTATTTATTATAATAATTTATTTCTAATACGTGAAATATTTAGGTAGCCCTCTAAGTATTTTGCATTTGAACAAATTTAGAACTTTTCAAGATTTATTTTTAAAAATGATATACAAGTTTCTTTACCATCATGTGAAATTTTAATTTTTTTGTTACAGACCAACATATGTAGATCAATATGATGAAATGCAAGTTCAATTGCGTAGCTTATTTTCACAGTACATTGAAAAGTTCCAAAATTTAAAGTGGTTAGAAACACAAATGGAAACTCATACTCGTAATAAACAAGAAAAATTGGATGAAATTGATCGTCGTATGCGTCGGCTGCAAAGGTCTATACAAAATGAGGTTAAATTAATTAGTGCTTCAACCTTAATATATTCATTTCTCTAGCATCAAACCATGACATCATATGTGGATTATACTTCAAATTTAGATGTTTGTGTGATATTAAAATTGATTATAAGAGATAAGATATCAAAATCTTCCCTTAAAATTTTACCAATATCTAACAACATATATAGGAAATTTGTGTATCTCAAAGTGAAGACACAAGCAATGATTTAGCAAAAAATATAGAGAGTTCCGATGAATCAGAAGGTGAAAGAGCAAATATTTGGAATTGGTTTCATGACCGAATATCTAAAACCAAAAAGAAAAAGGATTTGGAAGCTTTAAATAACATTGTGAATGAAAAGTCATGTACCATGGTGAGATTTTATTTATTTATTTATTTTATGATAAAAAGATCTCCAAGATTCATTTCTATGCTAAGTCATTGTTTCACACATATTGGGAAAAATAAAATAGTATTTAAGATATATATTATCACTCTTTGGCTTTTGAATGAATCAACACATCTTTCTAAGTAATTATTGGGTAACTTTTCAATATGAAAATTTTGACATTTCTTTATACATGAATCATAATCTATACAATACACTATTCATGAATAAATCATTTTCAAACTTTAAAAATTGATCAGCAAACACATAGCAATCAAAGCAATTGGGAGGTTTACAAATTGGACAAGGATACCCAAAAGATGCTTTTTAGAAAACATAATAAACAACATTTTACAAGGAAATATAATTGTGAAGAGTTCCAAACAAGTAAATCCAAGACTGAAGTTCAATCAACTAGTTTAATAAAAGCACCAATTGGTGAAGATAATTCCAAGGTGCGTAGTTTAAAAGGAATTTTTTGAAAACATTGATATAAGCGCTACGACAAAAGTGGATGTGTGATATGATTAGAGTTTATTTCTAAAAACACACAAAGTTTCAACACAATACTATTTTTTTTTTTATATTACTCCTCTTTCTTTACTCATTGTAGCTATTCATAGGATAACCCTTCCGATAACAACCCATATCCATAATCAACACTTATAAAATTGGGATATAATATCCAACCCACTTCCATTCACCTATCCAAATGAAGGTTTGCTATTAGTCATGACCCCTTACTTTTGGTCAACGCTTGTGGGTGTATCTATTGGCAGCCACTAGCTAAACATGGCAGCATAATTTAAAAACTTATAACTAATTCACATTTCATGAGAAAAATATGAAATCACTAGGTTGAATTTATAATATGACTAGCTACCATTGAAAAATAAATGCATAATTCTTTCCTCTCTCCATATATATGCACAATGCTTAAGTTGTCAATTTAAGCATATGTTTAAATGCTTAAGTTGTCAATTCATATATGTCAATGCTTAAGTTTTCTATAAGTGCACATGGGGGGATATACCTCTAATCATCAAAAAAACCCCTTCAATTTAGTCAATGGAAGAGCTTGGTGGTCTCTCAATTCAAATTAGAACTAGATTTCATGTGCACTTATAGAAAATAGTATTTACATGACTACTTTTTTTTAGCTAAATTCATAGGAAAGCATATATTGATTTAAATGTGATTTTACAATAATGAGCGTTATTCATAAACAAAATTTCTAATTTTTTTAATTAAGTGCCAGTTTGGAGGAGACGAGAGCGAGGATGATTTATTAGACATTGATGGTGCAACATGTGATGAAACCTTAGATGGTGACACCAGTGATTCATCCACAATCTAAAATCAATGGTGATTGCAAACAAAGTTACCCACAAAGAATGTTAGAGGAATCTAAGTGTTTGTTTATTACAAATGTTTAAAGCAAGCATAATCACAAAATTGTGATATTAAGGAGGATCACAAACAATCCAAGGTGAATCCAAGGTGATAGTAGAGTTTTTGGGTTTCAAGCAATAATAATTTTTCTAGCTACACAACATAAAAGACTTTCTTAATTTTTGAAACTACATATTTTTTGGCTCTCCATAAAGATTAATTGTTCTACTGCTAATCTTCATTATAAAAATGGATGTAAATGATCAAATTAGATAAAATAGGTGACACATATGCACAAGAAGTGGCATCTATCCAATTTTTGAGAAGAATATCATGAAAGCACACTCGTACCATAATATAAACAAGAAAAGTAAAAGAAGAATAATGAAATGGCTTCCACCCACACGTAAAGGCAACAAAAGAGTTTCATAGCTCAAAATATGCTCAAATCCACCCATTCTCAAATGGACATCACCTCAAGCAAAAGCATCTAGAAAATACATCACCTCAAGCACTAGAAATAAATAAAGCTAGGGCATACCCATACTAGAATACAAACAAGAAATAGAACATAAATACAACATAAGAATGACGAGATGGGTCCGACCAAGACATGAAGGCAACGGAAGAGTTTCATAACTCACAATATACTCAGATCCACACATTCTAAAATAAAAATCACCTCAAGCAAAAGCATCTAGAAAATGCATCACCTCAAGCACTAAAAAAAACATCACCTCAAGCAAAAGCATCTAGAAAGACGTCACCTCAAGCACTAGAAAAGACATCACCTCAAGCAAAAGTATCTAGAAAGATGTCACTTGTTATAGCACTAGAAAAGACATCACTTGTTGTAGCACTAGAAAAGACATCACTTGTTGTAGCACTAGAAAAGACATCACCTGTTGTAGCACTAGAAAAGACATCACTTGTTGTAGCACTAGAAAAGACATCACTTGTTGTAGCACTAGAAAAGACATCACTTGTTGTAGCACTAGAAAAGACATCACTTGTTGTGGCACTAGAAAAGACATCACCTCAAGCGGACGCGGAAGTGTCTAGAAAAGACATCACTAGAGAAGACATGCGAGCTGCAGCACTAGAAGAGTGTGGCGCACTTCCTTCAGGCCGTCTTCTGCTTGGAGGTAGCGAAGGCGGCGTTGATGGCTTGCCAGGAGCGGAAGGTGATGAGCAGGGGGATGACCACCCAGATGCCATTCAAAAAGATGTAGTAGAACCAGTAGTACACGAGGCCTGGCGCGCAGATCTCCACGCCTTTCAGCACCACGGTGCCGAAGTACACAATGTCTCCGTATAATTGTGCCACTGATACTACCAGCTGCAGTGTGTGCTCGTACACTGGTTTCGCTGCAATGGCATACCTGTGCAACCATAGTTCTCATCAGTGACCTCTCACCATGCGTACGAAAAAAGGTTTATTAGAAGATGACGGGAAGGGAAGGAATAGAGTAAGAAAAAAGGTTTGGAAGATGATGGAGACGATGGGAAGGGGAGGAATAGAGTAAGAAAAAAAGGTTTAGAAGATGATGGAGATGATGGGAAGGGAAGGAATATGAATGAAAAGAGGGGTATCTTTGGGTACCTATGGGTGGCTTTACAAAGAACTTATCCTTCTTCCTTCTCTAAGGTGGCTAAAACTGATTTTGATTCCTTCTTCCACCAAGCTCTTCCATTGAGCTGATAGCTATTTAGAGGAAAGAGAAATGAAAAGAGGAGGTATCTGTGAGAGAGAGAGAGAGAGAGAGAGAGAGAGAGAGAGAGAGAGAGAGAGAGAGAGAGAGAGAGAGAGAGAGAGAGAGAGAGAGAGAGAGAGAGAGAGAGAGAGAGAGAGAGAGAGAGAGAGAGAGAGCGCATACACTGCAAGAAGGCAGCCTGGGCCAGCAAGAACGGCGGTGATGCCTTCAATCACCACAACAGTGGGGTCACGCGCAGCATAACGAGAGTCCGCCTTGCTGTACTCCTTCCCTGCAGCAGCCAAAACCAGTCCCAGATCAAGCATACACATCAGAAAAGAGGGCAAAGCTCACGGTGCCTTTGCCTCTAGCTCTAGAAAAGGAAAACCTGGGTGTTTTCTGCAGATCCACCAACTTACAGACTTCCGCGAAGAGGTGCGGCTTGGTGAAGGTGAAGAAGTCCGGGGTGAAGACGAAGTAGCCCTCGAGGATGATGTGCGTCAGCCCCGAGAACGCGAACCAGCACATGAGAAGCCTGTCCACGGCCCTCAACTTCGCCACAGATCCTGTCAAACAAACAATGATTTGGTCACTCAACTCCTCAAAAAACAGATAATCACCCTTGCAGATGGAAAAGCAGCAGCGACAGACACGATAGGAGAACACCCCATTTACTACTGTATCATCAAGATGAGCGAAGAAGACTTCAACAAGCAGATGATCCATAACCCTAAACCTCATCCTCTACACACATCATCAAGCATCACCAGCCTTCAAAAACAGAGAACACCACGATCTACATTGTCCTCTCCCAAAGCGGCGAAGGCAAGCGATCTGGGTCACGCATTGCACCTGAGAGGAGCCAGACGAGGAGCACAACGAGCGCAGATGCGGCCCCGTACGTGCCCAGAATGAACGCCTGCGTCATGAGCGCGGGGTGGAACCCGGGAAGCTCCAGCGACGTCGGCGAGTAAGGGTGCTGCAACGCCGCCTTCTCCATGGTGGATGCAACCAACAGCCTCCCTCTACGAAAACGCAACTGAGAAGATCCAACAGATCACAGGAAGAGACGACCCCAGCTCATGTCGCGTTGCGATCAGGGGCGTGAATGTTCAACTGGCGGAGAAACGACGCGCGGAAGAGCAGCGAATCTCACGTCACGCATCGCGAGGATCGGCATAAACCTCGTGAGAGCGTGGCGATGTGATACCCGGAGAAAAGGAGGAGGACGAGGAGGAGGACGAGGCGGGTTCCGGGCGTGGCCTTGGTAAGAAAGCGGCAGTTAGGGAGTGGGCGCTTCGCTTTTGCTTGAGAGAGAGACGGGGAGTGTGCGTTGTGAGTTTTTCATTTGTGGGCTTTTTGGTGTCGCTCGCGGCTGTCACGCCATCCATCCGCTTTTTCCTTTCCACCACGCACTCCCAGCAGCAGCAGCAGCAGTTTGCTCGGGGCTCGCAATCTGTTGCTCTCGTCTCATTCCGTCGTCATCTGCAGCTTTTCCTCCGCTTCAACTTGGCAGCTTCATCGCCATCCCATTTCTGTTGTCGCGAGAGAGGAGGATTTCATAGCCTCATCACCCTACTATCTCTCTCTCTCTCTCTCGCTCTGTCCTAACCCTCGGTAATCCTATCCGGTTTCCGCAGGGCGCCTGGCGCTCTGGAATTCGTGCACGGAGGTGAGTGATGTTGAGGCGTTGTCCTCGGTTGATTGCGGGTTGTTTCGGAATTGGGTTTAACCACTGCGGTCGCCATTTGTTGTCAGGTGATTGATTGCGGCGGGAGGGGTTGATCGAGCGCTGCGGTTGTGGTGCGAATTGTGTGATTGATTCTGGGATTGGTGGATGGTTCTGGGCTTGCGGAGCACGCAAGAAATGTACCGCGTGAGCGAGGAGGAAGCGTGTTTCTAGGTTTTGGTCCCAATTGGTGGCCACTCGCATGGTTTAGGTATCCCCCTCATCGCCGCTTTGCTCTGCTCTGCTCTCCATTTCCTGGATTTTGGCAGCAATTGATTGAGGTGCGGTTGTGGTTACCAATGCGTTGTGATCTTCTTTGTGGTCGTCAATGGATATCAATGGAGGCTGTTTGTTTTGGTCTGGAATTCAACCTACGGAGTGCCAATCTCTGTCGGTGGGTGTGGTTCGCTTTGTTATCGTAGAGAACACAGGGGTTTCAGGACTGGAAGCAACCCTATCCGAGCAGAATACGACGTAGAAATCGACGCTATCTCGGTTGGGTGAAGATGACGATGCTGGCAATCCATCCGAGATGATGTTGGCAATCAATCCAACAACCTGTTCCTCTTCATCTTCTTCACATCGATAGAGAGAGTGCTAGATTGGTATCCTGCAATCGTAGCCTGAGCGGATCCGTTGTGGTGCTGGATCTATTGAGCGATGCACAAGCGCTTTGGTCCTTTGAGCGTTGCAACTACTTTTTGAGGAGCAGGGTTTGAGGTTTGAAATTAACAGCAGATCCGTGTCTCTTCTTCTTCTTCTGCTGCTTCACATCGATAGAGAGAGAGAGCGCCCTAGAATTGAAGCTGTAGTAGTCGGAGAGAGATTGTGACGCTGGATCCGTAACGATGCACACCAATCTTTGTTGTAACTATTGCGTGTGTGAGCAGAGCTTTGAAGAAACTCTGCTTGCACCTACGCGATGCGCACGTTTTCTGTGGGGCTCTTGCTCATCTGCATAGACCCCCTTCAGTTTCTAGAGTAATGGAATAGGTGTTCAGTTGGCACCTCCCACGTTTAGTCGGTTAGGGTTTACAGTTCCAGAATCAGAAGAGGTTCCACTTCGCATGCCTTCCCAACACTTTAAGATTGTCGCTCTCGTCGAGGTCTATCTTTGTAGCGTGCTTTCTGTCCACACAAGCAACTGTTTGTTGTCAGGACGAAGCTTTCTTTCATGCATTTCTCTTCATGTCATGGTTTGTATGCATCATGAAGATTCACCATCTGCTGCGACGATCTATCAGGAAGCTTTACATTGCTTTTAAGGAAGCACTCTCTTTGCGTCATAGCTTGTCAACTCTTGGTTTGAAAGTTGTGGTCGTATCTTCCAGAGTATCCAAGGTGCTTTCTTTGTTGCGTGATTGACATCATGAAGCTTGCTACACTCACCTCTAACGCGACATGCCGCCGCTCCTCGCAGGTACAGCAGAGGAATGAGTAGCACCTGACCACAGCGCAGGGGACCACACCAAAGCTCATCGCTTGCATGAAGGTGCTGGAGCATAAGGGCCTCTACTTGTGCGTCGTGTCGTTGTTCACCGGGCTGATAACCATGGCGAGAGGCAAGCCAGTGTCAGCAGTAGCCTCATCCCCCCCTCCCCCAACAACAACCCCAGCAGCTGCCCCCTCTATCTCCCCCCTCAGCAAGGCCATGGAAGCGCTGGAGATTGCGCCGTTCGCTCTGGAAGCAGCAGCAGCAGCAGGCGCCAACCCGGATTCTCGGTCCAACACGCTGCGATCCAAGCTGGTGGAGGAGGAAACGACGCTGGAGGACATGATTGTGGACCTGATTCTGGACGGGCAGTGGGAGGTTCTGCAGCCGAACAGCGGGAAGTCCGTGGTGCTAGGCGATGGGAAGTCGGTGTCGGTGAGCTACCAGGAGGAGCCGGGGTCTGGATACCGCACCTGGGAGTGGCACGGCCACGTGATGGTGTACGAGGACGGCGAAGGCTACGTCCCGGAATATGTTTACGGTAACTACTTCGAGCCCCTGGAATCATCAGACTCGTCTAGAAATGTGCACCACATGGACCACCTCATAGGATTAGGCGGATACTTTCGGGGCCTCGGCTTCATTTACTCATAGATCAGTCAAGGCGTAACGACTCGTTGGTCCATTCAATTCTTTTGAGGGTGTCAACACATCCCCTGTGAATTTGAGGTAGTGGTAATATACAAATCCGTGTACTTTTATTCCCTTGAAGTCTGTCGTCTCTGGTTTGGCGTCAGCTGGTTTCTATCTCGTCATGCGTTGGAGGCTGGTAGTAGTTCTCGTGGGTTTTCAGTGCTTTGTTCGTACTTTCTTTTCCTTGAAGTTGCGTCTTTGGTATGGATCAATTGTGAGCGTGCTGTGGAGTGACTCTGCTTCGGTTTGAGTGGAGATTCTTTTTCATTTGGATTGAGGGACCAATGGCTTGCTTCACCTGGATTTTCGTTCCCTTTTTTTTTTCCGTTTCTGGACTTTCGGTTGTGTCTGCCAGGATTTTCGTTCACTGGTATTTGTCGTTACTCTCTGTCCAAATCCGATTCTCTGTCTTTTTTGGTGAGAATTACTGCGAGTGAAGGTACCTGAAATGCAGACCTGCAAAATGCCGAAGTAGTAGACACCATGTCCCTGTACTCGTCCTTGTCCTCCGGAGTCCGGACACTGATACAAAACAGACGCTCTGTTCACTCCAGCTCTTCTTAAAACTCACACACCCATAGCTCTTATCATTCTATTTTCACTTGTGGTGTGCCTAGAATCACTTGTTTCTATGAAACTATCCAGAATACGCTGTAAAATTCTGGCCATTCTGGCGTGAATCAAGTGTGAGTTTCTCTTGTGCCTAGGTCGCAATGTTTGTTGAGAGGGGTCAATGATGCGTGTCTTCATTTGCACCAATGTATATTTCTCTTCTATGTAGAACATGTTGAAAGCGGTGACCTTTGGCTCAATGTGTTTTGGAACTTGCACTGAGGTTCTCATTGTACTATCTCTAACCAGCCTTATTTTGTTTGGGCAAAAACGTTGCCACTTTGCGTTGGTAACTTATAACTTAGTGAACTCGTCGGTGGGGAAAAATCATCTCAAATAAAATTCATTGCCATAGTGACAGTTGCAACCGAAAATCTAGTAAAATTCAATAGGAACTAGACTTCCTTAGAGCATCTCGACGGGTTTGCAACACCAGTAGAGGAGTGGGGTCTAGGGCAGTGGAGAGCTCCACCGCTGGTCCAACCTCGCCGGCCCTGCCACCGGAAGAGCCTCCAGCCTTGCTCCTGGACAATTAGTTGCCGATGAGGCAGCGGCCCCGGAGGTCCTCCTTGCTTGAATTTCATTGGTCCCCTCACCTGCTTTTCACCACATTTCCTGCAGGGTACTGACCACATTTGATTTTCACCTCTATAATCACGTTGGAGAGCCGGTGTTGGAGAGCTGGTGGTGCTTGCTCTAGCCTTGCTCTAAAAAGGTTGCAAATTTTTTTCCAACGACCTCCACCTACGTGGAGAACCAATGATGATGCTCTTAGAGCATCTCCAGTTGGAGATGTCAGTGTAGCTCGGGGACGTGCTGAGGGAGGCATGTCCCACTGTTAGGTTGCCGGCCTACAAGCTATAGTGCCGGTAAGGGTTAAAAATAGCAGAAGGCAACCCAAGGTCGTAGTTGGCTGAAGCCCAACTCCACGGACCACTGATGTTGTTTTATTCTAGAATAGAAATCCCAACAAACTCCAGAACAAATATCCCCTTCATTCCCATAGGATTCTTACATTATTTGTTTATTAATACAAAGTTTTTTTTCTTCAATCGTCAACCCAAGGTTTTTAAGTGTGGAATACATGTGTTTGTATTGCAAATACATATATGTGAATTTAGTTGTGCTCATGTATACCAAATACGACCAAGTACATAGTTCACTGAGACAAGGTAGCCACAACAATGGATAGGGCCAACAAAATGTATGAAATTTTGAGAGTGTTGGTGAAATGGATAGGGCCAACAAAATGTATGAAATTTTGAGAGTATTGGTGAATTACCAAGTAGTAATTTTACATAGGCTAGTGTGACCTATATAGTGCAAATAAAATCCAAACAAATTTATTGTGAAAGGGGAGATTGTTTGAAGTATACTTGAACTTGGAAACTTCATGCAATTTCTACATTTGTACTTTGAGGAGCCCCTACAGGTGCAATGGCTAAAAAGCTGCCAGGTTGAGTTAGAGGTGGAATTAGAGAAGTTTGCAAGTCTTGCAAGGCCATGATACGGCTTAGCTTAATGTGTTCCACTACATCAAGCTCTATATTCTTTAGGGATGTTGTGAATAGGTGCAAATCAACAACATCTCTCAACATCACAACCTTCTCTTTATTTGCAACAACCATATTAGCCGCGGTCTTCTAAAGTTAGTCTCGGTCTTCTTGAATTTGATTTTCTTCAAGGCAATTGCCTTGGTTTTCTTTTTTCTAATAAGCAACATTAGAAAAGTAACTATACTTTCCATTTGAGACCCTTTCTCCGTCGTAGGTTGCAATGTACATGCCTCAACTAATTTCCTCTTCATGGCAATGTTTGGGTAGTACTAGTGTGTTGTGATCTCCACTTTGGGGCATTCAACAACACCCTAGCACTCTATATGACGAAAGGGCTTTCTACCCTTTAAGGTTTGTTGATACATTATCTGAACCTTCTCGATGTGGTCTTGTCATTTATGTCAGATTTGTGAAGATCATCCACTTGGACATTATATTGTGCAAACTTTGAGATAGAGCGTTGGAGAATCCTCTACTTTATCTCAAACTTTGCTATGTCCTTGTAAAAGCATCCTTTGGGCCTAAGGTGGCATAGGTTCATGCAACTTTGCCCGAGAAAGCATCATTCTTTTGTCATGTATCCTCCAAAGAACTATGGGAAACATCCAACCATGCGCAACACAAACAAGTTTGTCTTCATTAAAATTTGTGCCTCTTGATCCTTTAGCAAAATCAAAATGGGACTTTTCTATTGAGGCCAAAATACGAGACTTGCTCTAAAAAACAGCTAGAAAACAAGGTCAGTGAAGAACCCCAATAGAAAGCTATATAACTTGGAAATCCACGGCATAGAAAGTAGTAGACTTGAATCAGTACTTAAAAAAATTAAAAAAGAAGTGAATATCTGTAATTCTATGTAAAAATCCTACGTAATGTAGAGTATGACCTAGATGCGGTATTCACTCTCCAAAAACCGTAGGCAATATCTAAAAACAACCACAAATCAAAGGCTTAGAAATAGCAATAGAAAGAATAGAAATTGTTGATGTGATAGAAATATTTGTGATATAAATACCACTTCATCTGAAGATGACGTGAAAAATAAAAACCAATGGCTTCATAAGAAAAATTAAGTGCTTTATGTGGTGGGAAAAAAAAACTTTAGTGTAGATCGTAAGGAACGTATTTTCTGTTCAGGTACATTAAACCTAATGAAGTAAAATAGTACTTTTGAGTTTCTTACTGTACGGATTTTAACAATAAAAAGTCATTCTTATGGAATACAAAACAAAAAAACACTACTAGAATTAAGGGGTCTAAGCAACATCATAAGCAAACTCCCTAATGCTGCTAAAGTTAATTTTATCAAAAAAAGTTACACTCAGCAACACGAAGGGGTCTGCTTATGTCGTTGCTTAGACCCCTTGATTCTAGTAGTGAAAGAACATCCTCCGTAACACCTATCAAGCAGGTAATTCAATTTCTTAGTTATTTTTCACAAAGTTTACAAAGTTTACCATTCAGGTTTGATAGGTGCTTTAAGTGCTAATTGAGAAAATCCAAGAATTTATGGTGATTTAATCAGATTTTGAGAAGTATGGAGCCTCATAGAATATAAATCAGCCTGAATAACAAACCCTTACAACGACGCAATAAGCTCTTGTTCTACTACCAAATTACTGGCATGAAGTGAAAATATTAATTATCATACTATGAGTGTTGTGTATTGTTGCACCACACAATGATAGTAATTAATACACCACTACATTAATAATGATATTTAGTGTTGACCACTCTGATTTGTTTATAAAAACTAAAACAAATTTAGCCTTGATGAATATTTCTACCAACTATGTTTACAATGATCTCCCCATGTAGTTAGTATAGATAGTTGTGCTTTTAGTAAAACGCTTCTTAAAAAGTAAAAAGTTATAGCATTTCTAAATCAATTAGTAAGGTCACAGTAATAATAATATTATTATAGTGGACCTTGAGAGGAAAAGAGAACAAACATGTGTAAAATATCACTAAGTATGCATACCCACTTGTGAAGCAAGGAAAATGACGGCAAAGAAATCATTAAGCACCTTCACTTCAAGGTAAAGTGCCTTCCAAACTCAAGGGCAAAGAGAAATTCATTGCTCCTAAATTAGAGACATTGTTGAAGGATTGATCGTGTGTAAAGATATGAAGGGTAATGTCTTCATGGTGAAAACTCCTTAACACTTAGTTAACCTTTGCACCAACGGCGCTAGCATGTGAGCAATGAGCAGTGAGCGGTGAGCAGTGAGCAATGAGCCCTTTAGCTAAATTTGGCAAAATTAAAACTAGAAAAGGTTTATCACTATTTTTAACAATTAGAAATTACTTAAATTAGAATATACTATATTTATTGGTCCTATGACAGTGTGTTTATGATTGCCTTTGGCAATAAAAAAGCCGTGAAGGAGTTTTGAATGTGGCTGTTTCGAAAGGAATTGTCTAATTAACAGGCATTGTTGAAATCACTCACTGCTTCAAAGTAATCCCATTTGGTGTCGTTGCTAGATGAAACATACTGGAAATTGGATATCGGATGAACAGAGACTTGATGAAGCATAACGAATATTTCTCTTTCTTTGTGCCAGCTCAGATGTGAAATTTTTTATTTTGTAGTGAAAAGTAAGAAACCTACTAACAAGCAAGAAGAAATCTAATTGACTCCAATATATGATTAAAAACAGGGAACACATTTTCTTATATGAGAAAAATGCATCTTTGATACCAAAGAGGTCATTTGTTGCTCTGATTAAACACAAAACTGCTAAAAAAAAGGAACATCAAATGGAACTTTCACAAATCCATTTAGCAGACCTAAATCGAATCCAATGTTTCAAACAGGTGAACAGACATAAAAACCACACAAAAAAAACACAAAAAAAACACAAAAAAACTAAAATAAACTTTAAAAAAATACACAAAAAACATTAGAAAAAAACTTTAAAAAGACAATATGCAGAAAAAAAAAACGAATGAAAGACAATATACAAAAAAAAAACACAAAAATAATTACACAAAAAAACCATTAAATATATTAGAAAAGCACAAAAATTAACCCAAAAATAAACATAGAAAAACGGTTACCTTTACAAAATAACCCCAAAAAAAAACAGAAAAACCAAAATATAACCAAAAAAAAATTCAAAAAGGAAAGAAACAAAAACATTGCTAGGGTGAAATGGGCTCTTCGGTACTGAAGAGCATAGTTGGAGCTCCATTTTTTTTAAAACCATCAGAATGGATAAATGACTTCCTAACAAAGTGAAGGACAATGCAGTTATATAACCTATCAATATGTCAGTATTACAGTTTAGGTCCCTATGCACATGAAATTAATAACCATGCGTCTAACTACATGAAGACGACCTAGGTTTACGCTAAAAGCTTAGAGATCAGTGCCTCGCAAAAGTTGTTGAATCTCATCAAAACTGAGACTTGCAGCGTGAACATATTTGTCGTCTTGGCAATCAGCCTTACAAAGGTATTTGTAAACATAATACAAATGCTTGCAGTTCAGCCACGGTTTCCGTTTGCCAAGTGCACCAGTGCTCATGGTAACAAAATAATCACAAGTGCAAGACGGCAAGTCACTAAGTGAAATTAGATAGGTCTTTTGCTTTGGGAAGATACCCGAGTCTAGTGTGATGATTCTGCCATAACCAGGGTATGGAATCATGGTAACGGATTTCACGGTTGCCGGAACATTCCTAGCAGTCTCCCATTTGTTAAGGTGATCTAAGGTGGGTGCCTTTGGATTCCTCTTGATCGTCCTTCCATAACGCTTTGTTGGATGGCCACCCGCATCAGGTGGGGTGGGGCTTGGAGTGTTTGAAGTAGCTACAGAAGGAAACGTGTTGAAAAGGTGTCTAGGAGACATATCAAAGTGCTTCGTCTGAAGCTCAAATCCCCCATCTTCCAATGCGAGAATCTCAACCTTAGTGAGATTTGTACTACGTACAACTGGCCAAGTAGTTGGAAGAGGGGGCCAATCGTGCACATATCTAAACTTGCCAGCTTGGACACAACGCACAATATCGTCCGAACAAAACCAGAAATCAGAAGAAATAATGAATTTGGTCCCCCACTCTGTCATTTTACCATTGTAAGTAGGGGCAAGAGTGCCCTTTACCTTGTCACGGCATACCTTGGCACCACATTTGGTCTTCTGGCCCACTTGGACGGCATAGCAGTTCTTGGTGACTTTAGTGCACCGAGCAATGTGCCATTGATGTGGATTGCACTCAGTTTTTAGGATTGAAGTTGCGTGGCCCCAGTCTGACAATGGTTCCATGGGTGGAGTAATAACCACACTTGAAGGACCGGCGTCTGTTCGAGATCGAGTAGAGCGGGTTTGTACACGGGGATGAGAGTAGTTCACCTTATCATGGCGGTGAGAGTCTTCATCAGATCCCGGCAGAAGATCTAGTTTTTGCTTCGCGGATCCAAATACCTCCTCGCCTTCCAAATGGGGAACTCGAATAGCAAATTGATTTGCGTCAGGGAGCTTTTTGATTGCTGTAGCAACCTTAAGCGGATCTTTAGATCGTCGGGCTGCCCGTAAACGAAGTTCGTCGAGGTGGGGCCCAGTTCCCGAAGCGTGACCCTGTAAATAGGCCTAATAGTTTGTGGTTTGCATCATATCGTCCGTCATAGCAACATATAAGCACGTCCCTCTATTGCCTGACATTTGCAATCATCTATTGTGCATCGTCTCAGATAGGTTGCAGGATGGCATTTCAGCCAATTCTTCAATGTCGAGGTCATGTCGAGTAGTCAACAAAATTCAGGGATTTAGGTTAGAGCATGTGAAATCAAAGAGCGAAGATACATAGGCTTAGGGTTAGTGTTTAGAAGATGTAGATTATGTATAGAAGGAGGTAAATCAATGTAGGGTTAGGTTTGTGATAACTTACCATATCCATGAAGCTACCCCATTGGCGGTAGCGGAAGTGCCAAAAACCGAGCCAATCGTCGAGCTCACGTACAGCCTCTTCCATTATTGCACGAGATGAGAGCCACCAACCTTTAATGCCGAGGTATAATTCTTCGGCCTCTTCAAATGATTTTGCATCTCTGTACTGTCTATATAGCTTGATATGTTGATCTTGTAAATCAATTCGGATAAGCTTTTTTGTGTGCCGATTGAGTGACGTTACCCAGTGAAGAAAGCATGCCCTCTCTCTATCAACCATCTTTGTTGTTGGGTCGCCGCTTCCGTAGATTATCCTCACAGCGTTCCAATTAGCCTACACACTATCCGCCATGAAACCCTTGAAGTTAGGGTTTGTGCTACCATGACGAGCCATCACATTGTTGAGAGCTGACCACATCAACTTCTGAGACTTAACGTCCTCGCTCTGCATATCACATATGGCGATGCTCATCACCCGGCAGTATTCAGGATCGTACACATGGCATGCCATTGTAGTCCAACCCTTCACACGTTTTATATGGTCGAACATGATCCAAGAGTTCTGCAGGTCCCCGCCACTTTGCATTCGCCTTGCGAGATCCACACCGCTCCCTAGACCTTCTTCAGACATCTTGAAGAGGTACACCTTCTCTTTTCCTTGTCCCGGAAAAACGCTATCTTGGATGTATGCGTAGGGACTCTTCAACTTGAGTTTGATGATGTTGTCTAGTGGTCCTCCATGTGCATTGGAACGTAATGTAGAGATAGCGTTGCGGATGTTGGGTGAGCTTAGGATTCGAAATCTCTCCATCACCGCCACAAGGGAATCTCCACGAAGGGGTTCGGGGACTCCCTCCCGATCAAGTGCAAACAATTTGGTGGACAAGAACTCTTTACTTGCGGCAAGAGCAATTGCAGAGTTCTTGCCAGTTGGGGTTCTGTGGACTTCATTACTAACAAGCTCAAAAACTCTTTGAACAGACTCTCGACATACTCCTTTTGCGGTCAGATGTTGGTGGGTGCCCATGTGAATACAAGCTCTTCCAATTCCACTCTTGTTAAGAATGAAATACATTCTGCACGGACAAGAGGCAATGCAAGAGGGCGGAGAGTTACAAATTCAACATTGGACAGTGGAATGCGCTGCTGGCTGCTCCCCTACAAGAAATACGTACGTCGTAATGCCATCCCACTCTATGTCGTTGTAGGAGCCGGAGCGACGCAATCTCGGACAACTGTCGTTCATGCATTGGAAGTGACTGACACAACTTGAGTATGTGAAGGTAAGACCATAGTCATTGACAATGATAGTAGTATGTGTTTTGGTCCATAGATGACCATCATATCTTTTGTCCATCCCTTCCATCTTACGAGCGTATGATGGAGACAAATTACTCGGCATGGGTGGGAACTCAAACATTACATCACCATTGAACTCTGATGGAAGAAATTGGACTTTCTCACACGGTAGAGCATCTAGATCCAAAAATTTCAAATCACTCTTTCCACGTGGTCTACTTTGTAACTGCTTAAGACAATAGAGGATGCTTGTAGAATCTGAGGCTGGATGAAGAGGAGGACGTGAATTCTGAGGCGGCAGAGTAGAGACTGACTGTGACAAAGTTTCTGGGACTTCAAGGACAGTTTCCGTAATTGGAGATAGGAAGGAGAAATGGGAATTTGATCTAGAAACGGTATCATCATCTGAGGACTCAGTAAGTAGGATAGTCTCACTATCGAATGATTCAACTTTGACTGGAGCTGCAGGAGACATATGCACGGTCGACTTCCTTGACATTGAAGTGGGAACATAGGAGCAAAGGATTGGATTGCCATAAACCCTATATTTTCCTGGCAAAAGCCTCTAGAGAAGGTCACCATCATGGATATGTTTCTTCTGCATAATTGTAGACAATACTAACTCTCCGTTTGTATCAAAGACTTCCTCCTCAATCCACATAGACCTTATAACATAATTGAAACGATGAGTGAGCATCAATTCAAAGATCCATGCTACATCATCGTCACCTAGAGGGACGGAGATCGGAACCCTTCCATCTCCACCACGAATAGTTGCCATAGCCATGGGGTATGGGGGGACGTAAATTGCTGCTACTACTATGGAACTGACCCGGTACGAACACTCTTACGATTGTGGGAATTTGTATGAATGGATATATGGTAGAAAAAGAGGGATTGAAATAGAATAGAGACGTTGTGAGTATAATAATTTAGTGAACTTAAATAGTAAGGTTTAATAGTTTGGTAAGTTTTTTAGAAGTGTTAGTTACAGATGAGCGGCAGCTGGCGGCTAGCATGTATTAAATTAGGAATGTCTAAAATTATTATACAACACACGTCGGTCCAATAGTCTAATGAAAAAGTGGAATGGAAGCTAAAATGGAAGCTACAAGAAAGGTTAAAGCAAGTTAAATCTTAAAGCATTAATCTCGTGGGGTGCAAGTGACGATGTCTTAACGAGTATTTAGAAATTGGGTTTTTCATATTGTGAAACTTGAGTTTATTTCTAACATATCATAGTAGAAGGTAGTGGGCAAATAATACAAATGACAGTTAGCATTGATTAATTTTGGTTATGAACTAATATTGTCAGTAGATATAAAATTTACGCCTATTTAATATAGCTGAGTGGTTGGTATCTTTGAACTTTAGGGTAGCAAGTGGGACCGCATAACTAAAGTGTGGAAATGCTTTAACGTTAATGTGTAGTGGTTGATAAGAGGAATGCAGGAGGAGGTGAAGAGCAGACGCTATAAGTCTAGATTTGGGTTTTCCACTCCAAAGCAGCTCCTGAAGTCTAGAATGGCACGACGAACAAGGTCTAGGAGATTGGATTTGGAAGGGACTTCGCTTAGTTCAACTTTTGATAATATGATTAGTGGTGACCATATCGAGCGCGAGGAGGAGGAGACTAGCATTGCGAGTTTATTAGTCAATAGGGACGACGTCATTCGAGGAATGCAAAGTGTTATAGTCATGGGAAAAGATGACAATTTGCGCATGACCAACAACAACCTTGTGGAGTTAGCATATGACAAGGAAAACATGGAATTTTCGGCGGATGAATCTCAAAGGGTAATTTCATAACTTTTCTGATGTGGTGTAATATTTTGAATTTTCTGATGAGGTTTTGAATTTTTATCTGTATCATGAGTGGGCTTTGGGGGCTACAGGGTATGTTTGGATTTTAGATCTAAATTTTTCTTCTATCTCAAAAATGAAATTGCTTTCCTAAATACATGGCTACTTTTTAAACCTAAAGTATCTGCAATTTATTTTCTTATTATAAACACCTCCACTACGTGTGATTTTGAGCGTATAATGACCAGCACATGGTAGAACATATATCCATAGAATTATGCAATGTGTAAACAAATGTATGCCAATATCTTGAGTCAAAGAACCCTGACATTGTCCGCACTGGGAACGAAAAAACCACAATGTACTTTTCACTAGACTCTGATTTTTACAATGCGTGCGGTCAAATTTTATGAATTTTTTTAAGTGTCACCTTGAAGTACACTAAAATTGAGAATTAGTGTTAAGCACAGTAAATGATCTAAAATGTTAATAAGTTTTTACTTGTGATGAATTTTTTTACCAACAATGTTTACAATGATTCCCCTCGTTGAATAGTATCAATAGTTGTGCTCATAGTAAAAACCTTCATCTAAAGTAAAAACTGATAGCATTTACAAATTAATTAGAGTGGTTACACTAATTCTCAATTTTAGTGTAGTGAACTAGAAGATCCTACAGTTGGATATACTTTTTGTTTTATAGCCAGTATTGCAACGCCACATCTTAGAAGGGTAGTTTTGAAGTGTTTTTGGTCTGAAATTTTCAAGGAATTCTATGGAAAGTAGAAAGTATGCCTACATCTTGAGTCAAAGCACGATGACTGAAATTTAAGATCAAATGGTTAATAGTGGTAATAAATTGTTTCAATTAATCTTCCAACCATACATCTCCAAGTGGTTTTATTTAAGTAGTCCGTTCAAATGGATGTGTGTTTAATGGATGAAAAGTTGGTAGGTGATTGGGGAGGTTCTCGTCTGTTTGAATTTTGCATTGAGCCTCAACGGAGGGGGGGCAAAGTTGTTTTCTACAAGTTTTCTGGGAGCGGCCAATATTCTCAGTGTTGCGGTGCGTGTGGGAGGCGTTCGCGAGGGTTTGAGTTTGCAAGGGTTGCTTCATCAGGTGTGTTCGGCAGTCGGTTAAGTAAGTTTGTGATTCTGTCGGATTTGGAATTTCTACTCAATATCTCGATCTCGATCGCGATCTGATGATCTAAAGATCTGAACTTCTACTCCTTCACTGCGGAAGGATCATGTTGCGCACTGCTTGAAAGTCATCATGTTCTCCAAAGCCGCAGCAGGTCCCGAAGGTGATGACCCTCAACTTGCATTCTCCAGTGAACATTACACATCGTGTCGATCGAGCTCGTGGCTTTGTCGAACTGTCCGCTATCGGCTAGGGAGAAGTATTTGTTGTTGGTGCCATGTTCCACCGGGTCAGCCCCACTTGTTTCTATATTTGATGCGCACTGTATTCACCTCCTGTCCCACCAAGGTTTGTTGCAGGTGCCGAATCTCTTTGCTCCTTGTGTCCATCTGTATGCAGCCGCAAATCTTGTCCGTGATGCGGCCGCGGTGTGGATCGAGGGGTTACACTCAGGTATGAATCTGAGGATCTGTGCAGGCTCCCTCCCTCGGAGGAAAGGCCTCTGTGCCCGCACCCGATCACCAGGTTTGTAGCAGGTGTGTTGCTTCTGCTGAAGCAGCATTGGGCCTCGTGAGTTTAGTGGCGCATAAATCTTAAGTCGGTGCACCTGTAGACCTCATGCTCTGAATTTTGAGAGACACTGATGGCCTTCGGAGCCAAAGGAGGTGAATTAGTTTGCCAAACCTGTGACTGGAGCTGTACATCTCGAAGTTGAAGTGTTATGTCGGACGCCTAGGATTCACTCTTTCAGTGACGAAGGACCAATGAAGGCACGTTTATTTTGTGAATACCTAGGCCCACCTTGGCAGGATCATCATGTTCAGATTGTAGACCTATTTCGTGCACAAGCTCCCGACTTCGCAAGCTTGCAAGGTATTGCAGGCTTGCACAAGCTCCCGACTTCGCATGATTGCACGCTTGCCAGGTATTGCAGGGATCCAATGATAACTTGCATTATGTGCATGGACATGCATGGGCCATTATTCCTCGACTTACCGCCTGGAGAGCTACACAGTTGAATTGTTACGAATGTAGGATGCCTCATGTTCTGAATTTTTCCAGAACCTGACAGCCTTCGGTGCCGAAGGAAGTGAATTAGTTTGCCGAATATTTCTAGATCCCAAACCTGTGACTAGAGCTGTACATCTGGAAGTTGAAGTGTTATGTCGGACGCCTAAAATCAGACTCTTTCGGTGACGAAGGGAGAGTACCGGCACGGATCATGATGGCACTGACTAGTGTCGGCTCTAACTTGTGCGGATCATGTTTCCTAGGAAGGGACTTATATACTGGATAACAAGTGATTCAAGTTTATATAAGAGTGTCGTGCCAAACTGTTGCATCCAAGGAGTGGCATGCAATGAAACTCCGAATGTCAACAACTCTGCTCCACCACTGAGGAGCAAGGAGTGCTGCTCGATACCTATCAATACACTCCACACCAGAAAGTGCAGGCTCCCTCCCTCGGGGGAGACGCACCCGATCACGAAGTTTATAGCAGGTGTGTTGCTTCTGCAGAAGCAACATTTGGCCTTGTGAGTTTAGTGGCGCCTACATCTTAAGTCGGTGTAGATACTGACAACCTTCGGTGGCAAAGGAGGTGATCTAGCGTACCGAATTTTATAGATCCCGAATGTGTGACTGTTCATCTAAAGCAAGTCGTAGGCAGGGCTGGTATGGCGCATACAACACAGCAAAATCATGACAGTAGTCATGAGGATTTGCCAGCGCACATTGCTCTATGCTCGCATCAGTTCATTTCCTTGGAGCGATGCACTGACATCCTTTGCCATCTACAGTGCAAGAGACCGGCATGCTCAAGCGTCCGCAACGCGAGCAACGTAGAGCTCCTAAAGCGTGTCCACATGCTCAGTGCACAAGGAGCTGAACGATATACGGAACTCCATGAGGTCCTTGATTGTGTACCCCTCCGGATGCATAGGTTGCGGCACATTCTCGATGCTGACCATCTCCCTGTCCATAAACACCCTGCGCCACATCGCCTTCTTGACAGGGTCCAGGTTGAAATAGGACCCCAGCGCAGATTTACTCTCCAATACATATACTAGCCTTGCAATAGGCTCCCGGAACCTCTCCTCAATGTACTGCAAGAAGGCATAATGTAGGTTTGACGCAAGCGCTAAGCGACCCCGGTTGCAAACAACAAAAGTCTGCCACACTCGTTCATTCTTGGCCTCTTCTTCCAACCAAGTGAATGCCCGTTGCATGAAGCAGTCACGCAAGTCCTCGTCGTTAGAAATCTGCTCCACCATTTTTTGATTCAGGGAGCGTGTGACTCTAGCAGGTTTCAACATGATGTTTCCATGTAGATCAGAGCTATTTGACAACTTGCATTATGTGCATGGACAACAGACGTGACGTGCTCCGAATGAAGTCCAGTCCACTCATTCACATCCTTCGGCACCGAAGAGCATCAAGAATTCATTTCAACTTCTGAAAATTGCTTCTAACTCATGTTGATATTGGCGCAAACTGAGACTCTGGAGCCGTTGTCAGGGGTCTTCGTAACCGAAGAGGAATTCTGCCAGTATTGTTGAGATGGTTTGATCTGTAAAGCGCGGATTTGTTGGTCTATTGTCTTTTGTATTAACA
Organism: Bryoerythrophyllum caledonicum; assembly: GCA_963971425.1. Classification (NCBI taxonomy): domain Eukaryota; kingdom Viridiplantae; phylum Streptophyta; class Bryopsida; order Pottiales; family Pottiaceae; genus Bryoerythrophyllum; species Bryoerythrophyllum caledonicum. Next base: position 8,392,585 of record OZ020516.1, on the reverse strand, counting down.
TGGAATTACAATCTGCAGATGGACTTTAACAAGGCGGTACGGGAAGTCACTGTTCACGAGGACGGGGCTCCGCATAGAGCTGAGGATGTGCCTGGATGCAAGGATACAATTGGAGGCTCGATTGTTATCAGCGATGAGCCTAATCAGGAAGGTGCAGTGGTTGTAGAGGGCGAGGCGATAGCTGGAGGCCAATCAAAGAGCATTGATGGTTTGGGAGGAAACAACAGTATGAGTCAACAAACCATAGATGAGGCTGAAGACGCATTCAAATTAAAGGAAAAACTTGATTCGAATTCAATCATTCAAGAGTTAAGGTTCAAACCATTTTCTCAGTCGAGGTTGAAAATTCCATTGTACATGATGATACTTCTACCATTAGTTCGACCACTTCTGCTCTCCAATGTCAGAAGGCTGGAGTCTGAGTTTGTACATGGATATCGTGAGGGTGACCGTGTATTTTATGTTTCCATTACCGACGACAATGGAAACAGCCGCCTGGTTCATGACGAGATTATCAAAACTTGGGACCTCCAATGGGTGTACGAGAACGATGAATTTGAAACGGAACTGTTGAAGCATGTCAGTTCTCTTATAAGATGTTCTTTATCTAGGATGGCAATCACAGGCATCAGGCCTGGTCAGGATATATTTCACGCATACATTTTGCGGATCGGAAGTGGCATTACTCAATAGATTATATCGTACTAAATTCCAAGGGGAGTACTGGGATTTTACTTAATGCAATGAACGACATCAATCGGTGAGTACTTTGGACACATATTCATCCGCTATTATCAATGTTTTATTGGGCGAGTCTTATGGCTAGATATTAACTATAATGTTGTCTTCACTTCCAGCTCTACCTAGAACGCTCATGTGAAGACTAATCTAGCCCATCGTTTGCACGACATCAACACATATGGACTATTGAAGCTAACCGATTTTAAGGACCCTCTCACCAACGAAGAATATAAGTCTTGTGAGAATCGGCCGAACACTACGGCTTGGTATCCTCTGACATGAGAGTGTTCATCAAGTTTTTGAATCGGGTATAGTTTCATAAATTTAATTAGTTCAGATTTTGGGTTGACCGTTTAGGTTTGCTCGATGAGCTAAATTGTATGGTTTTTGCAGCATGAGGTTGCTGCAGTTGCAGATGAAGCAGGTCGATTCTATTTGGAGCGGACTTCTCCACAAAGCAGGACTTCTCAAGGTATTTACAATGCAATGAATGAAGCATCCGTTGCAAAGTTGAAAAGTTTCAGGACAGAATTCGACAAAATGGCAACAATGGCTAATCCAAAGCATGGCCCAGAATTATTAGATGCGGTCAGTTCTCCTCCACTCTCAATTGTATGTTCTGATTCAATTTAATTTCATTATATTGAGAAATCTACTCATGCATGCACATTAACTACCATTGGTCCAATTTCGAGAAGCCGGAGATGTCTTTAGAGAAACTGCAGAAGGTTTCGGGAACTATTGTGCCATTGCAATTCAAGGTTCGTTGATTGCAATGGTGGAACGCTGGCAAAATGAATCGAGTTGCTCTAAGATTCCCACCTACTGGAGTGACAGATGAAAAACTCAATGTCTAGTTGCATAAAGCATTGTATTGGACTGAGGTAAATCATGTCGTTGCATCAATCATTATATCAAATTGTTTGTCATTAATTTGTTGATATTGTCACTGTTGTGGTTTTCTTTAATCTTTCAGTTGGAAGCCGCGGCAGTGAGAGTCGTTAAAGAGACCCTAGCATCGGAGAAGTTGAATGTGGACTGGAAAACAAACACCAACGTTGACGAGATTGTTGATTACATTGAGAAGTACCGTATCATTGTATGGGACCAAGCCTTCTACTTTATATTCAGAAAGCAAGGAGGATTCGATCGGACAGCTGTCTTCCTCAAAAATGAGGGAAATGAAAAGGCCATGCAACGACTCGTTTACCGGTATGTTCACCATAGGTGTATATTGTCTTAGTGGATTTGATTTTGATAAGTCAACTTCAATACTTAAAAATTTGTAGTTTTATGATTTTTGAATTTAATTCAGCAAGAGAACAATTTGAATTCTTTGGTGCCAAAACGAAGAGCCTGGAGTTACAGGGAAATTTAGATCCAAATCATGTATATGAAATGTCTAATGACCCCTTCTTATTGTGTAGATATTTTTTAAAAGAGAACTGCAAGGCAAAGGTGTCATTGATCGAAAATCAATGCCCAAGTTTTTCGGCGCCTGGACAGAAAAGGGTTCAATGTGTATGCTTACCGCTGCCCAACTGCGAGCGTTCAATTTTTTCGAGCACCAGTCCTGTCCATGGTACCTTGAGTGCCCTCGCAAGTTTGCTTCAGCGGACGAAGAGGAGGAGAAGGCTAAACAAGCACCACCTACTGAACTAGTTCAGGATCTCGATGATCTTGCAGAAGACTTAACCGCTTTATCTGAGCCAGTTGTAATTGTGACAAAGAAAGGTGGCAAAAAGGCTTTGGAGTCGACAGAGGGAAAGAAGAAGAAAGATCCAACAGTTGGTAAAAAAACGAAAGTTAGCGTCTCTAAGGGGAAGGAATTGGAATCATCCACAGTCCAACTGGACCAGTCTCATACTCCTTTAGCTACAACTGCAGCTCCATCTCAAGTTGATACGGTGACCGACACTCCCTTCTACCCTCCTGGGTTGCTTTCTGTCACGACCGAGGAATTTGCTACTTCGCAGCTCTATGCCAAGAGCTTCACACGCACTATTCCCACGGGATTGAGGCAACCGTTTTACCGTTGTGTACTTCCATCCCGATGCTCATGACTTCATGGTTTTGAATCATCAACTTCCTCCAGAGTAGTTGAAAATCTTGTCCTTCGCTCAAAAGGTATTAAATTCAAACCTCTCGTACTAACTCAGCTTAATTAATTTTTAATATTATATACATGTGCATAGTTTTTCATGATACTGTTGTTGATTATATATGTCATTTGTGTTAGGCTGGTGGAGGGATGGAACGGCGCCTTGGTGGAATTCCCAAGCGTGAGGCTTGCCTCGATCTCATTATAGCCGACATGTCAGATGGTTTGCCCATTCTTGGTTTGTCCCTTGGCCACTCAATCATTCCAAGTTGGAATGACCTGACAGAGGACTGGTTGGAGCCAATTTTTGAGTTTGCTCGGGACACTCTCCAGGATGACGATGCTATTGTACTCTTCCATCTTGGTAATCCAACCGTTCGGGATGCAACAGACTCCTTTGCGGAGCCCTACAGATTTGCGCCCCTCCATGATTGGTGGGGCGTTAACGAAATGTATCTCACCTCTTACAAGACTGAGAAGTGCACTATAAGTTTGACACCACATTTAGTGCATCTTGGGGTTCAATTTAATTTCATTTACTTTATTCTTCTCATTATTTCATATTTGCAATACGTAGACAAAGCGGTTCTGGATCATTCTTTTCATCAAGACATCCTATAAAAATAAGAAGGTTCATTCAAGGTTTTCAATTGAGAAAAACTTGGATGTTAGCAAAGTGGAGACTGACATTGTTGGTGAGGGAGTTCTCCATAACTTTTTGACCGCCAAAATGTCATTGAAGAATGGAGACGTGCCTTGGCGTGGGGCTAGATAAAAGAGCCATGTTCTAGTCTAAATGTTGATAGAAAGCTTCTCGCAACCAGGGCATGTTGTCCTGGACTGCAACGCATCTACCAATAACTTCTTCTACTTTCTCTTCTATTTAATCTTGTTCTATCCTCACTCATTTTTGACAAGCCCAATCGTGTCCTCAATGATCCTAGGTGCGAGCGTGCATGCTTGCAAGAAAACTGGGCGCCACGTGGTTGTTTCAGAGGCCGAATCAGACATCTTTGAAGTTGTGCTTGCCCCTCTCGAATCATTAGAGATGTCAGCGGACTCTGTGCAGAAGAAACAGAAGGAACCGGATTCTTCTGGCAACTCCCTTGTGGTTAGGCCTTCTAAAAGGGTCCCTAAAAACCGATTGAGTAAGTAAGTCAAATCCTTGCATTCTCATTGTTCTCGTGAATGTTCTATCCTACAATTGTCATTGTTGTAGTCTAATTTCTTACTTCTCTTCACTAATGTAACAATGTTTTCTTAATCAGTTTGGTAAATCAAATGAAGAGTCCGCCTAGCCCCATGTCTTTGCCTTGTTATATTGAGGCTATTGGGGTTCAGCTCGTGGAGATTCAAAAGCCACATCGTGCGCCAATTTCACGAGTATATGATAGTAGAGTGCACAAATATCTTGATTTGGAGGTTGTGGAAGCTTTAGACGATGGATCTAGTGATGGATCTGCCAGTAGTGGAAGTTCCTAAAACACCAGGTTTGTTGGTAGGCTTACGGCTACTTCAGTATGTGGAATTTTGAGCGATTTTATTTCGCGACCATGCCACGAATACCATTGTTTTTTCTTTTAATTTTGAACTTTATAGTGCGACTAAAAGGGCCACTATTTTTGTGTTCTAATACATCTTAAAGCCGTTGCATTGCAAGTCCAAAAACTTTATTTCCTGAATTTTGAGTATTTGCTCCCCTTGATCCCACGCATCTCTAATCTTGATTTTTGTCACTAGTTCTTTTTAAACGACAACCAAGAAGCTTCTTCGGCACTGAAGGTTGCTCTCACCTTTTTGTATAGTTCATTTGTTGTTTGTCTGAGTTCTCTGCCTCATCTCGTATATATCTCTAAAATTCTATAAACTTACTTCACTCTTAGCAGTTTTCTGGTTTTTCCAGTACCCCAACTAACGTCTTTCATTTCGAAGTCATTTTAAAATCTCAGTCTTAACATCCACAAAAACATCACCATTCATGGACAGAGTCATTCATCTCCATTCATCCAGGCAATCTATCATCCATCTACATTCATCTTTGTTCTCCAAAGACATAGAATAATGGCCTAAATACCACCATTACTCTACTTTTAATGACTTATTTCCTCAATGGATGTAGGATTCTCGACTAAATTTTTAACTAAACTTCAAACAAATTTCTAGGTAATTGGCCTAAAATTTCAAAAAAAATTACCTCACTGCTCACTGCTCACTGCTCACCGCTCATCGCTCACCGCTCACTTCTCGCATGTTAGCAACCCTGACCTTTGCACATTGTTTTAGCAAGGGAGGTGCTCCAAGGTCTCTTCTTCAAAAAGGAGAAGAGAGAAGGTGCAACTCACCACAATTTTCCACCGCATCTTCTCAAAAGGTAGACCTACTATTGAGTATGAATTGTTAAAGTCTTCACTTGGAATATATAAATGACATCCTTCCTCATTTTGTATTGTTTTTGTTTCATCTCTTTCTTTGAAGTTATAAATTTGGGTGCTAGTGCTATTAATTTCTTTGCGGGTGACGTTGGAGGCATGCTTGTCAATATTATTGGATCCATATAGTCTCATCAGCACTTGCACTCTAGTGCTTTCGCTTCTTCAACAAAGGTCACGTGATTTGTGTGTCTTCCCATAGTAGTAGGCAAATTATATGTTGGTTTCCAACATGGTCTACAAGGGGCAGGTATGCTTTCTCACAAGGGTAGTTGTGGGAACTCAATAAACCATGTTGACGGATGGTATGGGAAGGGGTGTGTGGACAAAACATGGCCCCTATTTCTATGTTGGAGGGGGGCCTATTTAGACCTAGGTGAGGCCTCCAAGAGTAAATTCCTGCCACAAGCCCCAAATTTGGCAAAAAAAAATCCAAAAAAAACTACTAGACCCCAACAAAAAAAAAATTGCGAAAAACTGATTTTGTATCATTTTGTGATGAAAACAAAAATTTGCGAAAAACTGATTTTATTGTGTTACCTTGAAAAAGATCATGTTAGGCACATGTGCACCAAATTTTAGAAGTAGAAGAGGTGTAAAAGATGTCCTAAAAAATCCTGCAATGCACCTATGTGCCGAGAATCAACAATACACTTTTTATTTTGCATATATCATATCCTTCTCAAATATTTGAAATTCACAAATCCGTTCATTAGATGCAAAGATCTCAATTTCCTTTCCAAGAGGACATTTTCAGTCTTTTAAATGGACAAAAACTCGAATTTCTATTGAATTTAGAAGTTATTAAAGTTTGGTGACAGTATTTGTGATATGTCACACAAAACTGCTGCACTATTTGTATATGTAAGTGAAAATAAATTGTAACTTTTGAACCGTAAGTCAGAATTCTACGAAATTTGTGTCTACGCAAAGCTAATCAAAAGTTGGCCATTCAATAAAAAAAAACTCAGAAAATAATGCCTAGAATTGAGAACGTGGTACCTTACCCAAACTCAAAACGTCCCCCGAGGGGACATCGGTCCTTTAGGGGTTAATGAGACCTATCTAGGCTTCTTAGTTGTGAACAGAAGCATACACTATGCTTATGTGCGTTTTGCATGTATGCATCATGTTGTAGGAAGACATGATGCCCATGAAACTGTAGAACTACGCTTCAGATTGCCGTCTTTGTCTTGTGTAGATGATGGTAGCTTGGAGTATTGTTTTTTCTTTTTCTTTTTCTTTTTTCATGCATCATTTCTGACTTCTCTATTGGAGAGTGTGTGTGTGTTTTGGCAAGTGCGCATTCTTCGGGTGGAAGGAATTGACCCATTGTTGAGGAAGCTGCTCTTGAGTATAGTTGCACTCATGTTCTCCAAAATGTAGCTAGCAATAGGCTTCCAATTTTTTTTTGCCATTGTAGCCAATTGACAGCCATTGGTTTTCCTTAACCCATTAACCCCTTAAAGTACTAGTTCCCCTTGGGGTGACGATTTTGAATATGTGCAAGTTCCTAAAATTTGGAAAAGTAATCTTCTTTTTTAAAAATTATACTAGATTGTCCCTGATAGGAGCTTCATGGAGGTATTGTAATTATTTTTTGGAATCATGGTTTGAAAGTTAGTACCACTCAAAGTCAGAAATGGGGACGGTGGGCAGCCTATGCACCCCTGTGAACAAATGAAACGCAAGTGTCAAAGAAGGGCAGTAAGTAATGGCACAAAGGGTGTAGGAAGGGTGGGCGGTCCAAATCATGGGAGAGAAAAGTGAAAGGGAAGACCTGAGGAAGTCCAAGAAGTATGGACAAATAAAATAAATAAAAAGAATGTATTTGACTTGAAGTCAAATCTTAGAAGACCCTAAGTGTTTGAGGGAGTGGGTGAATGACGTGGCCTTTATTTCATGAGAGGTACCCAATTTCAAGCCCTACCCTCCCCCATAATGCTTATATAATTCAATAAATTTATGAAAATTTGAGTTTTTACTATTTTCCCCAAAAAAAATCTCAAATTAGTGGAAATAGAAATGGCACATATGAGCCATTGGGATTCTCAAATTTATAAATTTGTAGCAAGAAATTTATTACCACTTTTGTACATATTCTCATGGTTTTACACCCCTTTTCAATAAAGTATTTATTTCCACATGTTAATCCTCTTACTTTGACCCCAAATTTTGCACACATTTCGCCAACACCAAATGAATGTTGTCCATATGAACGTTTGACCCCAAATATCTTCAAGGAACTTTAGGGGTCAAGGACAATGGCCAAATGTGGTCCTCATGTGTCATAGATTATGCTGACCAAATCTACGACACATAAGGACCACATTTGGCCATCGTCCTTACAGGGTTAATGGCGCAATGTTTGCACCCAACAAAATCTTGACTTCTTTTGAGCTAAAGAGAGCTTAGGAATGCCTTTGAAAATAACAAAAGCAGGTCGCTATTTCCTTCAATTCCACTGAGCTTCCTCTACAACAACACCCATGTTTGTTTTACCAAAACTTGCAAGCAATTGATCTTTGGAGGGCTTGTTATAACGGATATATAGTGTGCATATAGTGGACATATAGTGGGCTTGTTATAGTGGACATGTAGTGGGCTTGTAGTGGGCTTGTTACAGTGGACATGTAATGGGGTTGTTATAGTTGATTATGACTGCGATATGCAATGGATGTCATGAGGGGTGACTTTCAAATGGATTGATGGATGGTGTTGTTGTTATAAGCAGACTATTGTTATGGACTGTTTACTGAATGAAATGGCTATTGTAAAAAAAGGGGCCAGTAAAAAGAGCTGACTGTACAAATTTTTGTACGGTGCCTGTTTGCTGCTTGCCCGTGCTCCCAGTATTGACAGACACCCAAAATTAAGAATTATAGTTATTATTATTATTATTAGTACAAAACCCTGAAAACCATGTGCAAGTTGTACTGGAAGTACATGATGAAGCCAGGCCAGTGCTTGTTGCGTGAATCAGTACAGTACCTGGAAGGATTTGATGACCTGCTGGCCCTTGCACTGCCAAAGGTGCTCATGAAGCGCTTGTTGTGTACAATGAAGTCACTCCCGGAAGAACAAATGGATTACTTTGATTTTTGAGGTTATTATTCTTGAACAAATCGACCAATTTAGATAAGAACAGGGACATGCATGCATGTGATCAGTACTTCCCTACCATCCCTTACAAGGAAAGCTGCTGTTGAGGAGCTGCATAACGACTGGGGCACGCAAAACCAAAACCAGGTGTTTGTTCCAGAATCATAATCTCACTATTATCAAATCAAAACCAAGCGAGCAAGTAAACTGTACCTTCATAAGAATAATCCTTGGAACCGACATGAATCAAACATTTGTTTATGATATTGATGCACATTAACCCTTTAAGTCCAATCCACCTCGTTTTGGGACAAAAACCATTGTAGAAAGTGCTACAGGCCACCACAAAGGAAAAAAATAGACCATGATTTAGAGGTGGAGGAAGATGGGCATATGTGTTGAGACCATCCCCGCCCCCATCGGTGCAAGCATGGACAAACTAGAGTGATTTCCATGAAATGAGTTCGTAGATTTATGTGCTGCTATGTATCCACTACATAGAGGCCGTTCTGCGTGGTCTAGAACACTCGTAGATCCTCGCGGCCAAAGGTCTTGACAAGGCTTAGTAGAATCCACGAGCGTAATAGATTATGCACAACAGCTAGTAGATAATGCACATCAACATCTACACAATGAGTACATTTCAAACAAACCCCGCTTTACATAAATCATTGTAGCTCTCCAATGCACCTGGGAATTGTTCCATTTGAAGGATATTCACTATTGCCAGACACGTTCCAACCAAAAAAACACACAAGGAGATCTTACATGAACTATACCCAAATCCACCCAAAAATTACCATCTCGGCCTTAAAGGGTTAACGTCCTTCCTTGACATGCTACAACCTCTACACTTGGATCTTGTGCTACCTTACTTTCGTACATCCAAGTGACATACTTTTGTGAGACGTATGTACAAAAGGCAACCAACACCATTACACTCTCAGGAATTTTATGTAAGCAAGCAGACACGATGGAAAAACGTTTCTCATTCAACCAAATGTACATCGGATTCTCAAATGTCATGAAAATTAGCAGTGAGTTCAATGATATACACCTATGATACTGATGGGCTCCCGCAATAAATGCAACATCCTTGTCTGACAAAATGCTAGGATCTCTATTGATCTGGACAAAATTTGGGTAATATGTACACAAGAAGGCAAGCAACATCATCACATACATCTCTTAACGAGACCGATCCAAATCCTTGGATAAGCAAGCGGACAGGATGGCCAGATTCTCGTTCAGCGTGGAAAAGCCTTCCATCACCTGCTCCAGCTTCACATTGATGCGCTCCAGCAGCACCACTTGCACCGCAGCATGAGGTGGTTGCGCACGCCCTTCCACCTCCAAGCTGCTCACGCGCCGCTCCATGTGGCCCATGTGATGGGACAACACCGCCATCATCGCCTCCATGCGTTGCTTCACCCCTGCCTCTCTCTTCTCTGCAGCCTACCAACCAACACATCAGGTAAAGAAAAACATTCATACATGGATGGAGGCACACATGAGCAGGTGCAAATCAGTCCATTGAGCTTTGTACCGTTCTAAAATCACCAGTAGAACGGTACAAAGAAGTACAAGAAAATATGAGGTTTGAACCACACTAGAAATGCGGGTTATACACGGTTTTCTTCAGGCCATACCAGTAGTGAATGTTTGAGGACAACTGCTACTAGTCTATTCATACATGTAAAAGTGATGATAGATAGATAACAGCATGTTCCATTTCAAATAATGTAACAGGTTCGACAAACATTAGGAAGGATCAGTACTAGAACGAGGAGGAGGTCTAGTACACAATGTCTTCGAGAACAATGCTTTGTTTGCAGTTGTTTGTACACAAAAGTGATTTTTAAAGCAAGGACAAAAGCAGAGACCCCCTTCATTCTAGTAGTAGACCAAACATTACCAAGGATCACGTGTGGAGAAAAGAGAAGCGACCATAGACTAGTACCTGCAGCTGCAACTCCAGAAGCTGCTGCATCTCCTTCACCTCATACTCCGCCGCATCCTCAGATCTCACACGCAAACCCCCCCGGATCTCCTCCTCCTCGTCCTCGTCCTCTCCGCCGCTCCGCCGCTTCTTCCACTGCTCCGACTCGCTCTCACTCTCCTCCGACTCAGACGAGTCGCATTGCTTCCGCTTCGCACCAACCTACACGAGCAACACTTAAGAAGCTATCCCCACACAGCCACCGCCTCGCAAACAACAACAAACAACAAACAACAACAACTCACCCCCACTCCACGCACGAAGCTCGTCCTCGGGCACCGTGTCCTCCCACGTGAACCTGCAGAAGAGAAAGAGACCGTCAGCGCCAATCGAGACATGCAGGGGAAGCTAAGCTGCCAAGAGCAGTACTTACCGACGGCGACGACGAACCGAGTACCCACTTCCTTGGAGCTCTCAGCGGGCTCATCGACGTCCTTGCCTGTGACCTCCTCTCCGAGCTCCACCGCCCCGCTAGCCTGCAACACCACGCTAGTCTCCTCCTCCTCCTCCTCCTCCTCCTTCGTCTTCGTCTGTAACGACTCCATCACGCCCATGACTCAAAGGGAGAGAGGCAATGCGCTGCCAAAGGCCACACCTTCGGGACTAGTTTCAATGTGATGTGTGAGCTGCTGCTGCTGCTGTGATCACTGCTGCGACTGTTGTGTGTTGTTGTTTTCCTTTGTGTTCTCTCTCTCTATTACTTTTGTTGTGGTGGGATGTTGGTTGGGCTGCTCACTTGATATTCTTTTTGGTGTGACTAGAAGGTGACGAGAAGGGGCTTCCGTAGGGACTTCCGTACACGCTCCGTTCCATCCACTGTACTATTCCTGCAATGCTTTTTTGCCACTTCCTGCCCAAAAGCTATCTCCGGTAACTTCCTTTGCGATCATTCTCACTCGAGGCAGCTCTCTAGCTCCATTTCCATAGGCGTTCATTCTCCCTGACCCTTAACCCTTGAACGTCAGTCGGGAACCGTATATACGGTACCGTATCTTACTGTGTAGAGTATAAAAATAAGTTGAAGTTTAGCGAGACTTACACGTTTGGAGTGAAGAATCTTCAACTAACATCTTTCATTTGGGAGTCATTTCAATGTCTAAACCTTATCAAATACAACATCATACATGTAGGATATGGTGGCCACCTGAGGCACCTTCGGACGTTTCAGGGTTAAATGTCAGCCGGGGAACCGTATATACAGGGACGTATTTTACTATACCCAAAAAATACTAAAGACTTACACCTTCGGATTGAAAATTCTTCAACTTACATCTTTTGTTTGGAGGTCATTTCAATATCTCAACCTTATCATGTTCAAATACGACATTATATGTGTTGAATATTGTGGCCACGAGCGGCACCTTCTGACGTTTAAGGGTTAAAAGTGAAATGTACTACTTTGGTGTGTAGTGTAGGCACACTGTATGATTTATAAATGTTGTAAGTTTGTAGGCTTTCATTCTCCCTTCTTCTCCCTAGAAATGAAATGTACGACTCTAAATTTGATGTTTAGTGGAGACACTCTATATGATTTATAAATGCCATAAGTTTTTATTCTTGATGAATGTTTTTACCAACCATGTTGATGATGATCATTGTCTTTAAGTACTGTAGTATAGGTAGTTGTACTTGCAGTAAAAATCTTCATCAAAAGAAAAGAAGAAAGTTATAGAGCTTTCAAATCATAAAGGACCACTACACCAAACATCAAATTCAATGTACTCACCTAATAATTTATGCCAATTTCCTTTCTTTGTATAAATTTAATCTCCCTCAATCTATAAAATTCATATTAAGAAGCTAGGTTGGTACTTATTTATTTTGTTTTCAATTGTTGTAGTCGAAAATCTTTTTTGGAGCACAAATTGAATTGAAAGGTCCAATTTGTTTAAGAGATTTGTAAAGGTTGGGGGCTGTGAAACATGGGCGTCTGAATGTTGAAATTTGTGTTTTGAAGTGTGATAAAGTAGAGGTTGAGAAAATTTAGCCCAATTCCTATCACCACACTATGCTGAAAATGATTTTGAAAACATCACATTTTGTCAAGTGCAGTGAGCGGCAGTTGAAAATTGTGGCTTTTGCATAAAATAGTGGGAAAACAAAAAAAAATGACAAAAAATTAGTGTCACTTTGGCGTAGATTTGTATGCCCAGTGCTTTCAAGATTGGCCTCCTCATCCCTACTCTCCTCAATTTAGTGTGAAAGAGGCACCAATCTTGTCATAGGTTGTTAAACCGTTCATAATTCCTTTTGAAACGGTGGACTTGCTTGCTCGGGGAGAGACGCCACTTGCTTGGGGAGAAATGCACCTATCGTGTAAGTGGGCTCGGTTTGATTGTTTAGGGGTCAAACTTGGGTATGAATCATGTTTGGATGGGGAGTTACACCAACCGGTTCGTGAACCATGATGTTATGTGTACTTGCAAATGTGGGTTGAGAGTAGCTGGAATGATGGGTTGGTTGGTGAGGTAAGTTGAGGGTGCGTGTTACGCCATTTGAGATACTTGGTGCAAAGGAAAAAATTTGCTGGCTTGTTTTGAAAAGGGTTGTTGCTTCTATCATTAATGACAATGTGAGTCATGTTGCTCAGGTGTAATTACTAACTCAGAACAGAAAATACAAGGGTATGAAGACAAAGGGGCAAGTGTGGAGTTAATGCACTGTTCTTCAATGTACATGATTGTTTTTGAATATAAAAATGAATCATGTCTTGTATCTTTCTCGTATATATATATATTATTTTTATTTTTATTTTTATTTTTATTTTTTTTTGACACCTGTGAGTGAACCCCTAAGGTACTTTGACAGTTTCACACCAAAACACTTCAAACTTGTTGGATTCTAGTGCAATGAATAAAGAAGGAAACAGAAACTTCGATTTCTAGTATTGACCGTAGGATCTCAAATACAATCGTTGTCACCACTCCCAAATATCTTCCACTCCTTGCCGTTGACTACCACCTCACCATCACTCACCATCGCCTCTCCATCACTCCACCAATAATCTTGTGTCAACAATTTTGAAACATCCCACACTATTTTGTGAGGTACATGATCTTGATATGGATCAAGAATTGAGATAGACCACTATGATTTGCATCTATTGCAATCAATACAATTATTATGAAATAGTTTAGTCCACACTACATACAATGAACGGTGTAGTGGTTAAATACACCCCACCCTTTAGTAGAAACTACCACTACAGTAATTGGTCCACTTGTTGGTTATTCGAAATCACCTTCCATCTAGTAACTGGTTCTAAACAATTAATAAGAAATCTTCCTCCTCAACAGAGACCAGAAAGAAACAAATGGAGCAGAGAAAAACAAATGTTCAACAAAGAGAACAGAGAAAAACAAATGTTCAAATCACTCCTTCTTTCTAGCATGTTCCTGGGAACAACTTGAGAACAAAGTTGATCCCTTTCGGAGAAGGGACAGGGCGTGACGTCACCGGGTCCGAGAAAGGGGGGCAAAGGGTATAGTAGCTCTGGGAGGTACTTCTAAAAGGACATGCCGGGTACAGGCCGGGCAGCCCACTACGGACGGAGAGACGGACGGACGAACGAACGGAGGTAGGCCCCACCAGCATCCGCCTGATTCGCGTGCCAAAATCCTTTAACCCCTAAAAGGACCATTTGTACCTTGGGGGGGTACAAATTGATTTTGGGCAGGTTCCTAGAAATCCATTTTAAAAGATAACTTCTTGAAAGTTTTAGTGAGAACAAGGATACGGGTTACCTTTGATTTAAGATGCAACAACTATTTCTCTATTTAAAAAATTAAACTATTTCCCTTAGGGAAAGGCCCACTTCCTACACCCCTTGTTGAAGCAAGTCCATTTTTCTTATTGTAAACACCTCCATTACATGTGATTTTTGGCATGCAATGACCTAACACAAGGTAGAACATAGATCCATTGAGTTTATGCAATGTGTAGTGGGAAATTATGCAATTCTCTTGAGTCAAAGTATGTTAGCCCTCTTTGGGCACGGTGGAAAAAAACAATTTTGCACTTTTCAAATGTATGTATCTTACGATCCACACGGTCAAAGTTTACAAAAAAAAATTGGGCGTCTCCTTGAAGTAGTTAGCTTGGAGGTCCTATAGTTGAAAATAGTAAATAATTGATTGAAATATTCTAATGATATCTCATCATGAAGTGGCAGTTTTGGGGTGGTTTCGGTGAAGCAAAAGGTACGATCCTTCATGGGTTAACCCCTAAAAGCCCAAGTGTACCAAACTGGTACGTTTTGGATTTTGGGCATGTAATTTTGAGTTGGAAAAATACTCCGATTCTCATGAAAATTTTACACTGCATTGTCCTTTAAGAAATCTACATGGGGAATTTTTCAAATATGATTTTGGACTTTTGGTTCAAAAGTTATTAGCCTTCAAAGGTCAAAATGGGGAGTTTGGACTATTGGGGCAGCCATGTCAACCAATGCAATTTGAGGAGAAAAATGGGGCAGAATTTTGGGACAAAAGGGCGAGGAAAGGAATCCAAACTTCTATGCACGAAGTCCAAGTAGAAAATGCATTGAAAATTATTAAAAGAGTTGTTAAAATATTTTTTTTAAAAAACAGCAATCAATCAGCCGTCAGCTGGCCTGCCAGCACCCAATGCCAGATGCAGGCCGGCCAAAAAAAAAAAAAAAAAAAAAAAAAAAAAAAAAAAAAAAAAAAAAACTTTTTTTTTTTTTTAATAATTTTTTTTTTTTTTTTTTTTTTCCCGTCCAGCTGCGAGGGCGGTCAACAACGGGATATGTTGGCCACCCATAATGCTTTATTTATTCCATATATTCATGAAAATTATGGATTTTACTATTTTTAGTCGTTTCTTTTTCTAAAATTAGTGAAAAAATAAATTGAAAGTTTCCACCATTGGGATTCTCAAATGCAACAACTTGTATGAAACAAACAATTTCATATCACTTACGTAATAATTGTCAACATTTTGTTCCCCCTTTCACTAAAGTGTATATTTCTACATCTATTACCCCTCGAATTGACCTCAAATTTTGCACACAAATAGCTAACAACATATAAGTCATATTGGTAAAAGATTTGATCACATTTCAATGTAAAAACTAGAAGATATACCTAGTCAAAGTAGGCTGACCTTGCCGGGCAAGGGGGGAAAATAACTTTTCTTTGCACTTCAAACGCCATAATCTTCACATCCGTGCGGTGGATTGCAACCAAATTTTTATTGTAAGTTCATATACGTGTCTATTTTAATTTTGTACGGTTGAAAGTCTAAAATTAGACTTTAATGTTAGATTTCGTTGCCTCTTGTTGATGATGGCAGTTTTGGAGTGTTTCATGAGGGAAAATGCCTGGGCTTTTAGGGGTTAACATTGGAGGTCTTCACAAGGCTCGGTGGAATCCACAAGTGTAATAGATCATGCATAGCAGGTAGTACATAATGCACACCAATACCTATACAATGAGTACATTTCACATTGACCCCACTCCACAAAAAAAACATTGTAGCTGTCCTATTCTTGCTTCAATGCGCCCGGAAATTGTTCCACTTGAAGGATATTCACTATTGTTAGACACATTCCAACCCAAAAAAAATGCATCCAACTTACACACAATGAGATCTTACAAAATATATACCCAAATCGACCCAAAAATGACCATCTCGGCGTTTAAAGGGTTTAGGGGGTATAAAGGGCCCTTTGATCTCTCTTCCTATCCATGTCGATGGAGGGGTCTTCTGCAATGTGGGGTCGTCTAGGATTGGGGATGGTCTTCTTTTTGAATGGAGTCACGTTTGCAACATCTCAATCCAAGTCGGTTGTGGTGGCATTAGGTTTCTTCTACTTATTTATTGGTCTTCTAGAATACCCTACACCACAAAAAAATCGGGCTATGGTGACAATATTGGTCTCATATGAAAATCATATTGATCCAATTGTCTCTAGGTCTAATATTGTCCACATATAGAAATGATATCGTTCCCATTATCAAAAAAAAGTTTTATTCTTTTTCTATAGATCTTATATTGCCAAAACTCAACATAATTATCATACAACAAGTATAATCTTTTTACATGGGAACACTTATATAAAAAGGGCAGTATCAAAATTAATGAAAAACAACATTATAAATCGTCCTCGGAAAAGTGCAATTGACCGAGCAGTCTTTGTCTGTGCTCCAACAGTCTCAAGGGTGACCGCTGCTCCACGCTTCGCCATCCTCGCTATATTCAAGCTTCCGTTAACCCTTAAACATCAGAAGGTGCTCCTAGTAGCACAATATTCAACATATACAATGTCATATTTGAACATGATAAGGTTGAGATATTGAAATGACCTCCAAATAAAATATGTTGGATGAATTTTTTTTGATCCTGAGGTGTAAGTTTAGTAAGACATACACCGGAAGAGGCCCCATACAACACCGGAAGATGCATAAAATGGTTCCAAAGATTTTTCATTAAGCCCTAAAGGACCAGATTCCCTTGGGGAGGGGCGTTTTTATTTTGGGCAAGTACCTAAAATTTGGAAAAAAAAAAATCATATTGAAAATTTTATACTAGATAGTCCCTAATTAAAGTCTTTTATATATATTTTAAAAAAAATCTAGACTTTTCATGTCCCGCCACATTTTTTTGTTTTTTTTGTGTGAACAAAAGTTTGAGGACCCTGACTTTTAGAGAGAGAAGGTGAGATGACGTGGCCCAACAATTGATGAAAAATCCCAATTTTCAAAGACTGCCTACCAAAAATTACTTGGACAATTATATAAATTGTGTAAAATTGGAAATTTTACTATTTCAACCCATTTTCCCCCCTAAATTAGTGAAAAAAAGAATGGCAAGTTTGAACCGTTGGAATTCTCAAGTTTGTTAAGTTTTTTGCAACAAATATTTCCACTCCAATTTTGTAGTCAGTGTCACGTTTTGGTACCCCCATGCACATTAATACTTATTTCAAGATGTTTCACTCCTCATTTTGACCTAAAATTTTGCAACCATATAGCTAACACCATGTGGATCATAATGGTAAAGTGTTTGAGTAAATAATTGTAAAAATTCCAAGATATGATAAGGTAGAGGCACCCGATTCCAACCAGTAGAGTATCCATGAAATGGTGCATGAAGTGATCCCAAACCAATAACTCAAAATCTGAAAATCCCAGTCATTATCGGCATTGGGTCACAAAGTGTGCAATTTTGGGTTGCTCCACCTCAATTGAGCTCTCATTGGTGGCCTTGCCTCAAAAGTCGAACAAGTTTGATCGGCATTGGGTACCTCAATGAGGGCCGCTTCACACTATGCCCAAGTCGAGAGGCCGACCGTCAAAATGAGTGGCCAAACTATGGCGAGAGGCCAAACTTTTTTGCCAAAAAAATACATTAAATAATATAGATTGAAGGTTTGGCCGGTCGTGGTGTGAAGCCCCAAAGGCCAAGTCCAAAGTCCAAACCCCATATCATTACGCCATAAAAAATCAGCCCAAAAAAATCAGCCAATCAAAATCAGCCAAAAAAATCAGCCCAAAAAAATCAGCCAAAAAAATCAGCCAAAAAAAATTAGGCCAAAAATTTGGTCTCTTTCATCTAACGGTCTAGATCTTGTCACTTTTTGATTATTTTAATTAAAAAAATCGACGGACTCTCAATTGTAGTTTGGGTCGAGCAAAATGGGCGACCCAAGTTTTGCTCGAGAGGCCGTCGCTTTGGCGCCAAAACCACCCAAAAGTGTTGCCATGTAGGACGACGGCCTTTGGAGTTTGGGCACAAGTGTGAAGGCCCAAAGTCCAGACTTTGGCCATTCTAGGAATCTCATTGGTGGAAATCGACGGCCTCTCGACTTGGCCACCAAGTGTGAAGCGGCCCTGAGTTGGTTATCCATGGCATGTCTTCTCTTTTTTGCTCACTCTCACTTATTGGCATTGGGCAAAGGAGGGCACCAGATCTCACCTACTCTACAATATGATTATGGGCGCCAGTGGTTTTTGGGTTTTTTAATTCTATATCAATTCTAAATCTTTGAGATCAAATTTGAAAAATATTTGTTGAGTTTCATTCCTAATGCCGCATCTTTCTATATAAATGTTTTTGACATACAGTGTCATTTAAATCTCCAACTGGCTTAAGTGATTGGAATTGGGTGCCTCCACCTTAAGTCAAAGTGGGTTGACCTTGCCGGGCAAGAGGGAAACAACTTTTTCTCCCACTTCAAATGCTATAATCTTCATATCCATGCGGTGGATTGCAACCAAAAAAATATGATATGCACATGTAGAAGTCTAGTTTAAGATCTTATGGTTAGAAGTCCTAAATTTTACTTCAAATTCTGATTTTCTTGCCTCTTTTGACAATGGCGATTTTGGATTGTTTTTTTATAGAAATTACCTTGGTCCTTTAGGGCTAACCTCATACCATTTTCACACCAAGAAAACTTTAAAAGTGCTTCATCTAGTCCAATGAATTTTTTTTGTATCCATAATCATTTCAAAATTTAATTGTAGGATCTCAATTAAGACTTATTAAGTTACATACTCACAACATTCTATAAATTTTGACCGTACATGCAAAGTTTGAAGTAAAGGAAATGGTTCATTTTTTGCACTGCGTTGGCTGCATCACTAGACTTTAACTTCAATTGGTGTCAAATTTTTTGCATTGCACAAGGTCTAAATTCATTACCATCATGTTAAGCATGATATGAGTACCTTGTGCACCAATTTTTAGATGGTAGAGAAAGGGTGTTACATATTCAAAACAATTGTGCAAGAAGTGGAGTTTCAAAAACTGCCAATTCACGTTATATTTTTTTGTGAACTTAATATGTTTAAGAATAATATCCCAAATGGCCAATAAGAAGGTTTACACCACATATTTTTGCGGAAAGATAAAAAGTAAATAGTAAGAAGATCTCTAAGTTTTATGTGGATAAGAAGAAGTTTTTTGATATCTTGCTTGACAATGACATGTGACATTGTGTGAAAATGTTTGACTTGGGTTCATATGCTATTCTTGACCAGAGTCAAGAAATTTTTCTTGACAATATGAAAGGAAATAATTTCCTTGTTAATATTGAAAATATCATATTCAATAATGTCTTAACAAAAGTTGTTGGAGTTGCTTGACATGCCCACACTTGGGACACTTTTCTTAAATAACTTTTGGCATAATTTTGTTATTAAATGTTGGATCTAAAAATAATAATATTCACACAAAACTTTAGTAATACCCATCTACAGTAAAAAATTAGAGAATAATGTTATTAATTGACAACATAGGAATTTGGGGCACTTTTGAGTTCAATAGAGGGCTATTGGGAATTTAGGGGTTGAAACTAAAACAACGCTAGTTAAAATTAAAATTAGTTTGTCTAAACTTGTCATTAATGATTTACGTGATGTCTTATTAGCATGATATAAGTTTTTTCTATAGGTTTTTTGGGAATAAAAATGATATTACCATGTAGGTCTTATCTCCTTGCATCTCCATGCAGAAGTTCATGATTTGTAAATATAATTCAACCACGGAAAAATTGCATGAAAGTTGCAAAAGTCCACGTGAAGAATTTGGAGTATATGTATTAAACAATGGAAAAGGATGGGAACAACATTATTATATTATTTGGTACATAATAAAGAAGAAAATATATAAATATTTGATTTTTTACAATTCTCATATTCATTATACTTTATATGAATATGTACTTTATATTCATAAACAAAATGAACTAGATACATGTTATATGAGATTACACTTATACGAGAAATATATAAAGATTGGATGAACACTATATTGTTTCTAAATCCGTATTATTACAACATTATGAAATTACCATATAATAGTAATATATTTAGTTTTCCATATTGTATGTACATAATTATTGTATGGAAAAATATCACACACAAACTTCATATCGTGTATTTACAATATGATCTCGAAAAGGATTGAGTTGATATTGTTTTTATATCAATAACAATATAAAAAGTGTATATTATCCGTACAGAATCCATATGAGATATGCTTCATACAATTTACATTTGGCTTTCATATGAAAACGAGGAGTTCGGACTTTTCTGGTGTATGCGTTGGCATGTCCAAAAGTTTTGAAAAATTCAAGAGATTTGTCACGATAATATCCAAGTGATGCCTTGTATAATACATAGGTTAACCCCTAAGAGTCCAAATGTACGTGGGGGTAAACGTTTTGGATTATGGGCAGGTTCCTAAAATTTTAATTTTAATTTTTAAAACTCTTGTACTAGATTGTCCCCGATGAGAGCTCCAGGGAGATATTTTTATTATTATTTTGGATTCATGGTTTGAAAGTTAGTACCAGTCAAAGTTAGAAATGGGGACTCCGAGCAGCTCCAAAACTATTGCTAGAAGTCTCTATTGACATTGAGATTTTCCATACATGTAGAGAATATTATCTTCTTTGAGGCTCTCAAAAATAATTCTTGTCTTTAGTGTTAAAAAACATTTTAACTAAAGTTAAACATTTTTACACATTTCGGGCAAACAAGGAAAAAAAACTTCATCTTTTCTACATAAAACCTAGAAATCTTAATGTTTTTCCACTTTTTATTTTTTCTACAACAATATGTGGTGTAAACCTTCATATTGACCATTTAGATTATCATTCTAAAACATATTAAATTCTCAAAAAAAGAACTCGTGAATTGACAATTTTTGAACCTTCAGTCCTTGGACACTTGTTTTGAATATGCCACACCCCATTTCTACCTTCAAAAATTGGTGTACAAGGAACTAACATCATGCTCAACATAATGGTAAAAGATTTAGACCTTGAGTAGTGCAAAAATTTAACACCAAGTGAAGTCAAAGTCTGTTGATCCAATCAACGCAGGGAAGAAAAAGAACTATTTACTTAACTTCAAACACTATAATCTTTCAATCCGTGCAGTCAAAGCGTATGAAAATTTTACAAGTATGTTACTTAGTAAGTCTTTATGGAGATCCTACGGTCAAAAAGATAAATACAAGGTTTTATTTCCTTCCTTACTCATTGCACTAGAATCAACAATTTAGAAGTGTTTTTGGTGTGAAATTTTCACAAGCTTTTAGGGGTTAAACTGATTGTGTGTGAACCATTGTAATATGGAAAATCAAATAATCTGGTTGGGAGGTGCCAAAAATGACGGATGCGTATAGTAGAGTTATTGTGAAGTCACACAAAGGTTCTGTGAATTTTGACATGTGACCTGTAGAAACTTTTAGGAAAGTTACAGAAAACTTTGCTTCAGAATGTATAGTAACTGTAGCTCTGAGAAAAGAGCCTGGAGATGGAATATTATATTAAAATGTTTCTTGGAGCAGTACTGTACAGTCCCCTTCAATAAGGTTACGTACTTTTTGCATTCCTAGGGATAGTAACTTTCAGTGCTACCAACTTTGACACCCTGTTGAGGGTGAGAAATTGTTATTTTACCATGAAATTTTTGGCACAAGATCATTTCTATGTTGACAACACGTGTGCAAAATTTCAAGGTCGGAAGTCGAATAAAAAAAAAGATATTCAAGATCTACCAACATGGGTAGCACTTAGAAAAGTTTCAGAGCTACGAACTTTGACACCCTCCCAAGGATTGAATTTTTTGTTTTTGCCCATGTAATTTTTGGCATGTGACCTTCTCTATGTTTATTACATGTTTAAAGTCCAAAACATCCACACTAAGAAACATATTTAAAATCTAGCAACATGTGTAGTTGTGAGTGTAGTTGTAAGAAACATTTCACTCCTCGCCAACTTTGACACACTCCCAAGGATTAAATCTTTTGTTTTTGCACATGAAATTTTTGGCATGAAACCATGTCTGTATTGAATACATGTGTACCAAGTTTTAAGGCCAGAATACCTACATGGCAAAAGATTTTTGAAATCTACCAACATGTGTAGTTGTGAGAAACATTTCACTCTTGCCAAAATTGACACCCTCCCATGGATTGAATTTTATATTTTTTCCCATGAGATTTTGGACATGAGACCATCTCTATGTTGATTATATGTGTGCTCAATTTCAAGTCTAAAATATCCACGATTGAAAAGAAAAAAATCAAAATCTACCAATGTGCTAGTTGTGAGATACAATCGGGTACCATTTCAACTTTGGCACCTTCCCTAGGTTTGAAAGATTGTTATTTTACTATGTAACTTTTAACACATGATCACCTCTATGTATATAACATGTGTGCCAAATTTCAAGGCCAGAAGATGAATACAAAAACCCATATTCAAAATCTACCAACATGTGAAACTATGAGAAACAATCTTGTGTATCTATTATTGTATTCATCACATGGCTTTGAAATTTAACACACATGTTATCAGCATAGAGATGATCTTGTGATAAAAATTTCATGGTAAAATATCAAGTTCTCAGCCCTCAGGAGGGTGTCAAAATTGGCAGTAGTGAATGGCTTACAACTACACATGTTGGTAAATTTGGATTATCTTTTTCTATATTCATCTTCTCGCCTTGAAATTTGGCACACATGTTGTCAACATAGAAATGATCTTGTGCCAAAAATTTCATGGTAAAATCACAATTTTCTAGACCTCAAGAGGGTGTCAAAGTTGGCGGCACTGAAAGTAACTTTCCCTAGGAATGCAAAAAGTACGTAACCTTATTGAAGGGGACTGTACTGGGAGGTACACTTGGAGAATACTTGCCTGCACCTTGTAGTGTGCTTTTTAATGTGCTTTTTGATGTGCTTTTTGATGTGCTTTTTGATGTGCTTTCTTTGGTCTTCGACATCACCTGCAAGCCTCTTTTTCGGGATGCATGCAACCTTGGGGAGGTAGCATTCCCATAGTTGTGTGTGCGGGAAGGTACAACTAGTACTCCTTCTTACAGATGGCATAAAAATCCATTCGAGGATGCCACTTTTCTTTTCCATCAGCGTGTTGCCAACAGTGACTGTGAGTGTCATTTCAATGGCAGTGTTAACCCCTGAAGGAGCAAGTGTAAAAAATGGGCTTTTTGAAAGTTTGGTCAGGTTCCTATGGTGTCAATTTCCAACATTCCTCTTTAACCCCTAAAGGACCAGAGTCTCTTTCGGGGGGATTCCTTGATTTTTGGGCAGGTTCCTAAAATTCGAAAAAAAATCAATTTTCTCTGAAATTTGTATTCTAGATTGCCTTTGATAAGAGCTTCGTGGACATATTTCTATTTTATGTTTTGGATTTGTGGTTTGAAAGTTAGTACCACTTATAGTTTTTGAGGGAAATTGTCAAGGAACTTTAGGGGTTAAAAGTTTTACTATAGAAAGGCATTACCAAGACCTTAGTGGGAAAACAATTTTTTTCCTAAATCCGACATAAAATGAAAAAGTTATAGGGTTTTGAATTTCAAATGCGGAAAGTGGGCACCTTGGACACCTCTGAAACTTTTGCTAGGACACACTATTGAATGTGAGATTTTCAATGCTAGCAAGTGATATTGTTTCCCTACATGCCAAATAAATTTCTTGTCTTTAGTGAAAAATAGCATACCAACCCAAGTCAAACATTTTCACAAATTGTCACTCATTGTTGGGCAAGGTACCAAAAAAAAATTCTTCTTTTCCACATAAAATCTAGATATCTTTATATTTTTCACTTTTTATTTTTACTACAACAATATGTGGTGTAAAACCTTCTTATCGACCATTTGGATTATCAATCTAAATCATATTAAGTTCACAAAATATTAAAGTGTGAATTGGCAAATTTCGAACCTCCAATCCTTGCACAATTGTTTTGAATATGCTACACTCATCCTCTACCTCTATAAGTGTATAAGGAACTAATGTCTTGCTTAACAAGATGCTACTGGATTTAGACATTGTGTAGTGCAAAATTTTGACACCAAGTGAAGTCAAAGTCTGTTGATCCACTGAACGCAAGGAAGAAAAGGAACCATTTGCTTGACTTCAAACACTATAATCTTTCAATCTGTGCGGTTAAAGTTTATGATTTTTTAAAAATATGTTATTTGATAAGTCTTAACTGAGATCCTACGGTCAGAACTAGAAACCAAAGTTTTTGTTTCCTTATTCGTTCATTGCACTAGAATCCAACAATTTTGAAGTGTTTTTGGTGAAAAACTGTCACGGTACCTTTAGGGGTTGATATGCCAGGAAGGGCTCCCCACCAGCAACTCCCCAACATTCTACAAGTTGGGTCCGTCATCCTAAATGTATAACTCATCGCTTTAGAGGAGGCTTTTCGGTATGCCATTTTCGCTTCATGGTAGCTCATTCAAAGAAGTCATCACAGTTGCCGAGGTTCACGAAGATGTTGTACAGTAGGGTGACATTCAAATTGGCGTTTGGGCAATTCCAAGGATGGTGTCCCACACTGCTGCCAACTTTGACGCCCTCCATAGGGCTGAAAAATTGTTCTTTTACCCTGAAATTTTGGGAACAACATCACCTCTATGTTAAAAACATGCATACCAAATTTCAAGTCCAGAGGACTTATAAAACAAAAGATATTAAAAATTAACCACCATGGGGTAGCTGTGAGAAAAGTTTCTCAACCGCCAACTTTGACACCATCCCAAGGATTGAGGAAATTTTTTTTGCCCATGGAATTTTTGGAGTGAGAACACCTTTATGTTGATTACATGTGTGGAAATTTTCAAGTCCAAAAAATGCACAAAAAAAATCACATCCCAAATCTACCAACATGTGTAATTGTGAGAAAAAAAGGGAAAAACCATTTTACTACTTCCAACTTTGACACCCTCCCTAGGATTGAGGGTTTGTTATTTCAACATGAAATTTTTGACACATGGTAACCTTTATGTTGATAACATGTGGGAAAATTTTCAAGGCCAAAAAATGTATTCAAAAGAAGATATTCAAAATCTACTAACATGGGGGTTAATTGTGAGAAAAGTTTCACAGCTACCCACTTTGACACCCTCCCAAGAATTCAAAAAAATTTATTTGTCCATGAAATTTTGGGTATGAAGTCACCTTCACGTCAAATACAAGTGTGGAAAATTTTAAAATCCAAAAGATTTACACAAAAAAACATATATCAAGTCTACCAACATGTATTGTTGTGACAAACAAAGGGGAAAGTTTACCACTACTTCCAACTTCAACACCCTTCCTAGGATTGAGTTTTTGTTGATACATAATGAAATTTTGGCCACAAGATCATCTCTATATTGGTAACATATGAGATAGATTTCAAAGCCAAAAGATGTATATACAAAAAAAATTATTCCATATCTACCAACGTGTATGTCCTCCATTAGCATCAATCACCGCTTGTAACCTTGAGGGCATAGAATGACATAGTTGAAGGAGCTTTGTACCACTAACCAAATTCCACTCTTTTTCAAGAACTACCTTCATCATTTCTAAGTTTCTAGGGCATTCCTTGCCATGTTGCACGACATCTTTTAGCATCCTCCAGACATTCTCGATTGGATTGAGATCGGGAGAGTTTGCAGGCCAATTGAACTTTTCGAGTTGGTGGGTTTGTCTCCATTCTTCACATGTTTTGCTACGATGAACAGGTGCACCATCTTCCATTAGCACTCCTTTTGGAAGTCTACTCAAGAAATGAATCAATTCGCCATCGTAGACCACTTCAACAAAATCTTTAGTAGAACGTTGAGTTTTTGGCATAAAGACAAGTTGTGACTTTTGTCCTCCAGCAAATGCACCCCAAATCATCAAAGATGTCCGTCCACTTTTAAAAGTAGGAACTATACAACTTGATGAATAACGCTCATATGCACTTCTCCAAACATGAATTTGCCGAGAACTTTTTCCAATCTCAAAAGTAGATTCATCTGTCCAAACAATACGCTCCCACTCTTTTGGATTCCATCCATGGTACTTCTGAGCAAAAGCTAACCGTTGAGACATGTGATGGGATGTCAAGAAAGGTTTTTTGACTGCAATTCGACTAAAAATACCACTTTTATGTAATACCCTTTGAATAGTACGTCTACACACTTGAGTACGGCACATATTAGTAATCTCTGAGACCGAGGAACGACGATGAGTTTTTGCATAACGCACAATATTATTCACATCTCTCTCACTAAGTTTTTTAGCGTGACTTCCACCGTAAGGTTTGCCCTTATAAGTTCCATCTTCTTTAAACGTTTTTACTAACCTCTGAACTGTTCTAACAGAAACTCTAGTAATGGCTGCAATTTGAACTCCTGTATTTTCTCCCTGACTCAAACCTATAATGCGAGCGCGGATTTCATCTGAAATTGCCATTATAGACTATTTTTTATGATGTTGATACAATACTAAATGCTCTTCAATAAGTAATCAATATAACACTCAACCTATGGCAATTGGATTATATAATTCAGTAAACACAAAGGACTCAGCTTATAGCATGTGCACTAAATAAATCAATCAACAACATAACACTCACATGGGCATGTGCATTAGGTGATAACCATGGCATGTGCATTAGATGATAACCATGGCATGTGCATCAATTGAGTGAACCAAAAAATACTCTTGGACATACTCATGCCACATGTGATTCGTCAACACTCAGTAAACTAGTCAACAACACTCAACAAAAAAAAAAATATATATCCACTCAATAAATCAGCCCATATGTGATATGCCCACTCAATGGATCAGCCCATATGTGATTTGTCTACTCAATCAGTCAACAACACTCAGCCCATATCTAATATGTCCACTCAATACCATCTCAACATTCACTCTCAATACCATCTCAACATTCACTCTATTACAAATCACATGACAAAATACACACAACATTTCCTTTACATAGTGCTCAACAGATATTTGGAGGAGAAAACTCGTCATAAGTGCATAATGCACACCAAACCTTGAGACAAGTGGATTCTTCTACACAAAACAACTCTGCAATTCTACATGTAGATTTCATTGATCTTTTCAAGATGCATTTATGTTTGGTAGCTTAGTCACATGAATAAAATCAATGAAGAGTACGAGGTGTCAAAGATAATTCGACATTCTCAATATGCCCCTTCAATATAGTTTCTCATTGTTACAAACATTGGTAGATATGGAATAAATTTTTTTTGTTTATACATCTTTTGGCTTTGAAATCTATCTCATATGTTACCAATATAGAGATGATCTTGTGGCCAAAATTTCATTATGTATCAACAAAAACTCAATCCTAGGAAGGGTGTTGAAGTTGGAAGTAGTGGTAAACTTTCCCCTTTGTTTGTCACAACAATACATGTTGGTAGACTTGGTATATGTTTTTTTGTGTAAATCTTTTGGATTTTAAAATTTTCCACACTTGTATTTGACGTGAAGGTGACTTCATACCCAAAATTTCATGGACAAATAAATTTTTTTGAATTCTTGGGAGGGTGTCAAAGTGGGTAGCTGTGAAACTTTTCTCACAATTAACCCCCATGTTAGTAGATTTTGAATATCTTCTTTTGAATACATTTTTTGGCCTTGAAAATTTTCCCACATGTTATCAACATAAAGGTTACCATGTGTCAAAAATTTCATGTTGAAATAACAAACCCTCAATCCTAGGGAGGGTGTCAAAGTTGGAAGTAGTAAAATGGTTTTTCCCTTTTTTTCTCACAATTACACATGTTGGTAGATTTGGGATGTGATTTTTTTTGTGCATTTTTTGGACTTGAAAATTTCCACACATGTAATCAACATAAAGGTGTTCTCACTCCAAAAATTCCATGGGCAAAAAAAATTTCCTCAATCCTTGGGATGGTGTCAAAGTTGGCGGTTGAGAAACTTTTCTCACAGCTACCCCATGGTGGTTAATTTTTAATATCTTTTGTTTTATAAGTCCTCTGGACTTGAAATTTGGTATGCATGTTTTTAACATAGAGGTGATGTTGTTCCCAAAATTTCAGGGTAAAAGAACAATTTTTCAGCCCTATGGAGGGCGTCAAAGTTGGCAGCAGTGTGGGACACCATCCTTGGAATTGCCCAAACGCCAATTTGAATGTCACCCTACTGTACATGCAACATAGGATGGTGGGAGGTCCCTGGTCCATGGTCAGAGGCGCATGTGATGTGGATCATGGCTGCAGTGTGGCATTCTGGGTAGGCTGTTGGGGGCAGTCGATGATAAACCCACATTAACCCCTAAGAGCCCAAGGCATTTTTTTCTTAAGAAATGCTCCAAAACTGCCACTAACAACAAGTGGCAAGAAAATCTAAATTTGAAGTAACATTTTGGACTTTAAACCGTAAGATATGAAAATATACTTCTATATAAATTTAACATATTTTTTTTGCTTCAATTCACTACACGGATCTAAAGATTACAGCGTTTGAAGTCAAGAGAATGGATCATTTTCTTACCGGTGTTGAGTGAATCGGCAAACTTTGACTTCACTTGGAATCAAATTTTGGCACTACACAAGGTCTAAATTCTTTACGGTTGTGTTAAGTATGATGTTAGTTCCTTACACACCAATTTTTTGAGGTAGAAAAGGGGCATAGCATATTCAAAACAAGTGTGCAAGACGTGGAGGTTCTAAAATTCCCAATTCAAGTTTTATTTCATTGTGAATTTAATATGTTAAAATATGATAATCCAAACGGCCAATAAGAAGGCTTTCACCACATGTTGTCTAAAAACTAAAAAGTGAAAAATATGAAGATCTCCTGGTTTTATGTAGAAAAGAAGAAGTTTTCTTATGTACCTTGCCCGACACTGTGTGAAAATGTTTGACTTAGGATTAAATATTTTTTTACACTAAAATTTTTAAAAAATTAAATTTGAAGAAGGCAATATTCTCTACATGTATGGAAAATCTCAATGTCAATATTAGAGCCTTCTAGTAAAGCTTTTGGAGCTGCCCGGAGTCCCGAGTTTGACTTTGAAGGCTAATAAATTTTATATTATGAATCAAAATATTTTATAAAAATATTTCCACAAAGATCTTATCATGGAAAATCTAGTTTAAAAGTTTCAAAAAGAAAAGATTTTTTTTCAAATTTTAGGTACCTGCCGAAATTGGAAAACATTCCCCCAAGGTATAATAGGCTCTTAGGGCCTCTTTATGTTGCAAATCCAAAGGCGAGAAGCTGCAAGTTGAAGCATTCTCAAACGTTGTGATTGGTCAAAATTGAAAAGTCCCTCAAATTTGGCTTTATGTTGAAAAATTCAGCTTGAAAGGAGGAGGATGAGAAAATGATGTGGCAAGCACTTTTTTCCTACATGGCGAAAAAGTGCCTTGATTTTGTGTCCCCCGGGATTACCATCCAACCCACCTCTTTGAGGTGGGTCTGACGGAGAATGAAAGAAGCCGTTCTGAAATAGCTATGAAAAAATAAGATATATATATATATATTAAATCTAGAGGATGAAGATACGGGTTGCCATTTTAAAATTTATGTTAAAAAATGATTTGGTCCACTTGATGGCCTCTTCTCACTTTTACTACTTCCAAAGGCCATGGCTACTAAAGGCCATCCTTTGGATTTGAAGCAAGGGACCTTTGCTGGGCTTTTGGAGTTTTGGCCTTTCATCTTGGTTTGCAGTATAAAGAGGCCCTTAAGGGTTGATCATGTTGCGATCCTTTTTTAGTCATTGCTACATAGCAGTTTCAGGTCACGTAGAGAGACATTGTTGGCGATGCTCTCAGTTTGAGTCAACATGGTTGTGTCTCCGGACATGTCAACAAAGTGGTACCAACCTACAACAAATTTGTAAGGGTTTTAAATTATTGTTCAAGAGCACAAGAGCATGAAGTGTTTTTCATGTGACAAACAAACCTTTCCAAGTTTAACCCTTGGAGTTAAAACTAGGCCATTGCTCCAAAAGTTTAAACTAAGCCATTGCTCGCCAAATATCACAAGTATTGGAGGTGTTTAGGATAAGAAAAATGGACTTGCAATGATCACGGGTATAGAAATAGCCATACACGTAGGCAAGCCGTATTATATTATAATTTAAAAACATGTAATCATGGAGTTACGATTGTTGGAATTCATTTAAATGATTTAAGAAATACTTAATGTTCTCTAGTAAGTGAGACGTGCTAGTCTAATCAAGATTGGTAGGAAAATTCCTTCTTTATAGAAGTGAATGTACAATACAACCTAGATATACATCAATAAAAGTAGTAAATATGCATTGACCAATTTGGTCCACAAATCTATTAAGGATCAAGGGTTGTTTTATACTAGGATGGAGAAGGCCACCAATCAAGAATTTCAAGGGGGTTTATTAAATATGATTGGCTGTGAGTGAGACTTTTTCACTTTGATTAATCATATTCTAAATTTCTCCTTGAATTCTTGATTGGTGGCTACTCCGCCATAATATAAAAGCAATACCAAGTACCAAGATGCTCTAAGACGAATCACAATTAAAACATGCTTAACCCCTAAAGGACTAAACGTCCCCCCGGGGTCATTTTGGATTTTGGGCATGTACCTACAATTCGAAAAAAAATCCTTTTTAATTGATTTTTTTTTCAAGATAGGATCTGATAAGAGCTTCGTGGAGATATTTTTATATATTTTTTTGGATTTGTGGTTTGAAAGTTAGGACCACTTAAAGCCAAAAGTGGGACTTCGGGCACCTCCAAATTTTTTGACAAAAGTTTCTTTTGACATTGAGATTTTTCACACATATAAAGAATATTTCCTTTTTTGGAAATTTTCAAAAAAGAATCTTGTCTTTAGTGTAAAAAGGCATTTTATTCCAAGTCAAACATTTTCACACAATGTCGGGCAACGGGGGAAAAAAACTTCATCTTTTCTACATAAAACCTAGAGATCTTCATATTTTTCACTTTTTTTTTTCATCAACAATATATGGTGAAAACCTTCTTATTGACCGTTTGGATTATCATTTGAATACATACGTAGTTCACAATAAAATAAAACGTGAAATGGCAATTTTTGAACCTCCACTCCTTGCACACTTGTTTTGAATATGCTACACCCCTTTTTTACCTCTAAAAATTGGTGTATTGGGAAATAACATCATGCTTAAGACAATGGTAAAAGATTTAGACCTTGTACAATGCAAAAATTTGATACAAAGTGAAGTCAAAGTCTGCTGATCTACTTAACGCAGGGATGAAAATGAACCATTGTTTTGACTTTAAACACTAAAATCTATCAATCCGTGCGGTGGATTGCAACCAAAATTTTACGGCATGTTTATATGGAAGTCTATTTGAAGATCTTACGGTTGAAAACCTGAAATTCACTTGAAAATGTGATTTTCATGTCTCTTTTTGGGCAGTGGCAGTTTTGGACTGGTTTTAGAGCGAATTAGGTCGTCGTCCTTTAGGGGTTAACGTGTATAACATTTTTTTATTCCGTGACCAAAATGTGAGTTGGATGACTCTTCTGAAAAGTCACAAAGATAGGTCATGTCATGTAGGGCTACATATTAGTGCTAGAGCAAACAAAAGTGGTGTATACAATTTTTATTTTTATTTGTATCATGATTAGTAGTAGAGCATCTTACCACATGATGTGACAATGTGTGAGTATAGTGACCCAAAGTCATCGTGAGTTTATGGTACCTCCTTTACCAACATTACATGAAGAATCATGGAAAGAGTCTTGCAGAGTCTTGCTCAGGACTCCAACACTTATGGAAGTGCCATCAATGGTGATCAATACGATACTGAAGTTGACCGGAAAAAGGACCAACTTCATCAGAAATTACAAAACTTCCACAGTAAGTTATTCCTTATGAAACACACACATATTTTTGGAATATCTGTGTGACATTCGTTGTATGTCAAGAAGTGTTATCTCCCCTGGTCAAGTGTTGTGCTAGGGCTGTGGCTCAGGGGCACGCATGCCTCGGGCCTCCAACCCCTGAGCAACGGATTTGCCTAAATACCCCGGTCGAGCGTTGCACCAAGCCTCGGGCTTGGAAGGGTGAGGGAGGGTAGAGACAAAACCGGCCCCTACTTTCATGTTGGAGGGGGGCCCTATTTGATCATAGGGGGGGCTCCAAGAGTAGATTGTGGCCGCTGCCCACAGGTCTCAAATTTGGCCAATTGTTTTTCCGAAAACAACCTCTAGAGCGCTGAAAGTTAAAAGGCTAGAAAAATGGACCACCCAAGGATGAGGCTTGGTGCAACGCTCGACCAAGGTAAATAGGGAGATCCCTGAGCAGCTGCCCGCCTTCACTACCCGTCGCCGTCCCATCGTTCCTAGTCCCCGTGCAAGTTCCCATCCTTGTGAAGGTTCCATCTTCCTTCTCTGCTCTACCCTTGCCGCTCCGCCTTACCTCACTCCTCCGCTCCGCACCGCCTCACCTCACTCCTCCGCTCCACACCGCCTCCCTCTGTCTCGCTGCTCATCCTCGCTTTGTTTGGCATCATTGCTCGCATTCGAAGTGAAACTCCTCGAGGCGCTCAAGCTGGACTCTTGGAAATTTAGGGTTTAACCATCAAGTTAGAGAATAAGAGTATTACTCAAATCTTCAAAATCGATGATGCGGAAGTATTCCTCAATTTAGAAATTGCTCAATGATCTTAGAAATTGCTTGTCTTGTCCTCTCATTAACAAATAAATTGCACACCAAGTCCATTCACATAAGCAAATATTGCGGAAGTGCAAATCTGCTTCATACAACATTCTTGTTTGCAAACCTCAACATCTGCTTCATACAATGTTGTTGAATATAAATCTCAAATCAACTGCAAAACAATCGACAAGGTTAAGTGTTGTTATCAATATAATATTATTTATCCATGCAAGACAGCTCATCTCACTCATAAAACAACACGCAAAAAGGAAGACACCACTAGACTTCATCAATCATCTCTCACGACTGCTCTCCTTGTTTTGGACAACCCTGTCATGTCCTATATGACCTTCAGCAGTAGAGCCTGTTTTTCTTTACCTTGCAATGGGTGGAGCAACACCACCACGCGGGTAGTGTAGTAGGGCCGAGCAAAAACTGACTCTAGTTGCAACACCTGGATGAGTAGGCTCACAACCGTCATATGCCACCACCACTGCCGTCACATTCGCAAGGCACAACCACTTTCCCGAGAGAAATATTTAAATAGATCACAAAAAATAGAAGCACCGCTTGGTTGGGTCTAACTAAACAGAGTTACACATTGCCAATAGTGTCAGCAGAACACC
Source organism: Bryoerythrophyllum caledonicum (assembly GCA_963971425.1). Taxonomy (NCBI): domain Eukaryota; kingdom Viridiplantae; phylum Streptophyta; class Bryopsida; order Pottiales; family Pottiaceae; genus Bryoerythrophyllum; species Bryoerythrophyllum caledonicum. The sequence continues at coordinate 8,359,122 of OZ020516.1, read as the reverse complement.
AAAGAGCCAAGCTCCAACAACATGAAACAAACACCAATGTCATCGAGACCAAGCTCTAAAGAATACATGGGTGGAAAAGAAACAATCAACGACCACAACAATTAAAGCAACAAACGCAGAAGAAAATGATAAGGTCTTGTAGTGATGGTGGTGTTCAATAACACCAATTTAGAGTGAGCCACTACCCAAGCAAGGTCCGCCCCTATCTCAAACGTCACCACGTCCATACACCACGTCCATAATTGTGACCGTCTTACGCTATCCGTGCCTTTGCCGTGTTGTCGGCAGGATCTACTACACGTGCGGAGCTTGAGCGCCTCCAGCAGTTTCACTTTGAATGCAAGCGACAAGGCCAAACAAAGCGAGGATGAGTGGCGAGACAGAGAGAGGCAATGCGGAGCGGAGGAGGGAGGCAAGAGAGAGCAAAGCCGGAGCAGCCAGGCGAGGCGGAGCAGAGTAGGGAGACGACGCGGAGTGGAGCAGCGAGGTGAGGCTGAGTGGCAGGGGTAGAGCGGAGAACCTTAACCAGGATGGGAACTTGCACAGGGACCTGAAACGAAGGGACGGCGACAGGCAGTGAAGGCGGGCAGCTTCGTAGGGTTGGAGGCCTGAGGAAAGCGTGCCATAAGCCACAACCTTGGTGCAACGCTCGACCAGGGGAAATAAGGAGATCCAAGAAGTGTGGGCATTCTTGGTAGGTACTTATGTTATATGCTCTTGGGGAATTCCAAGAATGATACTACATCTATGGTTAATGATAAATTTAGTCAAAAGAAATGAAATGGAAAAAAATATAAAACAATAAAATAATTGTAATATAACATTAACATGTATATTTTGATCCTAGGATAGAAGTACCTAAAACCATCAACTTGAATTAATTGAAGGTATTTCCAAGAGATGCAATTTTATTTGTCTTATGATTCTCAATAAGAAATTTTCCATAGTTTTTAAGATGAAGAAAGCTTCAGCTTGAAATTTCCTAGGTAGGCTCTTCCATGTCCAAGTGCACATTACAAATGATCACTTGTGATAATTCATAAATAATTTATCAATTATTTTAAAATCAAGTATTTATAATGTTTGACATGCGATAATCAAATTGATTTTTATATTTTATTTCATAAATAGTAAATTATGGTGGTTACATTAAACTAAATATGTCCACATCAAAAGTCTATACCTGTAAATTTGAGATATATCTTGAGTTTTAAAACATCTTACATTATGAAGCAACAATATTCATTGAAATAGACAAGCACTCAAAGTGTTCTTCAGGATAGTAAAAGATGGCATTCTATTGGAAAAGACAATAATGATAGCCTATAGAAAATTGAGCCACTACAACTTAATTTACCAAAAGCCATTGTCTGTTAATATGTGAAATTGATTTTTTTATAAGCATAGGAAAATAAACAAAACACTTCCATTAGATGGTCTCCTTTGAAGACCAAACTTCATTTTCCACTTCAAAACTCTCTCAAATGTGAAGAAATTGTTTAACCATTCATAAGGCCTGCGCACGTGAGGCTATCGAGGAGCGCGTGACGTCTTATGTGAGGGCGCGAAAACGTGGGTTTGCTCTGGCGAGCTCTCACGATCCAGAGCTAATATTTTGTGTGACTTGAGCCCTCAGGTATTGTTTACCTCACGTTTTTATCCTATGGTTAATCAACCAAGGCTAAAATTAGACATGCCAGGAAGTCTTCACTCAAGTCTACTCATCTCTCTCATTTTCTCTTTCTCCAGAGCACCGTCTCTCTCCTCTTGTCTCTGTCCACAAAGCTTGTTCTAGCTTCTCTTGTGTGAATTAGAGTTTTGATTTTTTGGGTGATACTATGGAAGTTCCAAAGGGGGGTTTGATAGCTTTAATGCTTGACGAGGGGGTGATAGTTCTGAAGGGACTCGTGGTACTTCAAATTTCAAGAGAGAATGGACAGAGGGGACCGTGAGGTTTCTTGTTGGCATGTATGAGGGAAAATATTGGGAGTACAATTGCAAGCCCTTCAAGAAATCAAATTGGGAGTCATTTGGAAACCACCTGAACGCATAGTTTCTAGAGGAGCCTCAAAGAACTTGGCAAGAGACGTGTGACAAGTGGATCAAGATGGAATCAACATACGAGGAGGAGAAGGTGAAGCAACAAGAGACTGGAGCTTCAGCGTCCACTTGGACACCATGGTATGAAATTTTTGATAACATTTTTGGTGGTACTGCAAAAATCAATGGTGTGCCTCATGGTCTTGATCATGGAATTCGTTTACAGCATTGTAAGGCGGTTGATTTGAGTGATGATGATGAGGACACTTTGTCAACCCTTCCTCCTCATCCCTCTGCCCCAAATATTGCTTCTTCACACTCCCCACGAAGTGAGGCGGTCAACCATTTAGGATGTGAAGGAAAAGTGAATCGAAATGTAGGGAAGAAGAAGAGGAAATTGGCTATGGGAGAGGAATTCATTATCTTTGCCATTAATAATTTGTCCAAGGATATTCTGGAGGTGGAGAAGATGAAATTGCAACTCACGGAGAAAATGATAGGTAATGAGAGAAGGTAGGGAGATGTTGATGAAGGGGCAACTACAAATGGCGGCTATATTTACATAAGTGTTGAAGGCCAAGGACTCTTCCAAGAGTTCTAAGTAGGTTTTCCATCTTCAATGTTGTTTACTTTTTGGGATTGAGGGCATTGGAATGTTACTTCCATCTTGTATGGAGTTTGTTTGGATTTGGTTTGGATTTGGTTGCATTTGTTCCAAATTCCGTAACATTGGATAATAGACTTTTTTTTCAATGATTACATGCATAAGTGTCTTTGAATTCAAAGCTTAGACAAAATGCAAGGAAAAATGTCATTGTAATCATTCATCATTAGGATTTTCTAGAACCCATTTCCTAAACAATTGTTGCCTAAGTATCTCTCCTTGGCGTTTCGCATGTTCTCCCTCCCTATCCACTGCTAATTGTACATTTCCAAATCCAACATGTGGATCTCTTGGAAAACCGGCATTAATCACATGAGGCTCAGGCTGGTTCAACATCTCACAGCTATTGTGTAACCAACAACAAGATACTGTAATCCTAGTGGCTTTGTCAACTCTGGAATTAAAATTTTAAAAAATTCTCCACCTATTCTACAATGTCCCAAACGCGTGCTCAATCACAACTCTTCCAGAATTCATGGAGTTGTCAAATCTTTTCTTGTACACATCATTGGGAGCCTTTCAATTTTTCATCAAGTACTCGTAATTGGGTTAAGCAACATCTCCAATTAAATACGGAGTATAGATGATACCTCCAACCAAAACCACAGGTTCTTGTAAAATCTATTGTTTCCTTAGACCCTTGTACAAGCTGGACACTTTGAATTGTCCACCATCATGCACTCCTTTAGGTTGGTCGACACAAACATTCCAAAAGATCTCATGTGAATCACAAACCTCTTGCAATACAATGGAATGGAATTTTTTCCTATTGAAAAAATCACTAGCCACCAATGTTACTCTTCTACTTGGATTTTATACTAGTGGTATGTGTGTACCATCAATTGCTCCACATACATTGGGCAATTATGTCAATTCTTTGAAATCCAAGATGATGCTTTGAAGATGGACTTTACTTGGAATGCTAATGCAATGGCTAAATAATTTGTCTTTATCAGTAAGTATATCACAAACAATGTCAACAAAATTTCTAATGGTTGAAGCTCCAATCTTAAATTGATATGCCATGTATTATGGACAATGGCCGTGTGCAAGTCTATAAATTACACATACCATAATTTTTCTAATTTTCATTTATGGCCTCACTTGATTGACACACATACTTCTCAAAAAAAAAGTCAACATGTTCAACAAATTTTCAAATGCACCAAAATTCATTCTATAAAACTTCTTGAATTTGTTGTGGTGCATTTCATTAGTTGTTCTACACACTACTCTTTCAACAAAGTTCCAATGTGTTGATTGCCTAGGTTCCACCCAAAACAATCAAGGAGGATTGGATTTCTTCCTCAAGCCAAACAACAACAACAACAACAACAAAAAATGACACCCCACTGAAGTCCCACCACCAAAATTCAATACCTCCAGAGCGCTTGATTTGTAACTCAAGGAGTTGCTCATAGCCATAGAGAGCACCATCCATATGAGCACAACTTGAGCACAAAAAGAGGGCTCCATATTGAAAACTAGAAAAGAAAAAAGTTGAAAAGCCTTACAATAAACACAAAATGGATGTCCAAAAAATGATGAATCACTCCCCACAACATGTACTACCATTTACAAAAAAAAAAAAAAAAAAAAAACATACCAAGAAAAAAAGCCACGAAGTTCAAGCTCTCCATAGCTCTCTCAAGCTTCCCCAAGCTCCTCCAAAAGTTGTTCCCAGTTCTTGAATCCCGCACAGTAGAGATAGAAAGAGAATTCTACATTATGGATCCAAAAACGAGCTTGAAAAGTCAACATGGTTGTAAAAATAGGATGGCTTGTCTCTCAAAGGTGGGGCCCACCCTCAGAATAGGACGTCCAATGCAGACCTCACAGGGTGCATGTGCGCGGGCCTATAGAACATATCGTACGCCAGGGTTGGATTCGGCTTTAAATATTTCTTAAACAGATGCCAGTTTTTTTGGAAAATCTACTTTGAAAACTCCAATTTTTGAACAAGGTGGAAAAAACGGATTTTAAAGAATATTCTATTTCAGAACTTTGCCAAGTTTCTATTTTAGAAATATATAATTATTTTGCACAAGAGTGCCAAATCCGACCCTAGGGTACGGTACTCTAGTTCAAAAGCACAACAAAATACCTCACTCATTTTCAGGAGCAGATTTGTTAACCACTGAAGAAAACATTGTTTGGAAATTCTTCCCACCATTGATCTATTGCTCACACCACCTACGCTTGTTGGAATTAGGGGGCATGAAACATATTTTTGAGACCAAAAAAATTTCTAGATGGAATTTGGGGACTTTTGTAGAAAAATTGGGTTTTTCATATCATAATGCCCAGGTTAATTTAGAGGGACACATGAAGTTCATTTTTAAAACTCAAAAGGATCCAAATAAAAAATGGTTGGAACTTAGACTTTAGTTCAAGACACACCATCCAATTCTTCACAAATAGTGGCATGTCTTCACAAATATTTGTGTTTGAACTTGTTTGTGGACTACTGTAGAAGTATACAAAGTACAACTAAAGAAGAGAGAAAGTGGAGCCTCTTGATTTAAAGTCGTTTACAAAGTACGACAAAAGAAGAGAGAAGTCGTTTACAAAGTACGACTAAAGAAGAGAGAAGTACTTCTTGCAGTAAATTCTCCCAAAATCCGGCAAAAAGAGGCAAACTTCCCTGAAAAAATCTTTCGTGCTTAGTTTCCATTTCCCTCCAATGTGGGCAAAATTTAGCTACAGTCAAGTTCTATCTTGTCCTTCAAAGTACCACAACAACTGTACTTGTGCTCAAGAAGCACCTGAACAAGTACATTCCTGATTCACTGATTTTTTCATTATTTAATTGTTACTTTTAATGAATTTTTGTAAGGTTCTGGGCCTGTTTCGTGGATTTGTGTTCAATGCAATCAATGAATGGACGTTAAGGTGGGATCTCTATATTTTGGTGGCGCGAGCTCCTTTGGAGAGGTAGGTCATCCTCTCAATGGCACCACTTGTTTTTGTGGCCCTCTCATTTTAGGGGGCCTAGAGGTTTTTTTGAAAAAAAAAGTTGGGCAAAATTGGGGCATGCGGCCTCAATTTAGCTCCATTTGCTTTTAATAGGCCCTCCTTCCAAAATAAAATAGGGGCCAAGTTTAACCCCACCCTCGGCTAGAAGCTCGTGCCACCGAAATATAGGGATGCCCTAAAGTGCGACTTCGTCTTCTTTCATCTCACATCTTTGTCCCCATTATTAACCTGAGACCATAAGTAGGAGGTGACATGCAGAGTGACATGTTTCACTTTGACAAAAATCCTAGTGTGTGGCGTTTCTTTTGAGGTGAGAGTCAATGGGTGTGGGCTTTGAACATACTTTTGCGGTGAGTTGCATTTGGTGTCATGAAAACTACATGGATTGAATTGTTTTATTATTGTTCTAATGAGTTAAATTCCCTACTTGCGGGTCACTTTTGTACATAGTTAATTCACAGTGGAGAATGTCCAATTTTTTTGGAACATTCAAAGATTCCTTTAGGTGATACTCATAATTTATGTCAAAGTCATCATTTCAAGGGAAATAAATATTTGGCAAAGGTTTGCCCGGTCTTACCTCTACGTATGGTATTGGATTTGGGTTGTCAACTTGAGCAATCGTTAAATCCTAGACTATGTTTGACCAAAACACTCCTAAGGTCTTGTTCATTATAGAGCAACAAGTGGAAAAGAAAAATACAACTTTTTTATTTTCATCTCCAATTGTAAAAAAATACACTATGTGAGCTTTTCAATGTATGATTAATTCTATTTTATAACAAAATCCAAATTCTAGCTTGCTATAGATGTGATAGAGTTGTAATGTTTGGTTTGTTATGATGGAACCATTATTATGTTCTTCAATGTCTCTTGAAATATATATTTTTTTATCATGGCATCAAAATCTATAAGGTATGTACAAAGGAATTTCAATTTACATACAATGAGGAGGTAGTGTGTATCAATTGTATAAGGCGAAGGTGAATGGTTCTTTGTGAGGCAGTGAAAGAATACATGAAACATATACTAGAAGGAACAATGTCTTGATTAGTGCTGGTCTTTTAGTTGCACATCCTTTTCTTGAAATGTTGTATATTTGGGCTTTCCTAGTTAAAAATCCTACATCAAACCAATTTTTCCCATAGTTTAGTTTGTAACTTTATGTATAAATAAAATGATATGTAAAAGTTATGAAATACTTGGTGATCACAAGAAGTTTGGAAATCATCTACAAATACATGGTGAAATTCACTACTTTAAGACCATCAAAGCTTACTTCATAACCTGTAAGTAATATACAAAACAATACCATGTATAATCAAACCACCTTAGGACCTTGAAATCTAATTAAAGTTTAAGCAAATACAATCAAACAACTGTCCAATTTACAATTACTTTTAATGGATCTCATTTTTTAATGACTACAAGAAAGGATTGGAGTTCTTTACATATATTCATATGACATCTCCAATTTCTTATGCACATTTATTGACAGTCATCACTTTTGCGCCATCCAATTCTATTCACTTCATTGTCTACTACAAATATCAAACCTTTTAAAGCATAAGCTGCCACCAACAAACTCAAGTTAGTATAATTACTAGAAGAAGAGTAATCTTGCTAATATCACAATGTTAATTAACTTTTACAGAACAAATCAAGCATGAGGAGTTATATGAGTTTTTGCAATTTCCAACCTTGTTTGACTATGATTGTTTAATAACAAGGGTTCTTATTTCAAAAATTCATATCTTAATGTTCACTTGTAAAGTCAATTGTGTTTCTACTTTTGGAATTTACATTTGTTTTAATTTCAAGGATTAAAAAATCCAAAACTCCACAAATATTCTTATTTTAAATTTATCCTATAAGAGTTCAAAGTCTTGTAGGGGTAGTGCTACAAAGTATGCCATGAGTACCTAACTACCATCTTCAAGACCAAGGTTAAGCACTTTGATGCCACAAATTAATAGCAAAAAAAGATTTTCAAGAAATCAATTCAAAATTTTTTTTCCGGCCAAACCTAACTCTTGGATGTGGTAGTTTATACTATTCTAGGAATCCTTAAATTTTTATTGTAAAGCGTAGTTTCATGTGCGTTAAACTTCACACCATTTTTCCTATCCACCTCAAATATTTGATACGCAATAATTGCAATGCAAAAAGGCCATGTTTATTATTGCGGTCGCCTTAGGCTGGCTTACCTTACCTCCAAATGTTTGGTGAGTGTACGATGCATCAGCAAAGAAGGCCAAACATATTATATCTGCATCATTGCCCTGAATCATGTGCACAATGACAAAGACCACATCAATTATCACACTACACCAATGGCACAATGCATCTCACAAGTAGCTGCTATGGTCAAGTGACCTTAAATGGCAAACTTAAGCCAAATCGCCTACTTTGGGACCAACCAAAAATAGTCAGAGAATATGACTGTATGGGTAGTTAGTTTTCATGAATAAAGCAATTTTCAGCATGAAGAGAGCATTTTTATTGAATTTGTTACAAATGTTTAAAGCCCAAAGTTCATTTTCACCCAACCTTGTTCACTAGACTTTCTGAATTCCAAATAATAGAGAGTACAAAGTTGATTGTGATGTGACCTTAATGTGTTAACCCAACAAATATTGAATAGCTCTCGTGTTACATATAAAAGGTTTCTATTTGAAGGCCTACGCCCACCATGACCTTAAATGGCTCATGCACAGAGTCAAGATATGATCACCATCCTAAAAAACTACTTAGAAGGTTCCAAGCTGGGCCATTACAAGGATAGTCTACCGTGTCATCTAATGTACCCGGACCACTTAAGGTCACTCGACCATAGATACGTCATTCATGATAAGTTTCCGATGTTTTTCAGATTTAAAAAAAATTTCCACCCACTGACCTAAAACCACCAACTTATAGGTCCTTCCTAGATTTTAAAGTGAAAATGTACTACGTGATTATCACATCACTTACTACTTCATTGGTCAAGACGACCTACATTTCTTCCTTGAAATCTAAGAAAGACATTGAAGTTTGTGGTTTTAGGTCAATGGTTAGTTTGGATCATAAGGTGACGATATAGTCAGCTCCCTTAATAACAACCTTGTTTCTCTTATCAAAATTTACCATCATCTACCGAGTCCACCCCTTGTGTCTACCACAAGAATAGATAGCTCCCTTTACAACAACATCTGGGTTATTGTGCAAAGTCCTTAGAATTAATTTTTTAATCTAAAGACTCATGATTATATTAATAAATGCATCTTTTACACAAACTATGGAATGAGTGAAGTTGGGAAAATACCACTAGTTGGTATATTCATTGGCCTTCACATACCGTCTTTCTACTATGGCATAACACTAGTGTAGAATGTGGGTATATACTATGTGGGTATATCTTCATGAGAAGAAGAAGAACTCCGGTCCTCACTCAAGGGGACCGGAGTGAACAAAGCGTTTGTTCATTCCACCACTAAACCAATGTCCACGTATATCTTCATGGTATTCCATTCAAGTCTATAATGTGGGTATATCTCTTGTTTATTTCTACATGAGTAGTATCAATATCTTTTTAGTGAGTAAAAATATTCATCTTGATTGAAAAATCATGGTAAATACTTAGTAAGGGTGACACTGGTTATAATTATAGGATGGAGAGTGAAATGAGGCTCTTCCATGTGTGGATGGTGAAAAATGTGCTCATAGTACATGAAATTATGAGCAATAAAAGAGGTGTAACAATAAAAGCAGTTTGGAATGCCTTTATGGTGGCCACTCGAATGCCGCTTCGGAAGATAGACACGAATGGCTTACATTGATGGTGAGGTAATTTGAAGGTGGCATTACAAACTTTGTGACGGAACATGTGAAGCTGAGGAATGGCATGCATGTGATGCCCCGCTTTTGCCCCTCGGGAGTGAATCCAAATGTTATGTCCTTGAAATGCCGGAAAGGCACTTCTTGCAAGCTGTCTAACCCATGCACCCACCACGTGGAACGAATGTCATATTTTACATGCGCACGTTCTCACACTTTTAAAAGGTAAAGGTGTAATGTGTGATTTTAATTAATCATCTCTTTGGAATGATTTAAAGAGTGAAATTAAATGTCCTCATCATGATTTATGGATGACTTACGAAGATTTGACCTTCCAACAACGCGTGCCACCAATTCCCGATGCTGTGTTTGGGAGAACTTTGTGACCTATTTTATCAGCTTCTGCACTTATCTACATGCTCCACATAGTTGTGTGTAAATACTCACACTCTCGGTTAAAAGTGACAAATGAGTTATTTGCAAAGTCCCCCAAAGTTTCATAAAAATATTATTTGCTCGGGCTTCGCTATGGTCTCTAAACTCAAGTTAAAGTTAGTTTTAGTCACTTTTGAGAAGCCATGATGTACCATAAATCTTGGTTATTGTTCTTTTAATCTTTGAACTGATTATTGAAATTTGGAACTATTTGGAGCTAAATTTTATGATTGAAAATGAGAAGCATGATCATGATATCTTTTACTCACACTACAATTAACTTTGATATGTTCATGGAACTACTCTAAATATGACATTTAGTGTGACCACACTAACTAATTCACAAGTGCTCTAAATTTTTACTCTTGATAAATATTTTAACCAACTATATTTACAATGATCCCCTCTTTGAGCAATTTTGATAGTTGTACTCATGGTAAAAATCTTCATAAAAAGTAAAAAGATTACCGCACTTCCAAATCATGTAGTGTGGATTCACTATATGTGATACTTAGTATAGCGATTTTGAAGACATACCTCATCATGGAGCGCAATGTAGAGGCCTTGTGTCAACCAAACCATGGCTGTGCCCGAGTCAAACGTCACAAATCGTTCGGGATGATCATCCACGTATGATGCCACAAGCTTCTTTCCATACTTCACTTGGACCATCTCCCCTTCATATGCGGATTGTATGCTGTCAGTCAATGTGATCAAGGTCCACAATTACCTCTACAAACCAGACATATCATGTAAAAGGGGCACATTCAATTTTCACGACCACTTTTACTCACGTCGTCTTGTCGTTGCGCTTGGCCATTTGAGCCCATTGAAGGCCTCGGGACATTGTCATGGGACTTTCACCAAGAAGCAAAATGCCCACATGTGTACCTCTTCTTATATGAAAGGGTAGAAAGCAATGGGTGATAATGTCGCGGATGAAGTGCTTCGCTTGCAATTGAGATGGGATTGAAGCTTGTTTCCTGCTCAACCCGAGGATCCCGTCTGATGGGAGTTGGGGTGGTTTGTCGGGACCAACGTCATATTCACATCCTGTTTGAAAATAGCCACACCTGTGGAATTCATAGTCAAATCTTTTGAAAAGAGAGCACAAATATTAGTTAAATCTCTTAGAAATATACTCAAAGGTTACAAGTAAACGCGAGGAGTTTGGTCGTAAATTGCAAATACGCCGCAAAAATTTACACTTCAAGGACCTTCAAAGCTACCATAGATGTTGGTTTATGCCTTCCGTACTGTACAACAGACCAAAAATAATATCACAAAACCAGTGTTGAAAAGTTTGAGAAATCAAGAACATATCTTTACAAAGGAAGACAAAGGATTTCGATTTGAATATAGTTGCCAAACATATTACAAATATTCAACTCCACATAATTGAACCTGCTAATCCTCTACATTATTGTGTATTTTTGCCACATGAGGACCATCAAACACCAATGATGCATAACCAAACTCACATCCAAACTTTGAAGATATCTCGAATGGGTTGAAATTTGATTACCTTACCCAAAAACAAGTTCAACATCAACTGCACGGGAACCAATCATCAACTGTATGCTATCCTTGACAAGAACTCCTTTTGTTCCTAAGTTATCTGCATATTGGAGATCATACTGGCAGTAATCGGGATCTTTCTTATCACAAATGCCCGGGTTGTGGTAATCATCTGCAATGTTACACAACGGGTCGTTGCAGAGAACAATGCTGTCCGAGTTCACGGCGTCGTACAATCCATTCGGACCCTGTCATGCGTATGATGCCAATCACAACCATCAACTCCACATTAGATATGCATCCATATTAAAGGTCACTAGACTCGGTTTGGAGCTCGTGAGACGCTTGCATTGATGACCATGAGTTAGGGTTAAGTCCGCAAATTACATGTTTGGGGCTCTTGAGATTAGGTTTGAGCCGGCAATGGACCCACATGAGGGAGCTCCCAGTGTCGATGTCCATGTAGAATGGTTTGTGGTTACTCCCAACCTCCATGATGACGTAGAACAAGCTCGTGGAGAAGGAGCCGCCTTCAGGCACGTGAAGGGCCCATGATGGATGGCTCAATGGCTCATCGTAGCCGTGAGGGTGGCCGAGTTTCAGAATGTGGCGACCAAACCTCGATGTGTTCCGCACAATCGTCCTCGTCTCTCGCTCGTAGATTTTGAACTCAAATGAATGCAGCGATGGAGTCCCGGGTGCAGAGATCTGGGCGTACAACAGCACAAGCAACACGATGCTTGCCAGGCAAATTGTTGCGAGCCTTGTGGTCCATATCTTTCTGGAGCCCGAATGCCGTGGCAGTGGTGGATGCTGTGAATGAAGTTCCTGCCCACATCAGAATTATCAGCAGTGCCTGTGAAATCTATGCCAATAAAGTTTTGCTTCGGGGTACTCACTGATGGTGGCCGATCATGATGGTAATATCGCCCTCCGGCGACCCGTTTCATTCCCGAACCCTAATTCTTCTCACCATATCATGACAAAAATATGAGATGTTTTCAATACCACCTCCTGATGTAGAAAAATCCTTACAGCTGTGGATATGATGTTTTCTATGTCAGTCATTCCGTGTAGAGGACAACTACCAGTGGAATAGTAATTTCCGGATGAAGAATGAATTTGGAAGATTGTGGAAGCACCAAGAAATCAATACATGCAAGTCAAATCCATGGTTGCATTACCCACTAAATCCTTTGCAAAAGCTACCATGCAAATAGCCTACTTGCACCAAACTCTTTACATAACCATCAAGTCCACTATACACAATCAAAGATTGTGATTCACAAAAGCACAGCTTTTATAACCAATATAAACACTGACATGTGTACATTACCACCATTATCTCACTGATGTTTTCTCTTGGTGCTATTGGGCCTTTTCTAGGAGGTGGTGGCGGGCAATATGTAAACACTGTAATCTTAGTGCTTGCATTCATAGCATTAACCCTTTAAGGCCTACAAGCTCATGAGGCTTGGGAAAACTACAAGTGTAATAGATTATGTAGAACATCATCCACACATAGGGTACATTTCAGCGCGACCCCACTTCATAGAAATCAATGTAGTTTGCCTGTCAGACCTCAACACACATTCTCACTGCATTCGTCGGAAGCACACAAATCCACGCAAGCTGTCCTAATTTGGGGATCAAGGTGCAATGAATTGTCAAACCTGCTATTCGTGGATTACTTTAAAAATGACCACCCATGGGCTTGTTGTCGTAAAAGGGTTAAACAAAGGTGGTCAATGAATCAATTAATTTCATAAATGGTTGATTGCAATCTATGGTGGTGTTGGAGGGGCATAAAAGTGTTAGAGATTGAGAAGGTACAAAAGTCCTAGTAGTTGTTTTAAATCATTGTTGATCGGTGGGTGATGACATTACATAGTTGTATCATAGTTTTGTCCCGAGGTTGGTTCTCAGCTCATGTGGCATACCCAGTTGTTCACACGTGACGGAGCTACACTAAAATTGAGAATTAGTGTAACCACACTAATTAATTTGTAAATGCTATAAGTTTTTACTTTAGATAAAGGTTTTTACTATGAGCACAATTATTGATACTTTATAACGGCGCGGACAGGAAACCCCCCACGCTCGGAGTTACCCGAGGTGGGGCCCCGTCTTTAATGCATGGGCTCATTTTTCTGGCCCTCCCATTTTGGGGGAGTCAGAGGCTTTTTTTGGCTTTTTTTATCACTAAATTGGGGCCTACGGCTCCAATTTAGAGTAGGAGTCCCCCCTTGCTAAATTTAGGGCCCCATCCAAAAACAAAATAGGGGCCAGGTTTTGGCCCCACCACCTCCTCCCCCACTTGGTAAGTCTGAGCGTGGGGGGTTTCCTGTCAAATCGCTTTATAACGAGGGGAATCATTGTAAACATTGTTGGTAAAAACATTCATCACAAGTAAAAACTTATTAACATTTTAGATCATTTGCTGTGTTTAACACGAATTCTCAATTTTAGTGTAGTCAGATGTGAGTAATGGCATGTGGGTATGAGAATGGATCTGTGAAAAAAAACACAACTTTTCTGTAGGGGTGGAAACAAACAAGAGGATTTGCTTGTGCAGCTAGTTAAAATAATTGTTTTGATTGTGCCAGTGAATGCCTAGTTAAAATAATTGTTTTGTGTGGGGGTTGTGTGAGGGTCCCTGGAACCAATTCATCGTCATTAGTATGTGAAGGTGTGTCAACAAATTGGTATGAGAATCTCCACATTATACAGTTTCACATGGAGTTACTAAATTTTATGCATCAAAATCCTAGAACATACTATTAACTATCAATGGGGAGCAAACTACAAAAGATAATAATAGAAAATAATAAACCGTGGACTCCATCGTCACTTAACTTTATCTATAGATGATCTAGAGTAGAAATAGAATCATGGGAACAACTCAATTATGTCTTAAGATTTGCCACTATTAAGAAAGTTTATCCAACTACCAAATGTTATGAACTTTCCATGGACAATATCTACGAATAATCCATACAATTTCCTAAGACCTTTCTTCCACGTCCCAAACCAAGAATTTCCCATGATTTGCATTGGAGGTATCCGGCTTTGGTTCTACGTTAACCCTTTGAGGACAAACCAACGCCCATAGCTATCTTCAGAGAATAGTACCACGGCCATCCAAATCAACCCCGCGAACCTCTTGTGTCCTCATTCATCTTTCTAGCTGAACTAAGTTGTGGCCATGTGCAATTCAGTTATTTTCTTGACCAGCCATAGCCGCCCGTCATCCTTAAGAGGTTAAAGATGCTTGATGGTCCCACATTACAGTGGCACCAAAACAATTCTCTCTAATGATCTACCAAGGCCTTTCTTCCAAGTCCCTCACTAGGAACTTCCCATGAACTCCCTCTTGCACAGGCAACAACGCCAGAGACGCAACTGCAACGGCCGACTTCTCCACCGGCGTCCACCTCACGCTCTGGGAGAGCTCCTCTGCCTTCTCTACACCGATTGTCGCCCGGAACGACGCCAACAGGTCCGTCTTCATGGCGCCGGGGCACACGGCGTTCACATATACCTTGTGGCTGTCTGGTCGAGCGGTTAGCTGCGCGGCCAGGACACGCGTGTACACGCTCACAAAGAGCTTGGACTCGCGGTACTGGAACAGGCTCCTCCCCCACTTCTGCTCCTTCTGTTGGCCGGATCTCACATCCCGGAGGTACTTGTTGGCGAGGGTGTCGACGAGATCGGCGTCCTTGAGCTCAAGAGCTTCCTTGACCTTTGTTTTAAGGTACTCATTGTGGTCAAAGTTCTGGAAGAAAGCAACACATAAGGAATTACCACTGCACTTCTAGACTGTGATGCTAGTCTGATACCCGGCCATACCCGGTTGATACTAAGGACCCAGAAACGAACATCATAAACATGTGATCATGGTAGAGAGCTCACTTTACAAAGGCTTCAACTCTGAGATATTCTGTGTTCCTATCAATTGGGTGAAACAATCGGTGAACTCTGTGCTCTCATTTTGAAGCAGTTTTGATAGAAGTCCAATTAGTAATTAGCCTGACACTATTCCTGTTAGTTTAAGCCATGCAACATTCTTAATCTTCATAAAACAAAACTATCCACATATTAAATGTCGAGTGACAACATCCAATTCATTTTTCAATGACTTATTTAGAATAATCTTACTTTGTAGACGGCAAGAATTGTTAAAACAACACTCCATTCTTGTACTCATATCATCCACCAATCACTTACCACCATTTTGGTAACGTGTTAACGTGTAAAAGGTGAGGGATTTGGAATGGATATTGTGCAATGTACCTCCATTTGGCCCACTTGGGATGAGACCATGACAACGCGCGCTCCGAAAGGGGACGCTCTCAGCAACGGCAATAGCTTCTCCGTCACTCTCCTCGTCCCAAAGTAATTCGTTTCGATGGTCTCCACCGCATCCTCGTACACCTCAGACTGGAACTTCTGCATCGCTGCGTTATTGATCTGCTCACAAACAGAAACATCAGAAATCAAAAACACTTCCACCGTGAGACCACATGTCCGCCATCAATCACAAGTTTTAGTAAGACAACACTTCTTTGATTCACGATACTACTCAGCTTTCCTCACTATTAGATCCATGGAAGAGCTTGGCAAAAAAGATTCCAAAAAAAGCCTCTAGAATCCTAAAACGGGCAGGACCAGAAAAACAGACCCATCTGAGTCTGAGGTTTGGTGCAATGCTCGACCAGGGTCAATAAGGAGATCCGTGGAGAGGAATCCAACAGTCCTCGACTAGCTGCAGCGGGTAACCTACTCGAGGAGGCCGTTTCTTGGAAAGAACTCGTCGCTCTCGCAACTTATCCTTCCTTGATAACCGGCCTCCTCCAACCGGTCACCTAGTACTAAAAGAGTTGATTTTGGTTGTTTAAAATGAGGAAAGAGGTCAAAATTCTCTTTGCTCTACAATGATTCAATTATAACCTCTCCTTCATAATTTCTGAAAGGCAGCTAAGACTGGTTTCAGTTTGAGTTTCAAGACCACCAAGCTCGTCCATTGTGGATTGAGGAGCTCTAGTTGAGAGACCACAAAGCTCTTCCATTGATCTAAGAGTTTAAGAAGTATCACAAAGTAAAAAGAGGGCTATCTTATTGAGATTCTACGCCACGAGTGTAGACATGGGACTGTGATTCAGTTGCGAGATGGCGAACACGGAGTCACTGACCAGGATGTCGACGCCGCCGAAGGTGGAACGCAAGTAGGACGCGAGGTCCGCCACGGACTGGTCGGCCGTGACGTCGAGCTGGTGGAAGTGCAGAAACTCCTTCAGCTGGGGCTCCTCCTGCACCGCGGAGTGCACAGCTGCGAGTCCTCGGGCGCTGTCACGCGCCGTGGACACCACGGTGACGCCGTTCCTGGCCAGCTCCCGCGTTATGGCCCGGCCTAACCCTTTGTTGCTCCCCGTCACCACGGCCACCGTCGCCTTCGACCACCATCTACGCACTCCAGATCAGTACTACAATTCCACCTCCAACGAGCATCGTCTGACCTAAACCAGAGCAGCTTGCTGGAGAGGAGATTCACGCTTGTGTGTCTAGCTTCCAGTGGCGCCAGTAAACCAAAGAGTGGACGTCAACCACTAGTGCTCGCTCTAGAATCCAACCCAGTTCCACCCCAACTTCAACCAACGCATGCCATGGTACAGGACTCATCAATAGGAATTCACGTTGTAACACCGTCGAATCCAACAAATCACCACACAACTATTGAATCTTTACCAGTGAAAATCCTGAATTTCCAAGCCTTGCACCTACGTCTGCTACACTCGGAATTTGGAGATTTTCTAGACTAGATATTCAAGGAAGAGGCCTTTTTTTAGGTGGTCATTTTCCAAGACTACACACACTTTCCACTATTGAACCCTTGAAGTTCGAGTTGTGCGACGGCTCAACTACGATCCCTGAGCTAAAATGCGGACTAATGAAGAAACGGAGATTCAGAAGAGGAGATTCATTACCGAGGTGTCATATCGACGAGCAAAGCTGGAGCCATGTTGAAATACTGTGAGAGGGACGCAACCGCAACGTCTGCACAGTCGACGACAGCCTGTTTCGCGACGTCGGATTCCTCAAAGTACGTGTGAGCGTGGGACAGATTTTGGAGTGACGAGTTGTGTGCGGATAGTCACTGTGGAGATCTAGTATACGTGAACGTTGCAGCGCGAGGAGCGAGATGGCTGCGATGGAAGGTGTAGGCGAACGTTCTTGTGGTGAGCATTGGTGTCGCGTTTCGAAGCAGGCGTCGGCAGCTTTCGCTTCCCTCTGTCCTAAAGTTAGGCACCCACTTCACCCCTGAAATCTACACCACCTCTAGATTTCAGGTCTGTTAGAATAGTCAGATGTTATTGTAAAGAGAGCTGTCTATTCTTGTGGTAGATACGAGGGGTGGATTTGGTAAATACTGGTAAGACAAATGGGGTTGTTGTAGAGGGAGTTGATTGTACACTTTATCCCCCATGGAGGCGGAACATATTTTGGTAGTTTGGCCTCATAGAATCTCTTTTGTACTTTATTGATTATAAATTGTCAGGATGAAACTCTATTTAGTTTTAGCACGACATACACCTCTAGATTGAAGATTCTTCAACTAACATCTTTCATCTGGAGGTCATTTCAATATGTGAACCTTATCATGTTCAAATATGACACCATACATGTGGAATACATGACCGTTTTGCAACTTCTCAAACATGTAGTATCTAGTGCAATAATTATCTATGTTTGAGATGCCATGTGTTATTCGCTTGGGCTCAACACAAAATTATACAAATTTTTGTAACTATTGTATTCATCAATTCTTACACCTTGTATGTCAAGTACACAAAAAAATTACGTTGCAAACCAAATCTGGCTGCCTAGAACTTTAAGGCTTTAACCCTTGAAGGACAGAGCCTATGACGGTGGAATCAACCTCAATTTCCATTCTTCTGTGTGCTCTGATTTTTCATCAAATATTAGTGGACTTTTTTTAATTTCATTTTCAGAGAAGAGATCACATGTTTTGTTCATGTCACCGAAAATCACAAATCTTTTTGGGAAAATTTGAATTTCTTGTGATTTTTTGAAGAAAAAGTGAAGAAAATTAATATCAAATTCAAAGTATTCTAAAGAAATTTGAAAATTTCACCAAAGGTGTACATTATTGGGACACAACTTGTAGGGTAAATGAAACTTTCATTTCAGCTAAAATAAGAGTCTTATTTTCAATTTGCAATAGCGTTTCCTGAAAGTCTGATTTTTAGAGGGTAGCCACCTTGTGTTAGCCAAGAAGACCGGTTGTAGCACCTTTTGAGGACCTTGTATTCTTTTCTGATCACAAAAGCATGGTGAGATTTTAAAACGGAAATATTTAGAGGGTGAGAAATCTCACCATGCATATTTTGTGGACCACGAGTTGGCATTCCTTGAATGGTACTACAGTACAGTACAGTGTTATATAACTCTAGGCCATATGCTTAGTGAAGAGAATGAACAAACACTATATTCACACTGGTCTCCTTTGGAGAATAGAGTTCTTCTTCTGTTATATAGCTCCACCTAGGCTCCTAAACCGAGGTTCCACATTCACATGTGCATAATTACTATATCCCCATATAGCCTCCTCCATTCATGAGTGCACCCTAAATCCGGCCAAACCATCAACTTTTTGCATTCTAAATTTTTGGAGGCATCATTTAGACCAACTAATAAAACTGAAGATGCAGGATCTATTCCTAGGTCGCCTTCTTGGATAATTTCAAGAAAACTCTAATAACTCATCCAATTTAAAGTATTTTTCAAAATTCCAATCTAAATGGAAACTAGACTCATAAACCTCATTTCATTAGTTGGACTCATAATAAAAAATACCATTTTAATGACTCGAATTTAGATTTAGAGCTAGAGTAAGAAGTTTCTAAAATACACTACATTAAGATCAATGTCACAAGCTTTTCTTCTTTAGATATAACATGATTACCTCAATGAGGCAAGTTTCATCAGCAACTAATATTCACACATTCAATGAACTCTCCAGAAAAAGAGTTGGATGAAAAATGACCGTTTACAACAATAATCATCCCTTAAAATGTCATCCAAGCAACCATTTTTTGGCTGCTCCAGCATTTAAGGGTTAACCCTTACTCCTCTATTGACATGAAGCATCCTCTCATCTATATGTTTATGTTCAAGTTGGAATTGATGCAATGATGGTGGTGAACAATCCCTGAGTCCATGGACAACCACTAAAGTAAGCCCCTTCATAACCAACAATAACCCAAAGCCAACGCCTATAAAATTGGGGTATATCCAACCCTCTTCCATCCCATTACCACCAACTCAGCTCCAAATGGAGTTTTGCTATTAATCAAAACCCTTGCTTTTGGTCGTTGGTTATGGGGGGTACCTACTGCTGGCCACCCACTAAACATGGTTGTAGAGTTTGAAAATTCATAATTAATTCAGTTTTCATCCCAAAAAAAAATGAAATCACTTGGGTTGGAATTGTAATTCTGTTGGCTATCACCTCCCTCCATACATGCACATTCCTTAACTTGTCGGTAAAAAAAAATGAAATCACTTGGGTTGGAATTGTAATTCTGTTGGCTATCACCTCCCTCCTTACATGCACATTCCTTTACGGGGGCTTACCTTCTGTACGTTCCGACCCCAAGGACGTATACCAATTTTGAATCAATTTGCAGGTGAAGATGCTGTTTGACGCCATAATCCATTACACATCATCATGATATCCTCTTGCAAATGCTGGCTTCCGAGTCCCCTTCAAGTCACATGTCTGTTACTGTGCGTACGGGACATTGCCTTTTAGCTGTTATGAGGGGCAATATCAAACAGTACGTACTGGGATATGACCATTTGATTCTTGAAGGGTGAATTTCAAGTTGGAATTGATGCAGTGTCGGTGGTGAACGAATTTTTTCATCTACTTATACCAAGAGAAAAGGAGGGTAATTAGTAGCAAAGGTGATAACTATGTGTCCCTCAAATGCAAAATACAAGGCTGTAATAATTTCAGTCCTCTCTACGCTGGAGATGATGTGTAGTGTATCCACACTATATGATTTGGAAGTGCACTATAATTTTTTTGACCTCTGATGAAGATTTTTACTAAGAGCACTACTATCTTCTACTACTCAAAGAGACAGATAGTGGTGAAAATGTTCATCAAGAGTAAAATATTATAGCATTCATGAATCAATTTGTGTAGATACACTAATCATCATTTTTAGAATAGTTTGGAGATTTAGAAAAATAGAACATGCTATAGGAATAAGTGTCATACATGCTATAATCACTAATTATTGTACCAATAATAAGAGAGAGGTAGCTCAAATGGCGAACATACCTAGAACTGTTAATCGTTCAAGGCCTATGAGGGTGACAAGGCATGGAAGAATTTATGAGTGTAATAGATCATGCATAACATCATCTATACGTAAGGTGCATTCCATTGCGATTGGTTGTCATGAAAATCATTATAGTTTGCTTGCTAGACTCCGGCGCACATTCTCACCGCATTTGTTTAAAGCGCATGGATCCTTGGAATTTAACTTTGGCCACACAATCTCAAACAAAGATGAAGTATTGGTCCACCAAATTTGCAAATTACTCCAAAAGTTACCACCTATGAGCCTCTCCTCCTTAACCCTGAAATGTCAATCGGGGACCATATATATAGACACATATATTACTCTTTAGAATACAAATAGTGTATTAAAGTATAGCAAGATTTACACCTTTGGATTGACGATTCTTGAACCAACATCTTTCATTTGGAGGTCATTTCAATATCTGAACATTATCATATTCATATACGACATTACACATGTAGAATATTGTGGCCACTACACTGATTTTGATGTTTAGTGTCATGGGCAATAAATGACTTGTAAATGCTATAAGTTTTTACTTTTGATATAAATTTTTACTAAGAGCACAACAATCTATACTACTCAAAGAGGGGGATTATAGTGGACATGGTCGGTAAAAATATTCATCAAGAGTGAAAGCTTATAGCATTTACAAGTCATTTACTACCCATGACATGAAACATCAAAATCAGTATAGTGGCACCTTCTGACGTTTAAGGGTTAAAATGGACTCCAAAATTTTGAGCCGAAAATTTGGGGCATGTGCTGTGGAGCTACATTTGTACACATTCCCCGAGGGAGTACATACTAGCGGTTTCATGTACGTTCTCGGTTTCAGGTACCTCTACCTTAATTCAAAAAGTCCCAAAGAAACTTTTAAGAAAGACCGGCCCACCTGGGAGTGCAGGCCACAATCCCATTGGCAAAACCAGGCTCACCCCACCTTCTTAAGCACATTCCTAAAGCCCCCATTTCCCCACTTTTCCAATTTGACCAAAGCCAATAAATCCACTCCAAAGTGCTCCTAACCCACCCCTTTTTGCTCGCATGGCATTCAGTACACTAAATATGGTAACCACACCCTTCACAAGGAGACGGAATGATTTGAGGAATTTGAGGAATGATTTTACTTCTTTCAAATGGTCCCTTGTCTTTCTACTTCCCTTTTCCAATAATCCCAGAGAGAGAGAGAGAGAGAGAGAGAGAGAGAGAGAGAGAGAGAGAGAGAGAGAGAGAGAGAGAGAGAGAGAGAGAGAGAGAGAGAGAGAGAGAGAGAGAGAGAGAGAGAGAGAGAGAGAGAGAGAGAGAGAGAGAGAGAGAGAGAGAGAGAGAGAGAGAGAGAGAGAGAGAGAGAGAGAGAGAGAGAGAGAGAGAGAGAGAGAGAGAGAGAGAGAGAGAGAGAGAGAGAGAGAGAGAGAGAGAGAGAGAGAGAGAGAGAGAGAGAGAGAGAGAGTCCTCCTTTCCTCCTTTGCTTGCCTTTCCTCCTCCTCATCAAAGCTGCTGTTTGGGATGATGCGTTGTACTCTCTTCACCGCCTTTCAGGTGGTGAGGTGATGGGCAGTGGAAAGGAAGGAGGAGGAGCCTGGTGTGGCGGTTTCTGTTTCTGTTCTCCCTTTTGGGGTGAGGAGCTTTGCTTTGGAATTGGGGTTTAGGAGAGATTTCTACTGCTACGGTTGCTATTGAGGTGTTTTCTGGGCTTGATTTGAGAGGAGAGGCGTGTCTTCTTTCTTCGTGAGCTTATCACTATGTTGTAATACTTGTGCAAAGGGTCGAGTATGAATTTGATGACTCGCCTTGTAGCTTTACCCTTTAATCATTATGTTACAGTAGTAAATACCTAGTGGAAGAGGAAGAGACCAAGTTAACATTCTTACTGATGTACCGGTCTAGGATTGGTTGTGAGTTGGATTAGGCAATTATGGTGTTTGTTGGTCCCGAATACCATGGTAAAATCACTCATTTTGATCCCGATATGGGATGATTATACCATAGCCAATGCAGTATCAGATGGTCCTTGTCAAAATCTCCATGGTCCTTGTCAATGTCTACAACAGGTTTGATGCTCCTTGAGTAGTTAAATTTTCCCTTTTATTTGCAACTCACAGCCAAAGTACTGGTTATCTCTTGTGCATATTGCTAGAAGCTAGCACAGAAGAAGGAACCCTGGCGCTGCGAATTGCTTGGACTGCACGAATGTTCTCACACAGAAGTTGGACATGGCTGAAGTTTGGGGATAGGTTCATGTCACTAAATCGGAGATGTAGCTCCTGCAGAGAGATGGACATGACTATGTTTGTGAAGTTTTGAGGATAGTTCATGTCTCTGAAAGGTGTTGTTTCTTTGAGAGAGATGGATATTATGTTTGTGTCTGTGTAGTTCGGGGATATCTTCTTGTTGCTGATACCGTTGGTTTTCCTTTCTGCAGTGCGAGGGACATGGCGTGGGGGGACGCAATGGACAGTTTCTGCCGCCCAGTGGAGGGCGGCATGTGGGACACCAAGCTGTCGAGCGGCTTCGGGCCCTACACGCCGTGCCTCCTGGACACCGTCGTCATCAACCTCTCGAACCTGGTCCTGATCTTCATTTCGCTCGGCCGCATCCGCGCCTTGCTGTCGCGCCATGCCACCGTCGGGGGCAGGTTCAAGCTCAAGTCGCGGTGGCCGCATTACTTGGCCATCCTGCTGGCGGCGATCTGCGCCGGGGTGCCAGTGGCGCAGATCGTCCTGGGAATCTCGTCCGTGAACGGGGATACTAGCAACGAGGCGCTCCCCCCTTTCGAGGTACAATATCAACGTTTGCCTCAGATTCTGCAACCTTTGTGACAGTCCTAACAATTGCCCTGCTGTGACGCAGCTCACCAACCTAATCTTCACGACGATCACATGGCTCGTCGTGCTCGCCCTCCTCGTCTCAGAGCTCCGGACCTACACGAAGTCCCTGATCTGGTACGTCCGCTTTGCCGTGCTGTACGCGCTGGTGGCGCACACCACCATGTTCAGCTTCGTCCTCACGCTCCGGCAGTACTACGCGCCCGGCGCCCTCCGCGTCGTGGTCGCGGGGTATGCCGCGCAGGCGCTCCTCACCCTGGTTTACCTGCTGCACCTCCCGAAGCTGGAGCAGGTGGAGTACACGCCCGTGACTGTGGACGACGTGGTGACGACGCTGGCGCCCGAGGACTACGAGCCGCTGGCGGACGGGGAGAACAACGTGTGCCCGGAGTTCCGGGTGAACTTGGCGGCTCGCTTGCTTTTCAATTGGATGACGCCCATCATGCAGGTGGGCTATAAGCGGCCCATTACCGACCCAGATGTATGGCAGTTG
Organism: Bryoerythrophyllum caledonicum; assembly: GCA_963971425.1. NCBI lineage: Eukaryota > Viridiplantae > Streptophyta > Bryopsida > Pottiales > Pottiaceae > Bryoerythrophyllum > Bryoerythrophyllum caledonicum. The sequence goes on along the minus strand of OZ020516.1, from coordinate 8,334,957 downwards.
CATGCGAGTGACAAGACGGATGAGCTCTTCTCGACGTTCCAGAGGTGAGATTTGTCAGGCAAAAACTCTCTTGTGGTTATGGATTAGTCATGATTTGTCGTGGATGCAGGAACTCCTCTTGAATTGGATATGGATGCTAGAATTCTCATGATCGAGTAGAATTTACGTGAAGTTGTGGATGCGAAAACTAGGGGGAGTCACACTCAATAATCTTCAGGGAATGAGTTGCTTCGTTCACGTGCGAGCTACTACTGTTCTCCCACTTCCATTCCATGCATGATAATGTGTCACTCCACGGAATGCATGAGAATCAGCATTCCACTTTCGCGAGAACATGGAATGTCAGTTTTCTTGGAACGCAAGGCATTGAGTTGGCGAGACCTGTTGGAGGAGAGACTCGCACATTATTATGCATGCATGGAATGGAAGTGGATGAAGTGACTCTCACAGGGAACACAGTCTCGGATGATTGGGCTGTTGTGATTTTATTTCTGCTAGAACTCGTTTTAAAGTCTTGAATGCAAAGGATAGTAAAAACTCTCAGCTTTTCATGCAGTTATCAACGCTAGCATTCTCAACGTGAAGCCATGGATGCAAGAATTTTACGAACGGTAGAAGTCACGGACGCAGAGGCATTAGATTTCTGACAGCGTCATCGCTCTTGTTTTCCAGGTGCTGGGAAGACGAGCGCAACAAGCCGAAGCCATGGCTCCTCCGCGCGCTGAACCGTGCGCTGGGCAAGCGATTCTGGCTAGGCGGCCTCTTCAAGATCGGCAACGACGCGTCCCAGTTCGTGGGTCCAGTCATCCTGTCCAAGCTCCTGGAGTCGATGCAGAACGGCGACCCGCCCGAGCGCGGCTACTTGTACGCCGGGGCCATCTTCGTGGGCGTCGTCCTGGGCGTGATCTGCGAGGGCCAGTACTTCCAGAACGTGATGCGCGTCGGCTTCCGCTGCCGCTCCACGCTCGTCGCGGCCGTCTTCCGCAAGTCCCTACGCCTCACCCCGGGCGGCCGCCGCGGCTTCACCACGGGGAAGATCACGAATCTCATGACCACCGACGCGGAGGCGCTCCAGCAGATCTGCCAGCAGCTGCACGGGCTGTGGTCCGCGCCCATCCGCATCGTGGTGGCCGTGGTACTCTTATATCAGCAACTCGGAGTGGCGTCCATTGTCGGCTCGTGCATTCTCGTGCTCATGTTCCCAGCGCAGACGTTCATCATCTCGAAGTCGCGGTATCTCTCGCGTGAGGGACTACAGCGGACGGATAAGCGCATCGGCATGATGAATGAGGTGCTATCCGCGATGGACATTGTGAAGTGCTACGCGTGGGAGAACAGCTTCCGTGCCAAAGTGGGTGAGATTCGCAGCGACGAGCTGAGCTGGTTCCGCAAGGCGCAGCTGCTCTCGAGCGTGAACAGCTTCCTGCTTAACAGCATCCCAGTGCTCGTCACGGTTCTCGCCTTCGGCGTCTACACGCTGCTGGGCGGCGAGCTCACGCCGGCGAAGGCGTTTACGTCCCTCTCACTGTTCGCGGTCTTGCGCTTCCCGCTCTTCATGTTCCCGACGCTCATCACGGCCGCGGTGAATGCCAATGTCTCGCTTAAGCGCCTCCAGGACTTGCTGCTCGCGGACGAGCGCGTCCTGCAGGAGAATCCGCCGCTGGAGCGCGGCCTCCCGGCCGTTGTCATCAAGGATGGAAACTTCGCGTGGGACGAACGGCCAACGCTGTCGCATATCAACCTCGAGATTGCGCCTGGCACCTTGGTTGCGATCGTTGGCTCCACTGGCGCGGGGAAGACGTCCCTGATCTCCGCCGCGCTCGGGGAGCTCCCGGCTATGTCAGGTGGCCAGGTGGTAATCCGCGGGTGCGTTGCGTACGTGCCCCAAGTCTCATGGATCTTCAACGCCAGCATCCGCGATAACATCCTCTTCGGGGCGCCCTTCAACGCGGATCGTTACAAGCGCGCTCTGCACGCGTCCGCGCTCGATAAAGACCTCGCGGCGCTACCCGGTGGCGACCAAACTGAGATCGGCGAGCGTGGCGTGAATATCTCGGGTGGGCAGAAGCAGCGCGTGTCGATCGCGCGCGCTGTGTACGCGGACGCGGATGTTTACGTCCTCGATGACCCGCTGAGTGCACTCGACGCGCACGTCGCGCGTCAGGTGTTCGATACTTGTCTGCGCCAGGAGCTGAAAACGAAGACGCGCGTGCTGGTGACGAACCAGCTGCACTTTCTCTCTCAGGTCGACAGGATCATTCTCGTTCATGAGGGCGAGATTAAAGAGCAGGGCACGTACGATGAGCTGCTGCAGAACGGCCCCTACTTCAAGGAACTCATGGAAAACGCGGGCAGCATGGAGGACGTGCAGTCGGACGAAGACGAATCATCGTACGCGCCCAAGGTGGAGCGCGCGCCGTCGCTGCGGAAGCGGTCCTCCAGCGTGAAGGAGAAGAAGGCCAGCGTGAAGGAGAAAGCGAAGGCTCTCCTCATCAAACAGGAGGAGCGGGAGACGGGCGTCGTGAGCGTGAAGGTGCTGGAGCGCTACAAGAACGCCTTGGGCGGGTTGAAGGTGGTGGGCGTGCTGTTCTTCTTCTACATCCTCGCGGAAGTGGTGCGTCTCTCCACGAGCGCGTGGTTGAGCATCTGGACGGACGAAACGCGGTCCAAAACGCGCGGCCCCTTGTTCTACAACGGGGTCTACGCGTCCCTCTCGTTCGGCCAAGTCTGCGTGACGCTCTCCAACTCTTTCTGGCTCGTGCTCTCGAGCCTCGCCGCGGCGCAGCGCATGCACGACGGGATGCTGGGCTCCATGCTGCGCGCGCCCATGAGCTTCTTCCATGCGAACCCAGTCGGGCGCATCATCAACCGCTTCGCCAAGGACGTGGGCGACATTGATCGAAACGTGGCGCTCTACACGAACATGTTTCTCACGTCAGTGTTCCAGCTGCTGTCGACTTTCGCGCTGATAGGATTCGTCAACACGATCTCGCTGTGGGCGATTCTACCGCTCCTGCTCGCGTTCTACGCTGCGTATCTATACTTCCAGTCCACAGCGCGCGAGGTGAAGCGGTTGGACTCCATCACGAGGTCGCCCGTGTACGCGCAGTTCGGTGAGGCGCTCAACGGCCTGGCGACGATCCGCGCGTTCAAGGCCTATGACCGCATGGCGAATGTGAATGGGCAAACCATGGACACAAACGTGAGGTTCACGCTTGTCAACATGAGCTCCAATCGCTGGCTGGCTATCCGGCTGGAGTTCCTGGGCGGGCTCATGATCTGGCTCACGGCGACGCTGGCGGTGTTTGGAAACTCACGCTCCAGCAATCAAGCTGCGTTTGCGCCGCAGATGGGGCTGTTGCTCTCGTACGCGCTGAATATCACCTCGCTTATGACGTCCACGCTGCGGCTTGCGAGCATGGCGGAGAATTCGTTTAACGCTGTGGAGCGCGTCGGGAGTTATACAGAGCTGCAGAGTGAGGCGCCTCTTGAGATTGCGGATCGGCGGCCGCCGCCCGGGTGGCCGTCTGCGGGCGCTGTCGCGTTTAAGAACGTGGTGATGCGGTATCGTCCTGAGTTGCCTCCGGTTCTGCACGGCCTTACTGTCGACATCCGATCGCAGGAAAAGGTAAAGCATTTCCTGATTGAAACTTTAGTCTGTTGGGTTGCGTAACAGGCTCATTCAACGCTCACCATCTCTGATCGACTTTCAGGTGGGAGTGGTCGGCCGAACAGGCGCCGGAAAGTCTTCGATGTTCAACACGCTGTTCCGAATCGTGGAGCCCGAGAGCGGCGTGATCCTGATCGACGGCGTGAACATTCTGCAGATGGGATTAGCTGACCTGCGCAGAAGGCTTGGCATCATCCCCCAGACGCCAGTGCTGTTCTCCGGCACCATCCGCTTCAACCTGGACCCCTTCAACGAACACAACGACGCGGATCTGTGGGAGTCTCTGGAGAGAGCGCACCTCAAGGACGCGGTGAGGCGAAACGCGCTCGGCTTGGACGCGGAGGTGGCCGAGGGCGGCGAGAATTTCAGCGTGGGGCAGAGGCAGCTACTGAGCTTGGCGCGCGCTCTGCTGCGACGGTCTAAGATTCTGGTGCTGGACGAGGCAACTGCAGCGGTTGATGTTGGGACCGACGCGTTGATCCAGAAAACTATCAGAGAGGAGTTCAAGACGTGCACCATGCTTATCATTGCGCATCGGATCAACACTATTATTGACTCGGACCGGATCCTGGTCATGGACGCCGGGCGCTTGGTCGAAATCGATACGCCTCAGGTACAGACACACTTTGGTATAAACTTCTAGTCCTGAAGTGGTCGAATTGTGTACCGATGGAAAGAAGAACGTCTGTCCTGTAACATGGGGCACGTTACAGGACAGACGTTCTTCTTTCCATCGGTACACAATTCGACCCCTTCCTGGAGAGCATTTTCATACACTTTTGTCCTCATAGGAGTTTCGTAGATGATTCTCGTCTCTGAATGCGCACACCTGAATCCTGAATCATGTGTCCACAGGGTCTGCTTTCCAAGGACGACTCCGTGTTCTCGGGCATGGTCCGCAGCACGGGCGCGGCGAACGCGCGCTACCTGCAGAGCATCGTGATTGGCGAGGTGGACATGAAGGCGGACCTGGAGCAGAAGGCGGAGCAGGAGCGGCGCCGCGGGACCGCGTCGACGCGGTGGGCGAGCGCGGCGCAGTGGGCGCTGGCCATGTCCCTGACGTCCTCCCAGCAGGACCTGACGCAGATCTGCGACGCCGAGGACGGCGAAGCCGAAGCCACCGTCCTGGAGCGCACCCGCGACGCCGCGCAGACGCTCTACCAGGTGCTCTCCGGGCAGCACGACAGCTCCATCTCCGAGTCGCTCCTGCAGCGCGAGGTCAGCGAGGACCGCTGGTGGCTCGCGCTCGTGCGCGTCGTGGAGGGTCTGGGTGTGATGGGCAGGCAAGTCAGGAGCCGTCTCGCTCACACCGCGGAGCCCACTCCTGTGGACTGGACTCACGTCGGCTTCACTGGCTCGCCTTCCTGACCTCATTTTTCCAGACATCTTCGAAACTCATTTGTTGGATTTGTGAGAGAAATAATCACAGATGGTGATGACCAGATAGATGATGAGAATCACTGCAGTTTTTCATGTGTTCAGTGCCCAGGATGGTGAAAATGTCTTGTGACACATTCTTGTGGCGCGTGGGTTACAGATGACTCAATACCTCTTTGAAGGTCTGTAATTTCTCTGGCGAGGTGTTTGTCTGATGAATGGTCCATATTTTCATAATTCACTCATAGCCAATTTCAACCCGAGTGATTTCCTTTTTTTTCCGATGAAGTGTGAATTAGTTATGAATTTTCAAAGTGTGCTTCCATGTTTAGCCGGTGATTGCCTGTAGGTACCTCTAGGAGCGCCAGCCAAAAGTATGGGGTTGTGACTAACAGCAAACCTCCATTTGAAGTTGAATGGGAGCTATCGGGATGGAAGTGGGTTGGATATATCCAATTTTATACAATAGGTGTTGGTTATGGGTTTTGGTTGGTTTAAGGGGGGTAATGTAAGTGCTGGGATATTGAAGATGCTTGTGTGACACATCATTTACCAAATTCACCCCTTATATATACCACAAGATTAGATGGATCTGTTCACAACAACATTTGGGTTGTTCTAAGATATGTTGTCGTAAAGGGAGCTATCAAGAAGTGGGAAATTATTGACGACTAGGGACTATTGTATGATGAATGATTCATATGGGTGATTTCTAATCTCTGCAACCACAAAGCTCGTCCCCTCTCAATAAGGATAGACCACCAAGCTCCTCCATATCATATTGAAACACAAGCTGAGTTCGTGAAGAATTTTATTGCTCTAGTGGATGGAGCTCTTTGGTCTTGCCCTTGAGTGCTTGAATGACCAAAATCTGGTTCATGTACGGATATAAAATGTCTCTTGGGATGAAAAATGAAAAATGCATATTTTCATCCTTTCTTGTGTGTAGATGGAGTATAGGAGTGTTTCATCACATGCACGTTAATAAACATTTGTGGTGGTGTTCATTTTTTGTCTCGGGCAAAGATTGTATTACAAACGGGTCTCCACATAGTGCATTTTGAAAGTTTTGGCTTTATTAACCAAAATAATGTTCAAACCATGAAGATTATCTATTATGCATCTGAGCTTTACGAGTAAAAATAAGTTTATACTCTCAACTTTTGACTCCAGTATACAAATTGTTAAAATTGAGTTATTTGTAGCAAATGCAAGTTTGGTACCTATTTCCATGGAATAGCTTATCTCTGGTAATCTCAAAAACATGGATAATTTTCATCCACCATAAAAATCTTCTTAATAAATTAGGGATATGTGGAAAAGAAATGGTCCTTAAAGTATATTTTTCTAATCTGTATAAATTCTCTTAGGTTATCCTCTTACAACATCATAATAACTTCGGTTTCTTCTGCGAAAAAATTGAAAACATTTCTTACACATGGGGTTACACATTTAAATGTTGATCCCACTTCATAGAAGTCATTGTAGCTCACCAATGCTTGCACCCAGGAATCGTTCCAATTGAAGCATATGAACTACTGCAAAACACGATGCGACCAAAAAAAAAAGCATCTAACTTCCACACAAAGAAATATAACCAACTAAATTAGCCCAAAAAACGACCACCTCAACGCTAAAGGGTCAAGAGACAACAAATCTCAGATTGTTGAGCTGTAAATTGAGAAAAAAGTGCTGACAAATAGCAGCCTGCGTATTAAAAATTTGAAAAAAATTGGTTGTTTCTAAGTTGTTTTCTGCCTCCTGTATAGGATAGGTGAAGAAAGTAAGAGACTGGATGATATTCTGGTCTACTGTACATGATCCCATCGAGGATGAGCTGTGAAAATCAAAGCAGCAGCAGCAGCAGCAGCAGGTGGTGTGGGTGTCTGTGTGCGTACATGCTAAGGTGGCCCAGCATCATCAATAGCATATGTCTAGTACCTCAAGCTCTGGAAGATCCCAAATGATTTACACCCTCCCTCCCAAGACTGTGAACGAGCCTTCTCTAGTCCCTTAAATTGTCAGAGAAAGAATCATGAATTGGGTCAAAATCTGGTCCTGCAACCTCCGGTGAAGACGACGACTCGCCGACTTCCTACTTTTCCACCGCATGCTGTTTCCGAGACTCGTTTTGGCAGTCGTCGCCCTCCTCGTCCTGCAAGCTCAGAAGCAGCGACTGCCCTATCTTCAAGCTTGTCACGGGAACCGGCCGGCCCTCTGCAAACACAGCACATACCTTCATCAAGATTCGGACACTTCACCGGGAGTTTGCACATACACGACAAAGTACCATGACAAGGATCAACCGTTGGATAGGAAGACGAAACGTATTTCCCTTTATCCAGGGTTGCTTTCACATTCTCTTAACATTAAGGTAAGCCCCCCATAACCGACAAGTTATACCCCAATTTTATAGCTATTTGTTACCGGTTTTGGTTGGTTGCAATGTGCAAGCAGCCCCTGGTTACGGAAGCAACCTGTCTCGCCACGCTTGTGGCTAGACAAAGTTATTTCTCATAATCAGGGGCTGCTTGCAGATTACTCGGCCACCCAAACTGAAATGAAAAGTGGATCGTACCTCCAGCAGTGACAAGGCAAACATTCTCCGAGTTCTGCAGCAACACGCTGTGTCGCTGCCCCTCCACTTCCGCTTCCACAAGCAGCAACGGCTGTGACTCGATCTTCACCCTGCCCACGAGAACAGACCTGGACTGCCCCTCCGCGTTCACCACCGTCACCTGGCTGCCAGTGTGCAGCTCCGAGAGGTACGAGGTCACGCCCCCGGCCATTCCCACATACGCATGCACCGGGCCCTGCATAAACAGAGCATAGAAACACCAAGCCCCACATGTTGAAACATGGGACCATCACGTACCATACCTAGATTCAATGGAGGAGCACTACTAGACAAGGAAGAAGAAAGACAAGAAAAGGCTCTTACAGCATTGACTCGAAAGGGGCGAGAGGCCGTGTGGTCGACTTCGGACCAGTCGTAGTGCACCAAGAAGAGCGCTCTTGCAAATGAACCAACCTGGAGTAACATGACATCACAAAGTTGCTCTAGTTATACCAATATAACAAACTAGACAGACGGCTCCGTGAACACTGCCAAGGGTGGAAAAAGAGACCCTCACACAGTAGGAGATAAAGCCTCAACCTCACAGTCACAGACCATCTTTCTATCCAAGGACTAGGTTGATTGTGAGTGTGGTAATGAATGCTACGAGCTCACTCCCTTCCTCAACAAGTAAAAGAGCTCATTGCCGCATTAACAACCGGTGAATGTTATCAAACTAGTCCTTGAGTAGAAAGATGGTATGTGAATGAGGGGTTGAGGCTCTATCTCCTACTACTTTGAGGCTCACCGAAGTCATGACACCCACTAATGACGCTGCATGAGAACGGGAGATTACCAAGAGACCCTCTCCGGGTTGCAAGAGATTGCAGAGATCCACACAGACGCGGTCGCCGAGCCCCACAGGCTCCACCTGCGTGACCGTGGCCTGCACCATGCGCACGCCCATGGCCTCACGCTTTCGCCCCGTCAAGTACTCCTTGAGCGCCACAACTTGTGACGGATCATCGGTGTGCAGCACCACGCCGTCCGTGCCCTTGCCCAGCGCCTCCAGATAGATCTGGGAGTCGCTGGCGCTGTTGGCCACCGCGTACAACGCCGCGCTGCTGTCCTGGAACGCCGTCACCATCCTCTCCGCCGCCGCCACTTGAATCAAAGACCACTGCCATCACAAGATCATAGCCAGACAGCCATCAAGAGAGGAGGAAAGCAGCAGTGCAGCAAATTTTGACCACCAAAGCCACTATAGATCCAGGTTGATAGTGTCTTCTTGTGTAACCTTATCATATGTAGACCTAATCGAACTCCCAGACACTTTCCTGATTGATCTCTAATGTACTAGTGATGGAGACTCTACCCTTGACCAACCAAGAAGCTCAGTTGCAAGAACCGAAGAGTTTGGCTCACAAATGCAAGGCAGAGCTTGACCATATCAATGTTGATGTTGTCTTCTAGACTGATATGTGCTATAGTCTTCCAGGTGCCGAATGGGGCATAATTATGCTTAACGAGAAAGTTAGGAGTTAGGTGACTAGAACCAAAGGTTTTGAACATCGAAGCTACTACAAATGTCTTGAGTATTGTGTGTCGTCGACCACCAAACAGCACTAATTCCTAGTCAAATTCACAGCATGTCTCAAATGTGTGTGTAATGTGTGTGTACCTGGGAGTCCGGCGCGTTCATGACGACGACTTCCGCTTGACCCACGACGGACGGCAGCAGCTCCAGCTGCTCGCTCGACGTGAAGTGCGCCACCGCGGCCACTTGCCTGTTGTGCGCGTCCACAACCTGGCATTCCTCCATGTACAGCGGCCTGATTCGCGCCAGACCTGCGAGCAAATGCAAGATGAGCACAGGGCTGCGAGTGAGGAGGAAGATTAGAGAGTGTGCATGATCTGCACGTACCTGTCCAGTCGTTGGCGAGTTCTTTGGTGTCGGGCGTGAAGACGAAGGTGGTCCAGCCGACGCCCACGGCGGCCGCCATGACCTCCTTGTTGCTGGTCCAGAGCCAGACCGTCTTGGTCGCCCTCTCGCGCGCGCTAATGCGGGCACTGGCGACGCGGTGCACAGACGAGCGCGCGCTGGCCTGCACCGCGCCGGCGTCGTAGCTGGCTGTGGCCAACCCTAAGTCCAGTCTACGCGCCAGCAGCAGCTGCTTGTCGGGGGAGGGCTCCGCGAGGAGCTGGTCGTTGTCGCCGCCTGCCGCCATCTCGAAGCTGGAGCGCTTCGTGGTGGTGCCCGAGGACCCCGCGAGGGAGCGCCACGAGTTCCACTGGTGGCCGTCGTCGAGAGTGTTATACTTGGTGGACGACATCGACGCGCCACGGAGCGAGGAGTTCCCAGACCCCGGCAGGCTCAGCGGGTGGCTCATCGCGAACGACCGGATGCTGTCCACTCCGCCCGAGTTCTTCACGCGCGTCACGAAGCACGTCAAGTTGTCCACGAAGTACTTCTTATCCTTCTTCATGGTCCTGCACAACCACATTCCCAATTAGCTCACGTCGACGACTCCCCTTCCCTTCCATGATTTCTAGGAATGATGCCAGCACCTGTCAAGCACGACGTGGTACGCGTTGCATTTTTTGGCTTCCTCCACCACTATCATCTTCGGGTGCAACCCCGCCTTCACCTCGATCACCATCTGCACGCCGGCTCTTTCACAATACACGGCCAGGTCCTCGATATTGTACATCATGTGCAGCTTGTTGGCGAGCTCGCTCTCCAGGGTTCGCCGGTTCGCACCGAGCCACGAATTTTCGTTCAAACGGCACTTGTACCCCACTGCAACCACGCAACACCGTCAGACCATCTCCTGTCCAAGTCTCGCCCTGTTCACAACCCTAACCGATCACATCAAAAAACCACAGATCTTACTCGGATTCAGGACGTGCGAGAGGATGCCCACGAGACGCAGCGTGTCGCCCCGGCGCACCACATGGTGAAACGCCCACTTCAACGCCAGCGTGCAGATGTCCTTGTTCACCTCCAACACGACCAACACGACCCCCGCCGTCGGCGCCACCAGACGCGCGCCGTCCTCCACCGCCATCGCCTCCACCTCCATCTCTCTCACTCTCTCCCTCTCCCTCCACACACCCTCTCTCTCTCTCTCCCTCCCTCCCCCCTCTCCTCACTCACTCACAGAAACTCCCACCTGATGACCATCGCGCCTATCCTGGAAACAATCGCACCTGCTGCAACATGAGGAGGCAACTTCCGAAATTCATCAACACCACTGTTCACCACTAATATATATCATGTCCGCCGTGTGCACGGAGCAGTTGTGTGTACGTCTAGCAAAGCTGCTAGCTTCGAAGGACGCATGCTGTCACCGGCTTCAGAAGCTGCTCGTGCAAATGATCCCAGTGTAACTTTTGCAATGCGCGTTACGGATTCTATTCTTCCTCCGATCCCGCCAGACACTGTTCACGGTTGCTCTCTCGCTCGCTCTCGCTCTCGCGCTCGCTCCGTCTCCTCCTCGTCACATCGTACACACAACTCTTGTCTGTTCTCTGGTTGACCTTGTGGTACACAAGGATGACTGCGATCTGGTGATGAGTGGTATGTTGGAGAGGTCGCGCCCCCGATTGCCAGGACGGGTCAGGGTCGGATCTAGCGACGCTCTTGAAAGGGAGCGTGGCTTCATCGTGTGGGTAATTATTATTTCCGAGGATGGATGACCGAGGGATCTCCCTATTTACCCTCGTCGAGCGTTGCACCAAGCCTCAACCTAGGGTGGTCCATTTTTTTGGCCTTTTAACTTTCGGGGTTCTAGAGGCTTTTCTGGGAATTTTTGGGTCAAACTTGGGGCGTGCGGCTTCAATATAAGCTCGGGAGTGGCCCCTCCTTGGATCATATAGGGTCCCCCCTCCAACATAAAAATAGGGGTCGGTTTTGTCCCTACCCTCCCCTATCCTTCCAAGCTTGAGGCTTGTTGCAACGCTCGACCGGGGTATTTAGGCAAATCCTAAGTACCGGGTCATTAGACTAAAAGGGATCTCTATACCCTGTATAGTGGTCACTTTCGTACAGAATCAATTTAAAATGGAGAGTTGTCTAGAATTTTGGAAAATATCAGTTTTTGTCGAGGTGATTATCCATGGTGCTACCCCTGTACTACATAGGTGATACCCATGTAATACTTAGGTGATACCCATTGTGTCTGAATTATTGTGTCAATGAAAATAACTCTTTCGACATAGAGGTGTTGAAAGCGATCGCTTGGTACGGTACTTTGATGGTATGAGGTTCTTCGGGGAGGTGGGCCCTTGTCTTAATGGCTCACTCTCATTTTTCTAGCCCTCTTGGTTTAGGGGGTCTAGAGGCTTTTTATTGAATTTTCGGGGCAAATTTGGAGCTTGCGGCCCCAAACTACCATTCGAGATCTCCAATTTCTTTATTTAGGTCTTCCATCCAAAAATAAAAATAGAGGCAGATTTCACTCCCTTCTCCCTTCTGAACCTCGTACCACCAAAGTATAGAGATCCAACTAAGGAGGATTTCACACATGGGCCATGGTACCAAGGTAACCAAAGGACCAAACTATGCCAAGGTGCCAAGTTTTTGAGTTAAAAAAAAATATTATAAAATGCAATTTGTGCAGTTTGGAACCGTCCATGTGTGAAAGCCCAAGGTACCAAGTTGAGAGGCCGTGACCCATACCATTTGGCAAGTCCCAAGTCAATTTCTGCTTTTTAAGGGTAGACTTGCTTTTATGAAATTTTCATCTCTTACAATCTCTAGCCATGGAGCCTACAAGGGAAAACATTTTTGGTTTTAAAAAAATCAAGAAAAATGGTCAAAATGCTCACTACACAACAAAAAAAAATTCAGCACAACCACTGGCACAAATAATTACAGGTAAAAAAATTTAGGTAGAAATTCAAATTAAAATTTTCAGGAAAAAATAGTTGGGTAAAAAAATTAGGTAAAGAATTTAGGTAAAATATTTCAGAGTAAAATAAGTTAGTGTTTTTAATCTAACAGTTGAGATCTTGTCAAATCTTAACATTTTAATGAAAAAAATGTTCAGCACCTCTGTCAAGAGTTTGGTTTGACAATATGGTCGAGTGAGGGGAAAAAGCACATTGCCTCAACCTTCGGTCGTGGAATCTTTTGCCAAGGTTCTCGACCCCATGTCCAAAGGGGTACACAATACATGTACCTCCTAAGTACTCTTTGCCCCGTACGTCTACCCTTCGTACGGGTCACTTTCGTACATGTTTCATTCACAATGGAGAATGTCCAAAAAATTTGGAAAATTCAAGAAATTTGTCTAGGTGATACTCATGTGATGCATAGGTGATACCCAATACCCATAGTGTTGGATGCCTACAAAAGGGAAAATAATTTATTTCGGCACCTAGGTAAAAACCCAAACATACAGTAGATGTTGTTCTCGGTGAACATTGTCTGCTTTTCCAAATCACCTCACTTTTCCAAGCCATCCTATTTTTGGCCATGTCGCCTTATTATGCCATGTCACCCCTTCAACTAAATCATCACTGAATAGAAGTGTAGCCAACACAAACAACATAGACTAAGTTGCCTTGCCTCCAATTTTTTGAGATTTCTTTCTCCCTTGTTGAGGTCAATTATTTCCATGTAAGGTCTTGTTGGAAAGCTATGAAAATTGAGCTTCTAACAAACTCTTACATACTTTGTAATATGGACTACTAGAGTCCTAGTGGTTGATTAAATAATTCAATCCTAGGCTTTGGCTATGGAGAGGAAATATTGATATTAATAAGCATTTTATTCTAACCAAGAGCTTCTATTCAGCCTCCATGAATATTTTTCTTACTTACATATTACTTGTGGTTCAATATGTAAAACTTGGACATACTTGTTTATTTCTTAAAGGCAGGTTAAACTTTTACTAACTTGAGTTTAGAGACTATCAAGTTCTTCTACACTTAATAAGGCTCCTCTAGGAAGCTCTTCTATTAATCTTATTTGGCTAATTGTCCCCATTTTGATACTTTTACTATCCGTCCAACATGGGGATTAAAACTTCATTTCATCTTCATCTACAAAGTCGTCAATTTTGCAATACGTGACGCACCAATATTTGTGGTGGATGAATTCTTATTGGAAACAAGTCTACCACTTCTGAAATGCTTTGCATGGATTAATCTCTTTAGGAACGCTATTGCAAACACCAAAGCCTTGTTCCCAACAAAATTCATTTGTAGAAAAAAATTAATACAATGCTTCATGAAGAATTTAACATCCACTAAGAAAGGTTGAGTGGCAAAGGCTTAGTGCGTTAATCATAAGGTCTTGGGTTTAATCCTTTATCTAAGCTGAAGCACAAGACACTTACTTTAATGGCATTTTAATATAAAATCAAAGTCATGAGTTGTCTTAAGACTTGGGAACACAATTAGAGTTGTATATTAGATTATACTTGTCATAGTGTATTGTAAATTTGAGGAAACTTCAAATTAGGATGTCGACCGCAACAACATTCATCCATGCAACAAGCAAGGTAAGTCTTAGCTTGGGGGATTTCATGTCCACACCCTATTGATGTAGTAGGTATTAAAAGTGTGAAAAGAGTAGTGCTTTGGAATGACTTTTTAAATATATGATATTGTGCATTCTATTGTTTTAGAAGTGTCGAAGATGGAAGTTATTCTTCTTCAAAAGTTCCATGATGTATCGTAACCTTGATTGTTTTATTTTAGTTATTGTCTATATAGTAGTTCAAAAATGGTTAACTTGTTGAAAGAGAAATGTGTCTTTGGATGAAGTTCATTCAAAGATTTTTTTGTGTTTTGACTTTGTTCTTTAACAAATATTGTCTTTACAAACTTAAAAAGAGTTTTTTACTCTATCAAGAAGAAAAGAAAATCACAAACATGATACACAAAGATTACATCTAAAAATGATTCACGACATCTATTTTTAGAAGGAAAAACACAACATTTATAAAAATAGAAGGTTGTTACAACAAAAACAATTCCAAATTATAGTCTAACATCTTTTTTATCACCTTCTATGATATCAATAACTCCTACATTCTAAAGTATATTAATAGAATTGTGATATTAAAATGGATCACAAACATGATCACTTATGGTAGAAAAACCTATAATCAACCTAGGCTTAAGCCAAAGCACTCCAATCTATTTCTATTTAACATTTATAAACTAAATTATCAAACAACATAAGAGAGGGATGCTGTTACACGAAAGATTGATCGTGAATCTATTGAAACCTTGTTGTAATGACTAGCTTGAAATCCAAAGACTCCACTCTCACATATCTCCATCAACAAAATGTTACAACAATGAGCAAATTATGAATTAAACCAAACTATCTTAAACCCACCTTAATATCACAATTGCAAGAATATTTCTTGGTTATAGGATTTTGTCATATTATAGAAAGTGACATAAGATGTTAGAATATATTCTTACCATGATTCAAACATGATATTTTAGTATTATCTTCTTAATTGGAACATGTGATGGTGTATTCTTTGGGTTTCAAGTTAGTGATAATAATGAGGTACTTGGAAATAACCAAAGCAAAAGGCTTTTCTTACACATTTTGCTATGAAAACACTATTAGTACCACTTCACACCAAGACCAAGGTCGAGAGGCCGTTGAATTGCACCAATGAAATTGCAAGAATGGCCAAAGTTTGGCCTCTCAACCTTCACACCAAAGGCCAAAGTCCAAAGGCCGTCGCTCTCCATAGTGCCTACATGGCAACACTTTTAGAGAGTTTTGGCGCCTAAGCGACGGCCTCTCAAGTGCAAACTTGGCTCACCTTTTTTAGCTAACCCAAACTTCCTTCAAAAGGTTGTCCACTTCCTTTAATTCATAACATTTAATGTGTTTTTTTAGCTCAAGAGTTTGTCCTCTTACCATTATTTGGTCTGAAAATTTGACGGTTGACCTCTTAACTTGGCCCGGTGTGAAGCGGCCCTTAGGCTTGCAAAGATGCTAGTTGTAACAATGCCTTTGAAAAATGTTCAAATATTTGCAAACTTTTCATTCATTCAACCATGGGCAATAATTTGATTGCTTAAGTTTCTTATTTTATTTTTATTAGAGAACTATGCAAAATATCTTACAAATTTGAGAGACTGTATTGGAATAATAATCTCCAAAAGAGAGCTTTAAGAAAAATTGAAAAATTCCAAAGTCTACCTAACATTTGAACACTTTTGAAACTGCAAAAGTGAATCACGGAATACTTGTTCACTACCCATTTGCTTTCATTACAATAGAAATTTGGAATGGCATGCTTTGTACAAGTCTCTAACAATCATTTGTAGTGATAGAAAATTAGAATTGAAATTTTGTGCAACACAATTCCACAATTTGATTGTTCCACTTAGCATGCAATTGTACCAATTCAATGCCCGATTGAAAATTGCCCACAATTGACCAATTGGAATCTAATTGGGCAATTATGTTGGCAAGGCAAGAAAGTAGAACAATGCTAAAAAAAAACACTCCATAAGTATCTTTGTGGTATGTACATGAGCATTGTCTTGTGGAATATAACAAAAGAAGGGTTTAATTGAAGCTTCTAGATCAAAGGTGTGGGTAGTTTACATTATGGACCATGGAGATTGACCACGGCCCTCTAAAATCTATGATTGGACAAGGAAGTCGTCCCGGTCCAAGTTCACTTTACACTACCTTGGAAAAAAGGAGATTGACCACGGAGTTTGAGGTTACCTAAGTATGCTATTTTCAGACGAGTAGATAATGTTTCTTGGTCCAAGAAGTTTTCGATCAAGTTGAGGCAAAGAGGTCGACTCACCGGAAATCAAGGGGACCATTGGGCTGAAAAATAGTGATTGGCTGAAATTTGTTGTTATTGTTAGTATTGTTGTTATTTCATTAATATTATTTATTAATATACAATTAAAAGATCAACCCAAATACTGTCCCGGTCCAAATCCACTTTACATGATGAGAAGTGACCAAGACACTCAAAAAAGGACTTTTGATTTGTCATGGTCACGGCTCTAGACCAAGAGTTTGTGACCATGAAAATAAATGATTTCTCTTGGTCAATCCCCGTGGTCCATAGTGTAAACCGCCCCTAAGTCTTGCTAAACTTCACTACATTGTTTATATACTACAAAGCAAAATACAGTTCCCGACTTACCTTTAAGGGTTGTTTTTGAGATATGAGCATCCGGGCTTTTTTTTTCATTTCACCGTTTCAACCAAAGTGGCGACACAATTTTTTTGGAGACCACACATGTGGCGTCACAAAGTTTCTCCTGGAACCAAACAAAACCAAATTTTCTCCTTTTTTGAAGAATCCATCTCCAGAAACATAGATTTGTACATCCTTTTTGGCGACAGGATGGAGTCCCTGATGTTCACTACACCGTTCCCTGAATATAGTGTAGACTAGACTATTTGAAATTTCCTACACTAATTTCATTAAACGCAAATTAAAGTGGTCCACTTCAATTTTCCATCCACATCAAATCATGTCCATTAGAAATAGTGTGGCTTGTTTCAAAATAAAAGACACGGGAATTGATGTGGATAAGTTTTTACAAGTTGTACTCAAAACCAAAATTATAATATAATAACATAATAATAACATAATAACATAATAATATAATAACATAATAATATTATTAATATAATAACATAATAATAATAACATAATAACATAATACGAATGTAAACATAATATTATAATATAATATAATATAATATAATATAATATAAACATAATAATATAATAATAACATATATGAATAACATAATAACATATATTATAATATTAATATTATATACACTAATAACATATATAATAATAACATATTAATACTATATTAATAACCAAAATTGATGTGGTCCACATCAATTTTCATCCAAAACTAGAATTGATGTGGTCCACCTCAATTTTCATCCACATTACCTATACCTCCACACTATATTCAGTGAACGGTGTAGTAGCAATATGGCGATATTGAAATGGCCATCACTGAAATTTTGGTGATGTAAAGTCATAATTTTTCCACTTCTTCGGGAATATTCTTTTTTTGGGGGAAAAAATATGGCCATGAACAAAAGTCCTGATGAGCATTCAAAACATGTTGTTCACATGCTGTGATCATTTTAGGAATGCACTGTTGTAACAACTGGAGCCTTGCGCAATAGTAACAACATTGGCATGTTGGCAAGGACAGGCAGAGGTCAGATCCATCCATACTCCAAAGTGATGCCCCTCTAGGGCTGATCACTTGACTGCCCAATGAGAACCTGGAAGAGGCATTTGCTACAGTAAGGCCAGGACAGCCCAGTTCATCAGACCCTGATGTAGCTTCCCATTGGCTACATTGGGGGCCTTGGGATCAGGGGTGTATCCCCACTTCTCAGGACTGGATTTTGAAGGCCCTACAGCAGCGATCCCAGAATCATTTTCTGAAATTAGTAGAAATGCTACAACCTGCACTTTGAGGAAGTTAACCCCAAAGGGCGAAACCCCCTGTAATGCCCGACCCGAATCATCATTGTAGCTTCCCTACTTGCAGATTGTAGGGCAGAAAATGTAGGGCCACTTCCATGCATCACACCAGTCAGTTATTATAATCAACCCAAGGTTTTGGATGCTTCCAAGTTGTACCCCAATTACCTTTATTAACCCCTAAGGTACCGTGACATTTTTACACCAAAAACACTTCAAAATTGATGGATTCTACTGCAATGAATAAAGAAGGTAACAAAAACTTTTATTTTTAGTTCTGACCGTAGGATCTCAATAAAGGCTTATTAAGTAATACATGTACAAAATTTCATAAACTTTGACCGCAGAGATTGAAAGATTATAGTGTTTGAAGTCAAGCAAATGGTTCATTTTCTTCCCTGCGTTTAGTGGATTAGCAGACTTTGACTTCAGTTGGTGTCAAAAAAATTCACTACACAAGGTCTAAATCTATTACCGTCTTGTTAAGCATGATGTTAGCTCTTGACACACCAGCTTTTAGAGGTAGAGACCAGGTGTAGCATATTCAAAACAAGTGTGCAAGGAGTGGAGGCTCAAAATTTGTTAATTCACACTTTAATTTTTTTTGAACTTAATATGTTTTTGATTGATAATCCGAATGGTTAATAAGAAGGTTTACATTACGTATTGTTGTGGAAAAAATAAAAAGTGAAAAATATAAAGATACCTAGATTTTATATGGAAAAGAAGAAGTTTTTTTGGTACCTTGCCCGACAATGAGTGACAATGTGTGAAAATGTTTGACTTGGGTTGGTATGCTATTTTCCACTAATGACAAGAACTTTTTTTTGAC
The DNA here is from genome assembly GCA_963971425.1 of Bryoerythrophyllum caledonicum. NCBI lineage: Eukaryota > Viridiplantae > Streptophyta > Bryopsida > Pottiales > Pottiaceae > Bryoerythrophyllum > Bryoerythrophyllum caledonicum. Next base: position 8,316,043 of record OZ020516.1, on the reverse strand, counting down.
AATATGAAGGGAAATAATATTACTTGCGAGTACTAAAAATCTCACTTTCAATAGAGTGTCCTATCAAAAGTTTTTGGAGGTGCCCGAGGTGCCCGCCCTCCCCATTTAAAATTCAAAACCCTATAACTCTTTCATCAAATGTCCAATTTAGGAAAAAATTGTTTTCCCACTAAGGTCTTGGTAATGTCTTTCTATAGTAAAAATTTCAAAGAAGAATGTTGGAAATTGACACCATAGAAACTTGACCGAACTTTCAAAAAGCCCTTTTTGGACACTTGGTACCTTAGGGGTTAAGAGAATCTAACAAGTACCACCTTGAAGTTCCCCACGAGTCTTGCTCTGATTAGTATGTTGGGAGGAATGGAGAAGCTAACGGGCTTGAAAAGCAGCTACATCATCCTGGAGATTATCAGCTACACCCGACCTTGCTTTTTCGGGTAGGGTGACAAGCTAGCTACAGTACATGGAAATGACCCGACCCCGTCAAAGATGACGGGTCGGGCATTATATGGAACCAGGCTCTAAGGGCAAATCCCCATGTAATGTCTGACCCCACTTATCACTGTAGCTTCCCTACTTGCAGAATGTACGGAAGAAAATGTAGGGCCACTTCCATGCATCACACCCGACCTGACACTTCAACCTAAAATGAAGTAGGGGGGTTAAACTTGGAGTTGGTCTTAATGTGTAAAGTCACTCTAACACAATCCATGGCACTCTGATTAGTATATTGGGAAGAAGGGGAGGTTGACGGGCTTGAAAAGCGGCTCCACCATCCCCGAGATAATCAGCTACACCCGACCTTGTTTTTTCGGGTAGGGTGAGAAGTTGGCTACATGGAAGTGACCCGACCCCGTCAGAGTTGACGGGCTGGCATTGCATCATACCAGGCTCTAACCCCTAAAGGACCACATCGCGACACCTAAGAAAAGAGCAAAAATATATTTTATTCCAAGTACCATAAAACTCCACCCCAAATACCAACACATCTTTAACACATTTGCACCCCTCCTAAAAAACATTCACTTGTTATACAACGATCACAATACCGCATTCCATAATATTGCCCAATACATCAAACAAAACAATACACACCCATTATCACATATACTATATGCCTTAATTCCTAAAGGACCAAGGCATTTTAGAGGGAAAACTAGTCCAAAACTGCCACTACCATAAAGAGGCATGAAAATCACATTTTTGAATAAAATTTTGCACTTTCATATGTAAGATATTAAAATAGACTTCTGTATGAACATACTGTAGTTTTTTTGTTGCAATCCACCCCACGGATTTGAATATTATAATGTTCAAAGTGCAAGAAAAAATATCTCCCTTGCCCGGCAATGTGTGTAAATGTTTGACTTGGGTTAGTATGCTATTTTTTACTGAAGACAAGAACTTTTTTTTTTGACAATATGAAAGGAAATAATATTACTTGCGAGTATTGAAAATCTCACATTCAATAGAGTGTCCTAGCAAAAGTTTTTGGAGGTGCTTGAGGTGCCTGCTCTCCTGGTTTGAAACTGAAAACCCTATAATTTTTTCATTAAATGTCGGATTTAGAAGAAAAAAAATCTCCCACTAAAGTTTTAGTAATGCCCTTCTACAATAAAAATTTCAAAGAGGAATGTTAGAAATTGACATCATAGGAACCTCACCAAACCTTCAAATTGCCATTCTAGACACTTGGTCCTTTAGGAGCTAAGAGCCCAAGGCATTTTCTGTGAAGAAATACTGCAAAACTACCACTATCAACAAGTAGCAAGGAAATCTAATTTTGAAGTAAAATTTTGGACTTTAAACCATAAGATCTTGAAAAACACTTCTACATGAACTTACCATTTTTTTTGGCTGCAGTCCACCTCACGGATATGAAGATTACAGCGTTTAAAGTCAAAAAATGGTTCATTTTCTTCCTTTGGTTCAATCAACAGACTTTGACTTCACTTAGTTTCAAATTTTTGCACTACACAAGGTCTACATCCTTTACCATTGTATTGAGCATGATGTTAGTTCCTTACACACCAATTTTTAGAGGTAGAGAAAGGGCGTAGCATATTCAAAACAAGTGTGCAAGGAGTGGAGGTTCAGAAATTGCCAATTCACGTTTTTTTTTGTGAACTTAATATGTTTAAGAATGATAATCCAAATGGTCTGTAAGAAGTTTTTCACCACATATTGTTGTAAAAATATAAAAAGTGAAAACCATGAAGATCTCTAGGTTTTATGTAGAAAATAATAAGTTTTTTGGATACCTTGCCCGACAATGTGTGAAAATGTTTGACGTAAGTTCAAATGTTTTTTAGCACTAGAGACAAGAATTTTGTTGACATCTTCCAAGAAGGTAATATTCTCTACATGCATAAAAAATCTCAACGTCAATAGAAACTTCT